>VYXB01002799.1:843316-1090126 GCA_013397135.1 Pachyramphus minor
AAAAAAAAAAAAAGAGTTTATATTTAAACACAATTACACATTATATTTAGTGCTTAATATAGTAAATTTCTCTTCTCCCCCAGGCAACAGGCAATTACAGTTGCTCTGAGAAATAAAATATATGTGAGCCACTAAACTATGCAGGCCCTTTAAAGCACTGCATATCTCTATAGTGTCCCAGTAGCAGTGACACTGCAAATTGTGACATACCAACATTGCCTTTATGGAAGTAATTTTGTTAGATCTGGTCATTATAAAGGTACTTTCAGAAATATGTTTCATCTTTCCAAAACTTTAAATTCCTTTCAGAAAAGCATGTGAAATTTTGTCTCTGAAAGTGTCAGGGTTGGCAGTCCTCTGGCACATAAGAGAACAGTGCCCCAGGTCTCAGTGCTAGTGATCTCAGAGAATAAACTCACTTTATATAGTTTCATCTCACTTGCAGCAACCAAGGAAGACCAGAATGTGAGTTTGTTGCAGCTGCTATCTCCTGCTTGGAAGTGACTGTCAATCAGCTTGAAAGGAAAAGAAGATGCATCCCTCTTGAAGCAAGATACAAAGAACTGAGTACAGTATAAGCCCACTAAATCAACATGGTAAAAAGCATCATTTGGAATTAAAATTGGAAACAGCTGGGCACTGACCTTCTTCAATGTCTGTGATTAATCAGTACATCTATAATATATCTATATCTCTTATGCTATATCTATTATGGAGGTTAAACAACAGAAACAAAATTCAATTGAAATAAAAAAGCCTACACATATATATCAGTGAAAAAATTGCTCTGGTATATACAAAACAATTGTTCATTATTTTTAATATATGCTTTCCATTTGCAGATGTGGGCTTCCCAGTCCTCAGGCTGGGTGAAGGTGGCAGATGGATGCAGAGTGCTACAGAGAACACTGAACACATGTGAATAACACACGGGACTGAGTTGAAAATTACCTTTTGTCTTACAAAACAATAAAAAAATGGCAGTTTCAGATTCATTCGCATCACTGTCTTTTTGCAAATCCACAACCGCCACTCCAGCACTGATACAGCATACAACATTCCCCATGCCAACACAGGCAAGCACAACCTACATGGCAGCAAAGGAAGTCTGAAAGCAAGAAATGCCATCCTGATTTCCCTTTTGACAGTCTAATTTGCATTTTGCAGATTTGAGAGTGTCAGTGAATTCACTGAGACAATGGATGGGAAAGAAAAAAATTAAACCTCTCTTTCACTGTCATGTGCACACAAAAGGAGAATTATCAACCCAATGCAATCAGGCACATGAAAAACAATTTTATTGTTTATACAACAAAAGTAAATATGTTCATTCAGCCCTGGCTTTCCAAACTCTAATTTGCTATATTTTCTTCCAATAGGAAGGATTAGTTGGTTTTGGGTTTACTTTTCATTGAAACATCAAAAGACACATCTCATCCGTGTCCCTTTGTCTGTGAACTGTTATCATGACTTGAGCTGAGGTAGAAGGTTGGTATTTTGCATTCACTTCCAGTGAGGTAGCCTTTTGGTTTCATCACAGTGAAGAAAAATGACCAGAAATAGTAACTGGCTGAAAAACTGTGTCAGATATTAGCTGGAAATATATAATTGGGAATCACTAATAGGAACAACACCCATAATCATTTCATCACTTTGCCAAAGAAGAAAGACACTTCCTTTCTGTTTTGAGGATTGTTGTTTTTTCCCCCTGTTGAAATAATCATTCTTCCATTAACATACATTGGTCATGACATTGTTGGTTTGTTTATGTGATTTCCTAACACTGTGAACATCTGTGATGTTTTGTCCAAGTATCCTGACATATGATTTTCTCTGACAGCAATCATTCCCATCCCAAATGTCAGTGGAGAATGCTACAATGGAAGAAAGTGAAATTTGGTGCTTTCATAACCACCCATCATTGTCACAGTTATTGAAGGTCAAGCAACAGGAGTACACAGGGTTTTGTATGGCTGCAGCAACACTAACAGTGAGTGGCTGATGCCCAGAAAATCACCTTTTATTGGTTTCTTTTGTGTTACACAGACCCATGAGTTTTACTGTATGCTGACTTGACCTGTGGTGAGGTACATGTCATCTGAAAATCAATATCATGGTCTTTTCTCCTTTCTCTGCATCGCAGGTCAAACAAAAAGAAGGTGTATTTTCTTGTCTCCTTTTTTTTTTTTTTTGAGAAAGGGTTCATCTGAAATGATCCAGTGGGTAACAAAGAAACTCAAAAGAAAGCTGGTTCCATTAAGAGAAAAAGTATTCAGAAACATGATGAGTTTTTCTTCTATTAAATGAGGAGCTGACTCACATAAATGAGGAGACAACCAAAACCCAGGTACATCTCGTATCACAAGTTCTCCTCTTCGGCCTGAATCAACATGAGGATTTCATTATGTCAGTGCATCTCATAGTGTTTTGTTTATAACAGCACTCTCATATCCCAGGATGATCCCTACTTGGCTCTAAATCACACCTCCTCCAGCTTCTGACTAAGACAGCAGTCCCTGAGCACACAGGAGCAACAGAAAGAAACCAAAGTGGTTTTGTGCCACATAATTTTGTATCTTTAGTTGCAGATATCGTCAAAGTCTCAGTTTGTTTTCTAATTGAGCCAAACTAGTTTGTCCTCTCCTAGTGCCAAGCCACTCACACGTAGGTCTTTCGTTTTTCACGTTCTTTGTCTTCATCAGAGACGCTGGGAAACAGATGATTCTCTAGAAAAGCTGCAGAGCATGAGTTCTTTTCTTCTCTGTATTTCTTGCTCAACTTCTTTGTTCTCATAGTTTCCTGCCACTGGCACCAGCAGTTCCAATTTAAATGGAGCTTTAACATAGATATGCCACCCTGTCTGCCATTCTTCCTTGGACTAACATTTGCACGGCAGATGGTGCAAATGGCCCAGCAAATATTTACTGGATCAGTGTTAGAAAAGCAAAGCAAAGCAAAACAAAACAAAACAGAAACACCCCAGCTGCCAGACTGATGACTTTCTGGCACCATATCATACCAGTCACCAGGATGGGGAAAACACCACAGGAAGATAATTGATGTTGAACTTGCTGGATTTTTAGGAGTATTTTTTGAATCTTGTTTGGAGCACCCCCAGAAGGCAAGGACACCAAGGACAGGAGTATTATGTCATCCTTCTCAGAGTCTGTCTTTTTCTCATTCCTTAGGTGACAAAAAAAAAAAAGTATTATGTCAAATTAATGTATTCCCCTTTCAAATAAAAAACAGTCATATCTGGTATCAGAATTGTATTAATTGCAGAGAATAGACTGAGCTCCTTGCAAATGGAGTCTGCTGAAACTTTCGTGGCAAAGTCTTGGACAAATATCTTACAGATTTAAATAATGATAGAAGGAGAGGAAGGTGATCAATGTTAAGAATGACCTATTGTTTTTGGAGGCACTGACGTGCTAAGGCATATTGTAGGAAGAGCAGAAGAGCAAAGTACCTGTGCAAGGAAGTTGTTTTTTAATTTCCATGTTCCTGTCAACCACTATTCCTCTATTTTGCAATTTTTTTGATAGCTGAACTAACTGGGTGTGAACATCTTTGATGGTGAAGGACAACGAAATGCTAGGAAGTCTTATGGAGCAAAATCCTTTTTCTCCACCATACCAATACTCCATATTATATTTAACAGTGCAGAATCAGTGCAAATTATATTACTATCCAAATGGATGTTATTCTAAGCAGGTTATATAGTCAAAATTTAAAAACAGTCTTTTAAGATTTCAGGGAGAAAAGAAAGTAAAATGGGGAAAATAGAAGCCAAAAATACATGGGCCACCATTCTGAAAAGTAGTTCAGCAGATGGACAAGGAAAGGTTTGTATAGAATGGGACACAACAGAAGGAGATGAGCACGTGTGAAATTCTTGTTCTGATTGGAAGTCTGAACCATCTGAAAAAACAAATCGCATTTATTTTTTAGTTAATTTTTAATTTTAATTACAGTCTAAAAATTTTTTAATAAAGTCTTTGAGTACACATTTGTTTTAAGGAAAACATACTTTCCTTCTCCCATCAGTGCCTGAGGAAAGATTCAATTTCTCTTTAAGCCTACAAGCAGGAAAGATAAAAGGAGAATATACACAAAAAAAAATGAGTCAAGAGAAGAAAGAAAATTCCATCTCCTGCAACTGTATTTTACCAATTTATCTTGCACTGTAAACTGTGAACTACATGAGAATATGCCATGAACTGAAAAAGGGAAAAACAATAGAGTCTTGATTAATCTAGTTCATAGAAAATTCTCTTCTTGATCTTATGGCATTTCAGAAGACAATGTTCATTAGTTACCAAAGCTAAAAAAATGTCATTGTATCCTCAAAGGTAAAAGAAAAGTGAAGATGTCCTCCACCAGAATACCAAAACAACTACAAAATCTTTGCACAAAGGCCACAGAGGGTAGGCTTAGTTTGGGGTCCTCTCTCCAGGATTTCTTTTGTGACTTTCAAACAAAGCTTCCTTTTCAAACTCATATGTCCTAATGCTAAACCTGAGAATACAAAAATTCGCATCTGAAGTCTGAAATGCTCCAAACTGCAGCATCAGATATAGATATTCATGAACAGTGAAAAAGTTTATCTCCAGTCACCATTCCATAACCCAGTGGATCCTACTCTCCAACTAGGTAGATTCATATAGTCTAGAAAAATAATATATTCTTATACAGGGAATGAAGATCAGAAAATCACCAATTAAAGGCATAGATACACAGACTATCGTGATGAATGCAGAGAAGATAGATCAGGGTATTCAAGTGCCTGAACACCATGAGCAGCCAAAAGGGGAAAAAAAAGAGAAAAGAAAAGTGGCAAAGAGAGGTTGGCTTTGATCCTTATGCCTGCTTACTAAAAAAAGATCACCTGGTTCTGGAGGTTCAGTGGCTCCCATCTTGTATGCCAGTAATTCTCCAGCTAATCTGAATTTGGCTGCTGGCAATTTATTCCATTAAAAACCCAACCAAAAAAATGGTTGGTATTTTTATACATACATTAAAAAAAAAACAACGCTTGAGTAATTTATCAGTGTTTTAATCATCTTCCAGCTGCACAGCAAAGAGATTTTTTCTGCTATTGTTTCTACCATTTTGTCTCAGTGATCCCTAAAGAGAGGTTAATCTCTCTGAAGCACCTGCAAACTGCCACCTTCTTAAGCCAAAAATCCACCAAAGGATATTGGATTTCACTGGCCCGGAATAGAATATCTCTGTGTCCTTATTTTAAGTCACTGCTTTTCTGTGGCAAACAGAAGAGGTTAAGCAAGAAAAGACCCAATTTTTGTGCCCACCTTCCTTTTCTTTTTACAAAAGGTAGGTTAAAACAGCTCACATTACTAGAAACAGATATACAGAGTCTAGGGTTAAAATAAACATATTTTCTAAGGATTAGATTTTTGTAAGCATATCTGTTCATTGTGTCATTAAGGAAGAAGCCATAAAGTCACTGACCAGCTCCTCAGCTGGAGGAACTGTACAAAGCTGTGCTGAAGCCCATGGAAGGGCTACTTGGGGAAGGCTTGAGCCTTTTTTTTATATATACCTTTTTTATTCCTCTGTACATAGCAGTTTCTGTCTGTATCCCTGTACGTAGAGGTCTGCACGTCATATACATCTTGTGCACATGCACATAAATTCTCACCTATATAAATACTACAGGAGGGGCTAGTCACAGCTTCCATAACTGGGAGTGACACTTGCCACTCTTTTCCCTTGTATAGACAGCACTGTGTTTCCACAAAGATTTTTGCTCTGTCAAAGGCACCGAAATTTTCCATGTGGGACTGTTACCCCAGATTGCACTGCTTTTTAAAATTTTCAACCACAACATTCAGCAAATAAGGTGTGGAAAACATCTTGTAAAAGAAGGTTTCTCTTGTAAGGAGGGAAGAGAAAGCAGTCCAAATGGATGTTAAAACCAAGGATAAGTGGAAATGGTGCAGGTCTGTATCTATAAATGGGGGTCAGCGGACCCTGTTCTTCCTAGGGTATTGTGAAGGTTCATTAAAGTTTATAACATGTTCAGTTAGAGTGAGAACTGCAGTAATAGTCAAGTAGGAAATGAATAATTCTGTCTTTAGAACCAAGACTGAGCAGTGTGCAGTAAATAAGGCCTGAGGCCAAACGCCAAGCAATGAGGATAAAAGAACATATTGAATAGCTGCTCATTAAGTCAGCACCATCCATCCTGTGCCCTGCTGAAGCAGGTGTCCTGGGGGAAAGTAATAGTATGCAACCTTGTAATTAAAACTGTATCATAATGCATATTCACCAGGAGGCAAAATTAAGGATGCCTTGAGAAATTCAGTCTGACATTGCCTGACTTTTGAATGCTGGACTTTGCAAGTTCTTGCCGTGTATATATATGTGCTATTTTTTTCTCTTTTTTTTTCTCCTGTTTTCTCAAGAGGTGGAGACATATGATAAGACATAGAATACAGTCTTTCTGGCCACATATGCAGACAAGAATAAGAATGACTTCAAGCCAATGGACTGAAACTAAGGTCACTGCATGTGTCTGAAGAGCCCAGAGCAGTGCTGAAAGGAGAGAAGGGGTAGGTCTGACAATCTGTAAGAGAGGTAAAAAATGTCTGAGGGCCAGGGATCATCATCCTGTACATAGCAGGCAATTCTGTATGTCAGAGCTAGATCTTGATATTTTCCTTGCTTGCAATCTCGTTATATTTCATTACAAACTTTATCTAGCAAATCTTCTATTAAATAAATTCTATGTTCTTTGACACTCTTCTACTCATTCCACATCTTCCTTTCTTATTTATAAAGAAAGAGGTGTTTTAAAACTCCAAATTCTATTTTATAGGCCTTGAGAGAAAAGAAAACTTATGAAAGTTAAGAGAAATAGTTATATATATATATATAAAAATAATTCAACAAATTCAACTTCTAATATCTAATTCTGGTGTTCATTCAATCCCTTTGAGAATCTCCCTTTTCCTAAGAAAACATTGTTTGAGGTTGAACCTCAAGAGCTTTTGACTTTCAGTCTCTAAAACAATAACAAACATATTTGTAAGCAATATGCTTAACAAAGTATTGCAGAGGCTGAGGCTTAGGGTTAGCACAGTGAAAAGGTAAAATCCTACATGTTGGAAGAAAGAAGAAAGGAAAAGTTGTGCTTTTATTCCTTCAGACAAGTATTTGTGAACAGAAAAGAAAGGAGCATCCTGATAAGAGCTGAAGATGTCCCTGCTCATTGCAGGACGGTTGGACTACATAAACTTTAAAGGTCCCTGTCATCCCAAACTATTCTATGATTCTATGAATACTAGTGATCAAACATGAATGAGAAAAACAGTGCACATGTATGTGGTTGGATCCTCTGTTTGGCATCTCAACCTCTCCTTCCTGTGTTTAGAACAGTAAGGGGAATTTTTCAGCAAAGCTGTTGAGAAGAACATTTTCTCACAGCTTGCTTCACCTTATGTCAGCTGTACAGTGGTGGTCTCCCCACAGACGAGCCAAAATTGCTGCTGACAGCTCTGGAAATCCACAGAGGCAGCAGAAAAGAAACAGTGGTGGGGATGGGGGGTGAGGGAGCAAAAAACGCGAAGCATCGCTGCATTTACACAGAGAAAGGAACTCTAACCTGAAGGGGTAACAAGTGACCAAAGGTCATCCTGGCTGTGCAGTCCTCAGACATACCTGAGCTCTGAAGGTTCATACTTTGCTGGTCTGCCATATCCAAAGAACTGAGGAGAGGTTAAACTATTTTTTGTTTACAGTTCAATGACATGTAATTGTGTCACTTCTTTTGAATATAAGAAGAAGGGAAGGACAGAGGGAGGATTTTGAAAGAGCAGCTCAGAAAGTTTGGTTGCTTGCACTTACTCATTTGTTCCAAGAACAGCTCTTTTGTGGAAAATACCTTTGTCCTTTGTATCACCAAATTCCACTTAGAGCACACTGAGGTTCCCATGTAACACAGAATCTAAATACCTGCATTTATTTAAATCAGATCCTTAGTCAGCAAAGAATTCAAACTGCTTATGAGCCTCAAGGACTTGCAATTGCTTTTCAGACTAGAGAATACTACTTCAGTGTAGGAAGAAGAGACCTTGAAAAACATCAGTGTGACAAATGGAGTCAGGACTGAGACTGAAAGTTGCATTTTTAAATATCAACAACAACAAAAAGTTATGCATAGTCTCGGCACTGAGCACTTAGTTATTATTCTTCTAACACATTAATAATACCCTTGTCACCTGGACAAGACATACTACAGCTCTGTATAGACCTTTTAGCTCCAGGCAACTGGGCTATATGAAACAGAAGCCTGAAGTGTG
The DNA here is from genome assembly GCA_013397135.1 of Pachyramphus minor. Taxonomy (NCBI): domain Eukaryota; kingdom Metazoa; phylum Chordata; class Aves; order Passeriformes; family Tyrannidae; genus Pachyramphus; species Pachyramphus minor. The sequence goes on from VYXB01002799.1 coordinate 851,641, forward strand.
TTGTGGTTGCTATTGTCCAGATTGTCCCCACTATGTTCATCTACAGAGTCAGAAGAGACTTTCCCAAACATGGACTTGGCCTTTGCCCCATGGTAATGAATATTTACAGTGTCAGCAAGTGCAGCAAGTGCAGAACACATCTCGCAGACTTTATTAGCACTCTCAAGGTGTATCATTTGCTATGTAGGCAAAAAAAGAGACAGAAGTATCACAGATTATTTCCACTGGCAGTCCATCCTGTTCCAAGGGATGAAGTGAAGCGATTTGTCTGGCATTATGGCATTTTAGTTTAGGTATTGGGCACTTCATGGAGGCCTGTTATATATTTATTTATTTATACAAATGTGAGGTTGAATACTTTATAGCATGAGAAGATAAGAAACAAAGTAATATCTGAATCAGGTCTTAGGTATTCTGAGTGTTTTAAAGAATGGTTTATGTATTAGAAGAAAGCTGAATATTGGAAATAAACAAACAAATTACCAAAATTACATAAAGATAGCCACTAATTGATGAACAACAGTTAATTTCTGTCACTTACATGAGAAATAAGTTAACTTACANCTGATGAACAACAGTTACTCTACCTCTCAGTTAATTTCTGTCACTCACATGAGAAATAAGTTAACTTACACATCCATTTGGAAAAAAAATTCCTTTGAAAAAAATTAAATCTTAAGTCCTATACCAATGGAAAAAAAGTAATAGAAATTTAATGAAAACACAAACTACATAGGGTTTGAACTCAATATCCTTGAAATATATGGCATCTATCCCCCAGACTAAACAGCTTTTGGTACTATCTACAAATAACATGCATGATTTTCAAAAGCTCTCCTGAAGAGCAGAGTTATTATCATACATTAGATTTCACTTCTTGATTAAAAAAATCATATTAATTAAATGCAATTAAATTAAATTAAATTAAGAGTTGAAGATGCAGCAATCCATTTATTATTATTTTCTCACAGTGTGGGCCATGTTGTAATAAAGTGATCACCCTCCCTCCCAACCTCCCAGTCACAATTACCTGACATCCCTGGAGCACTTGCAGTAACTGTTTGTGCAGAAGCTTTAACATATTTTAATTCTCTTCAGTGAGACCTTTTCTTCGCATGAAGAAAACTGGCTTTGAGACCCTCTGTTCATCTTTGGGTTAATCTCTTCCTTTTAGCTGATATTTTCTTTGTCTTGCTGCCTCTGTTTGGTCTTTTCTTTGTCTCATTATGTCATGCCTACTTGCATTGTCTGCATCACTATATCCACTCAAGAATTCTTGGAAATCTTCTTGGGAAGGACAGCCATCTCTGCTGATAGTTACCCTTACTCTGTCTGAGTTGTACCATGATTGAGTACATCTCAATGATCCTTGAGAAGAGATAAATGAAGAAAAATGCGACAGATGCCTCAAAATAAGAACAAATTAAATTTTCTTTGGTCTTGAAGACAAGATCTATCATCCAAAAGGCACTTTTGGTTCCAGGTACAAAGTTTCATGCAAACATTAATAAAGTCACTTAAATATTAGAGGTTTAGGTTTTTTGTGTGTGTTTAGGGGGGAAAAGCTCCCATTCTGGCAGGATAAGTTGGCACTGAGGAAACTGCAGCAGGCAGAGTGCTCCTGCACAAATTACTATGTCAGGTCTTTCTGCCCTACTCTAACATAGGTTGGCAGTATGAAACACACAGGCTGTCCTGCTGAACTGGAGCTGAACAAACATGTTGGGTGCCCTGAACTACGACACAAGAAAAGGTAAGTCATTTTGCCCAGCACTAGTGGGTAATGAAGTCCCAGCTGGCTGAAGAAGTGAGAGCAGATGAGGAGTCCGGGGCAGAAAAAAAAGACCTTCACTAATCAAACCATTTCTTGCCAGATAAGTCTCTGAACAGTCCTACTGGCAAACCTGTGACCTCATTAAAATGAACATGTTCTTCATGGATTTTTATCTTCCTAAAAATATGAGAAAAAAATTTTGCTTATTTGCAGTTCTTTGTGGGCATACAATCCTCGTGAGGGACAACTATGAGATCCTGAGCAGCTGCCCCTACAAAACCGAATCCCATGTCTTCATTGATGACTGGCATAGACATGACATAAATTACACCACAGTCAGTTTTTTAACAGACAAATAATAGAATGTGGAATTATTCTCTGCTGTTGTGCTTTCCTTCTTTCCACTAAGCTAGCACTGGCATTCCTTCTTTTCTGAAATTCCTGCTACTCTCAGGAGCATTCATCCCCCATCCTTCATGCTCCCACCATCTGCAAGAAACTTCTTCCTAAATCATTCTCACCTATTTTCTATCTCACTTCACTTCTGGCAACGTGTCCTCTCTCTTTCCCTCCTTAATTCCTTTCCCTCAGCAATATAACTTTATATATTAATACTTTCATTTAATATTGTCTCAGGTTCTTGGATCCAGATAAGGTTGAAGTAGCTTTTGCCACAGTATATTCACACACTTTTTTTTAATCTCATATGGCAAGTTTGTTTCAAGGACATTATGAAAATGAGTCTATTCATGACTATGTACTGTGATGGTTTGGTCCAGGTCCTTTTCCTGGTAACCAGGTTGTAACCAAGGAAGGGGGAAGGCCTTTACTGTGGGTTTGACATTTGGCTGGCTGCCAGGTCCAATGATTCAAGACAGAGTTTTGGTTTCCTTTTGGAAAATCATGTTGGCTAAATATTTTTTTTTTTTATATCTCTGGACAGTTTGTTTTCTTATGACAGTTTGTTTCAGAATCAGATTAAACTATACTGCAAAATAATATCTTTATACTATCCAATTCATGGAAGATACTAACAGGGACTCTGATGAAAGGAAGATGTCTTTTATAAATAGCATGAGTCTATAACAGTTTTTCCTTCAGTATGTATATAGTCAGAAACATGAGTTTAGGATTTATTCTCCCCCCCCATAGCCAAATTCTGATCTTCAACTCACTTAACTCAGGGACACACCAGCCTGTAAGTCAGAGCAGGAACTATCCAGAAAGACCAGGTCATTGCTTTACAGACAGATAGTTAAGCACATGCATGCTTACAGTCATGCTTTCCACTTCAATCTGCACTGCAAAGACATTCTCCAAACCAAAATGAACTGTAACCAGGCACATCATCAGAACAAACTCCTCAGTCTTTTGCAGTTCACTTATTAACATTGAATACTGCTGGTTAAGACTGGCCTTTAACTCAGTATCACTTTTGAAAATAGTTTTAACTGTTTATTTGTGAAGTTGATTTGTAGTACATGATCACACATGAAGCACGAAAAAAAAAAAGAAAAAGAAAAAGCTTGCCAGGTGTCCATTAGTTTCCAAAGAAAACCCTAATGTAACTAATCTCTTGAATCTGAGAAAAAAATTGTAAGCCTTTCAGGAAAATTGCACTATAAAATAGGTCACGCATGAAAATATAATTAAAGTGGTTAGTAGTTTTCACTACAGGAGCCCTGTTCTGCTCTCTGAAACACCAGCCATTGCTCCATTCATGTAAAATTGGATCAAATCTGCTATACAACTGCTCCACAGTGATAGTTCTGGGGAATATGAAAACATGCTCTACTATATGGTCACCCATTAGACTTGTTCCTTCCTGCCGTTCAAGTACTTTCAAAGCAGAGGTTTTTGCATCCTAGAGAGTTTTCCACAAACATAAAACCCAGCCAAACTAGCACTTTTTCATAGACTTTCAAAGACAAAAAAATTTTCACATTTATTTATGGAGACAAAATGCTTAACCAAGAGATCATTCAGTTTTCCACAACAGAAGTTGCTATGTATAGCTTAAATCCTCTTCCAAAAAGACAATATCTATATTATGTCCTAAAAAAGGTTGCTTGTTTGTTTGTTGTCTAATGCAACATGACAGAAGGACAGGTAGTGCACCCTTGAAGTTATAACATGTGATATATAAAACTGATTCAATACACTAAAAAATATACAAAGGTAGAAATATCACAACTTTCCTAAATAAAGGAAGTGGGATATTGAGGAAGGAAGGCAAGGAGGATGGATTTAAAAGAAAGGTTTTTTCACAGGATACTGTTTTTAATTTCTAAAACTTTTGCCCTGGAGGTCCATTTATCATGCTGCTTAAACAGTGCATATACATAGTTCAAAACAATAACTGTTTAGAGATATGAAAGAGTGTGTATGATTCCACAGGAATGCTCTCACATTATTTTCTTAAACCAAAGAATTCTACATTCACATTTTAAAGCATTAAACAGAAAAATGCCCTGGTTTGTATTATCTAACAAATGAACCAATGAACTGAGAAACCGGCTACAGATTAATTTTCTGTATGATTTCCCTGATGGATACATTCAGGATGCCATGGTCGGGAGGTGGTGAAACAACCCCTGGGAAGAGGTCAGAAATGATGCTATCAGAAAACAGAATACTGTGGGACAGGCATAGAAAATTAAAAAAGAAAACAAAACAGATAAGGAATGTGCAGCTAGGGCCACAACTAATGTAATAATTTTAGCTTCTCTTATTTAAATATCCTTTAATCCTTCATCTACAATTAATAAGATTTGCTATTAGAAATAGTTCAGAGAGCTCCACACTTACTGCTGAAACATAAAAGTAAAGTTCTGGCCTTTCATCATCTAAAATACACATAAAATTTTGTGAATCAAAAGTCTCTTTCAAACATCTCTGAGGGTGACAAGTTAAAAAACTGCCCAAAATGAGCATTTTATTGTCAAAATCCCACCACGGAGTAGCAAAGATGTAAGCCAAGATGATACTCGGTAGTATACTGAGCTGGCATCAAAGAGAATGTGCATTCCATCTATTTTGGAAAATAATTTTTCATTTAAAATAAAGGGTAGCCCATTAAAGATGCAAAGATTATCTTTCTCATACCTAATAAGGGTCAGACAGACTGGGAAGACATAAGCACATAGAAGAAATAAGCACATGGAAACTACCTCAAATTAGAGTTAAATGTGAACTTTCATAATAGCAATGACAGCAATAACAAGATAAAAAGGAACTGTACATACATATGTTTTGTGTTCTTTCAGACCCAGATGAGACATTTGCACAAGTGAGTCACACAAAAAGGCTATTTTCATAGACCTGGATTGCTAAACAAAGTCCCATTTGATATACAGACATAAGCTTGATGTAGTGTCTAAGGAAGGTGAGCACCGGTGTGCCTTCCCTTCATTAGTGTCACACAGACCAGTGCTTTGCTCAGGCTGCACTGATGGAATGCAGCCACTCCCATCTGCATTGCACTCTCTCTTTTCCTTCCAGCCCAAATGTCAGGTGAGGCAGTGCACCATGGGACAAGCCCTGCTGGGATACCCTCAGCTACCGAAGAGCTCTGACCAAGGAGCTGGTGCTGCTCTGCCTGGGGTTGGGAAGGCAGCAGTGGGGTGAATAGGGGGCATGAGGGGCACAACCACTGCTGGGGGCACAGAGCCCACTCTGCTGAATAGACTGCCTGAGAGATACTGAAGGAAAGCAGAGCAGGGAAGAGACAACAGAGCTACCAAATGGAGTCCCCCTTCTAATCAAAGTCAGAGACTAATGAGAGGACACTAGCGTGCTGCAGGCACTACAGACCAGTTCCAGAGCTACACTGCCTTAGGAATAGAGATTTTTTCCATTCTTCTTTACATATTTGCTTTTGATGTGATTTTTTTTTTTCATTTATTGCATAGCCAGGACTACCTCTTCCACCTTTTAATGTCTTGTATGGTAAGTGTTTCTAGAAGAAATACGTAAAATAAAAAAATCAAGACCAAGCAGCTTAACAACAGGTGTAAAAGAGATCCTTTCCTGATTCCATTTCAGAACTGAAAAAGAACATGTGCATCTAAAAGTGTGTCGTGCTTTTTCCCCTCATACAGGATATTTTTTCTGAATTTGCTGCCATCAGAATGACGTACAGTGTGAGTAGTAGTGCTGCCTTGAAAGATTTAGGACACGGCATTGCTTCATGAGAGGAGATATCATTACCCTTCATCATTTCCAATGTTCTTATTGCATGGCTCTCTATGTGTATGCGACTAGGAAAATAAATCAGTTTACTTTGGATCAGTCCCCTTAGTCAAGCACTTCCCTGTCTTTCTTCAACGGACTGTTTGGAATCAACATAGGTAGTTTCTACATTTTGGAGAGGTGTCCTTCTGTATCTGTGAAAGCAGATGACACCCTATCTGGATGCAAACAGCCAATCTCCTTTGGTGCTCTCCCAGCCTCGCCCTCCCACAATGTGTAGCATCATAATGAGGTAGAGGTAGGGTGTCAGTAAGTAAGCTCACTCCTGGTGATAGCTGCTTGCACAGAGAGGGACCTTGACAGAAGCGTCGTCTGAGACCATTAAACAAACTAAGGATACTTCAGTGATAATAATTTCAACCATGGAAGATGGCTTGCATTAGCAAGTTGTTGGTTTTCAGTAAGATACCTGAATAGGTATGTACCTCTCCTGTTTCTACCGCTGGAATACAGAAGTGTATGCCATGTATCTCTTTTTAATGATAGAGATTAGGTTGTAATCATGCCCAAAAGAAACAGTTGATAACTACTTTGTGATCACATTGCACAGATACATTGAACTCAACTGCTCACCGTGACATTTAAAACACTGGTTGCTACAAGCCAGTAAAAATACACTGAAGAGAGGTTTCAAACCATAAAAAAAAAAAAAAAGACCAAAACAAACAAACAAACAAAACAAAACCCCAAAACAACAAAACAAAAACAACAACAAAAACCAATCAAAAAACCAGCTGTCACTCAATAAACATAATTCAGATCAACAAAGAGAATGGCAACTTCCAGAATAAAAGCCTGTCAATCCTCCACCCCCTCCATACACATACGGTTGTGTATCCAAGAGAAAATAACATCTCACAGCTTCCATTAAAATATATATTTAATAACTCTCCATGGCTGTAATGATGCCTTCAGGTTTTTCAAACAATAAAAACCATTTCCAAATGCATTTCAAGGAGTAAAGGCTACTAGCAAATTCCCTGCCAAAACAACTTAAATTACCATGCCACTTTTCCATGCACATTCAAAGGAAAAATTGAGATGAACATGAAACACCAAGTCTAAGATCTATTTTTCAAAGTGTTGAAGCCAACACATGAAAGTGAAATATTTCTGAGCCTCCGTAACTATAGATCCAACACATTAATGCAAGGCAACGACTAAAAGCTATAGCATAGCGTTTAAAGGCTAAAACCCAAGCAATCTGGTTTTCTCAAGGAGGGCATAATAAATTAGCTGTAGAAGAAACAAAAGTGTTCAGAATTCTAAGACAACTAAAAAACTGTCTGTGAAACACTGAGAAATACCTAAGTGTGAAATTCCAAAACCTGAAATATCTAATTTATTTCTATTTTTAAAATGCCTGTTCCTGTTAGGAATATGAAATAAGATACATGCACAGTAACCTGAAAAAACTCAAGAAGATGCAGAGACAGATGGAAATGTAAACAAGTTTGAAGGATCTTTGCCAAAAGTCTGCTCTAATCCACTGTCCAATCATTAAAGAATAAACACCACACAAACCCCTTTGTTTTGAATGAATTACAACCTGGAATTACTTGGCAAATACACAATGCAGAACATTGTGGAAATAAAGAATTAGAATCTAGCATAGAGGGATATATTTGCAAGTCATCTCCTTCTGTGCAAGATTGCAAAATGGTAAAATATACCTCTTTAGGACTCTGTTGGCAAAGGTATAGAAAACAAACTTTTCACTTTTTGCTCCATGGACTTGGCAGCAGCAGGTTCGAGGCATTGCAAGCTGCAGAATCCATGGCAAATGAGTCTGTCTTACAAAAACTGCCTTGAAGCTGCCCTTGGGACTTGTTTTTCTCTGTCCAAACAGGCAGTAAGATTCTGGAGAGGCCAGCATATCCTGTGGCAGCTAGCCCGATGGGCAGCCAGCACTCCAAAAGGGACCCGAGGGCCAGCTTGTTGTGTCTCTGTGTGCCAGACACACAAAGTTGCCATTCTTGTAGCTGCATCTCAAATGCTGCATCTTTGTAAGGTGTATAATAAAGACACTAACTTTAATTCCTCCCCAGACCAAGTCCCCTGGTAGCTTAGTTGGCCAATTTCCCTGCTGTAATTTACCTCTCTCTCACAGTAAAATACTTCTCGCTTTAGGAAGAGAAAATATCCTTAACAATTCCCTATTCACTCCATTGTCTCTTAAATTAAGGGTTGTCATCAGAGAAGGTGCCCAGCACGAAGATCACACTTCATAAAAAGTAGATGTCTACAATGCAGAGAAGTAGATTTGCAGTGAGACCATCAGTATTCAGTTCCTCTCTAGTTTTGTGCTCCCAGTGGTCCCCTTCATTTGGTGTTGTCAGCAACACCTACCAGGAGCTGTCTGGTCAGACAGGAAAATGGACATATTGCTTTTAATTACGTGACTCATTAGCTAATGAAATTAAGTTTGATCAGCAAAGAAATTTTTTGTTCTATTTGTCTCATAGATTAGTCTGACTAGATTCACATAAATAGAACATTTCACTTTCAAATTCCCAATATCTGCAACAATATCCCAGTCATTCCCCATCCCCATTTTGTAGCACCTTTGAAAGAATGATTTTTTGTTAACAGTAGGCACAGAAAAGGACAAGACATTCCCTTCATCGATGCCAGTATAAATTGAAAGTAATTCTATTAAGGACAATGTAGACCTGTCAGACATTGCAAATCCATATTTCACGGGGAGGGAGGAGAGCAGGAACTGGAAGCAGGAGTATAGTAGGAGATAAATATTAAATTGTTTTAGGATAACTTCGCATGGTAGAACATAAAGCTTTTATTATATTTATATGTACATACACATAGACAGTATATATCTGAGCAAGAAAACAGATTCTCTTATTCATCTGTTGGGGAGGTCCATTAAGGATGCATTAGTATAGACCTGTTTTCCTTGTCTAGATTCCTTGCAGTTGGTTCCCCCTTTTTCAAGGAACTTCGCCTCCAAATGAGGCAAATATTAGGGTCCTCTTTCTGCAATTAGCTTAAATACATTTTTTCTTGCTTAGCAGATGTGGCTAAGGCCACAAAAAATGGATCCTTCCCACTGTTTCCCTCCTAGCCTTTTGTATCAAGAAAGTAACTTTCTGTGAAGAGCCACTATCTGTGCTTTCTGACGCAATGGCAATCATGCCTTTATTTACCAAATATATATATAACCTTGTCTTTAGCCCATTGGCAGGCAAGATCCAAATACAAAGGGGTCACTGGAGGAGATGGGTGTGAAAGAGAAGGACAATACTAGTTTGTTTAGAGACCCCGTAATACATTTCCAAGATTTAATGTTTTTTTCTTGCAGGTTATAGGTTGAGACAACTAAAATGTCTTTCTCCCCACATACATATCCCCGAAGCAGTCACTCTCAGAGTGTCTGATATAAAGAGATGACATTTGGATGCCTCTTGCAGCCCACCCATGGAGAAAAGCAAGTCAGATCAGATATACAGTCCTGCTCCACGCCCATACACCTCTCATCAGCCTCCATCCCATGTCCCCTTTCCTGCCTCTTAGAAAATTTTGCCCCTTCCATTGCTATTCCTGTAAAAGTAAAACTTCTACTGAGTTTCAGGTTTATTCAGCATGATGTCTTTGCACATCATAATTGGGAAATGTGTTAATTCAACTGTTAGCTTTAGTAATTGAAACACACTGCTTGGGGCCCATGAGGTGTGGAGTCATCCTGTTGAGACTAACAGCAGCCTTGGAGCTGGAAGTAGAAGCTGGAAACAAGCAGGAGAGCAGGCAAGGAAGGTGCCTGGAAGAGGAGAGAATTGGGGGATTTGGAGAACCTTGTGCAGAGACCCCATTGTGACATCATACAAAATCCAGTGCAGAGCCAAGTGCAGCTGCCCCTCTCCCCAGCTGCAAAGACATAATTGTACCCGTAAGTTTCATTGTGAAGTAGTGATGAGTAGATATTTTGGATATTGTTTGGAGATTGTTTTACTACACGATCCAGCTGATTAGTTGAGCCCTTTGAGCCTTCAGGACCAACATTAAATCTCATGTAAACCAGCTTAACTGTGAGATGGTGAACATTTTTACTTCCCTTCCCAGACAGTGCAAATGGTTTGAAAAGGCAATGACAATTTGAAATATTTCACAGAACTGAAATTTTTAAACCTGGGAAAGATTTACTTCATTTTCATGTGCAGATAAGAGCTTGTAACATTTCTGATTTCATCAGATATGTTGGACATCATATGCAGCAGTAAGTGCAGTATTCCCTAAACATTGCAGGCAGTCATTTGGGGTGGCAATATTATAGCACTGGGTATATGTGTCCATGTATTAAGGAAAATTGTTTTGCAGAATATCTCTCTGTATGTTCAGCTGATTCAATCTGGCTCTCTCAGCCCCAGACACCCAATCCCATAGGCATTAATAAAAATATTAAGATGAGAAAATTCTCTTATTTGTTATCCAAGAAACAATTCTGAGTTCTTAATTCTCAAGGCTTTCATATATATACTCCTGAGTAAAATTTGTGAACAAGAAACCTGTAACACACTTATGTTTTCACCCAAATCGCTACTACACTGGCTTGTCTAACCAGCTGCACATACTTTACCCAAATGTTCAATATCTCCTTACTCTATGGTCTGCTGAACTCCTCCGGGTTTTTCTCTACTGAATTTCAGTGCTGAATACAACCTGCGAACATTAGCATCTTACCTTGTTATCTGGCTGTCAGCCCTGTGCATGCAGATGTTTTCACTATTCTTTAAACCTTCGCAAATTGTGTGACCCTGCCATTGAAATCTGCTGGAGTCTGCATTAGTACCTGTTTTATGTATGTGAGGAATTACTTCCACAACCTAGTGGGAAAGAGGCCATACAAAATTACTGCGATTCTTAAGGGGTCAGAGATTTCACAGGCAGCAATGTGCTAAAATTGGGCTTTACAAGACTCACCAATGAAGTATTATGAGGCAGCTGTTCCCCAGATTTTAACTGATACATTCCTGGGACTGACGAACAACAAAAGCAGCATGTCCACTGACTGCAGCAGTACATGGCTGAGAGTCCAGTCCTTCAGTGCAGCTGTGTGCAGTGCTGCACATTGCTTAGGCAGCCCTGAAACATAGACTTGGTATAAGTCTGTCTGTAACAACATGTGTCATCACCATAGGGAATTTTCCCATCCCTTCACAAACCCCATTCCCAGGACTACATTGGGAATGACACCTCAGGGGGCAGACTGTGTGGGCTATCCCAAGGAGAGCTCTTGCTCGCCCTTGCACTGCCTTGACAGGGACAAGGCTTGACCAAAGCAAAGGGTCCCACACTTCATGCAGAAATCATGCAGTTAAGCCCAGAAATCCTGAGTGTGCAGAGAAACTCTTAACCTTGCAAAGCTGGAGAGTTTCTCTGACAGGTGAATTTCTTTTTTAAGTTAAGACTAGAAGCTTGTTCCCCTGTCGGGGAGGTGACTTTTTGAATCCCATTAACTGTTCATCTCTCCCGGCTATCTGCAGGTACTATCAATACACCTTCCACCACCTCTCCTGGGAGAGCTGAGACACTTGGCAATTAATCTGCAGGATCTCAAGCAGAAAATTATCTCTCTGTAGAATGAGCAAACCCTGACTGGTCTCCATTTTAGGACAGATAGTACAGAAATGGTTGCTATTCCTGCTAAATCCTGAGTGCACATCTCCCTCTTCCACTTATCCCCTCCTAATTCTCCTTGGAATTATATAGGTGATAAAGGACAGTGCTGTTGTACAAAAAAATCACAGCCTGAGTGTGGTCAGAACTGTACCCAAAACTGAGCAACATCTCTTTGTGGAGCCATCTGACTGTGTGAAATTGATGGATCCAGCCAGCTCTTTGGAGAAGGTTTGAATAGCAAGGGATAGAAAAAATATTTTTTGTTAAATTTTACCATGGAAAACAGCATCTTTAACACATAAGAATTGGGAGCTGCATGTTGCATTTCTATTTTCTACAAGTTGAAAAAGCATTGAAGCAAATATGTTTTATTGATTATTTTGATTGTGGATCCGGAGAACAGAATCTATTCCAATTTAAATTTTAATCTATTTTTATGAATTTATTTTCCAAAGTTATGAAACTATGCTCCAGAGTAGCTAGTGCCCTCCTTGAAATTTAAAGGATAACATATTAAGGTTCTTTCTAGATACTTGGAATTTTCTTGCAAAATTGAAATCTGTTGCTATGAGTGCTCATGTTCAATGCAAGTAACTAGACCTCTTACCATGCAAATCAAGAAAAAAACTGAATTGTGACTGAAGGAAAGTTTTTCTTGGAACAGCTTCAAAGGGATATAAAAATGATAGTAAAATGGTGATATATAAAAATTAAATAAATATGTACAAACTGAAATGTTAAATGCTACTCCTTCTATTTAAGAGTTATCTAAAATAAAATTCCTAGCTTTCTGTGAATAGCACAATCTGCTTCCAGTTATTATAAATCAGATACCACCTATTCCAGAGGAATTTTCTTTGGCTGTGCGGTTGGCATTTTGTAAATTGATCAGGTATGTGAAGAATAAAGAAGATCAAGATCAGTGCAAATGTGGCAGTACTGATTCATTTTCCCCACTTTCAGATGAGTTGGTTCACAGCAGCTCAGCAGCTTCAGACCTACACTCTTAATGAAAGCGTGAACATCTCTTTAAAGTTCCCGCAAAAGTTAATTCATAATCAGGGCATGAGCAGTAAATTTCTTTTCTCTACCTTAACATTAAAGTAACATTAATTACTCAACATTAATTAAAGTAATGTTAATCATTTTATCTAAGGAGCTTTATTGTCCCAAGTTGCCACTCAGTTAAAGCCTCACTCATATTTTGAACAAACAGATCCTAAAAATAAACAAAAAATAAACCCCAGAACCCCTGGAAGAGCTCTCCTCTCTGGGAACGTCCTGGCAAATTCTGTCTGTATATTCATCTGAGATACTGATATTGCCTCCAACAGCAGGCTTCCTGAGTACCTCTCTGTATTGAATACGTTTAGTGCCCAGTCTATCTGTGCCATTATTCTATGAGTCAGAGAAAAAAAAGCACAATGTTTTTCTGCCCTATTTTAAGTGTCTTAAGTTAGATGTCATGCAAGGCTCATCCACTGAATAACCCATTCGAAACATCCCTATCTCTACCTCTCCTGCCTGGGCAGTGAAAAGTCATCAGCTCAAACTTAGACATCGTAATCAGAGTAAGGTTAAATGTAGCTCAGCCCAGGTGATTTTGCTAAAGTGCAATACTGGGAAAAAGATCTCATCTCTAAGGGTGACCATGCACTGGCACAGGCTTTCTAGAGAGGTTGTGAAGTCTCCATCTCTGGAGATATTCAAAATCTGCCTGGGTATGATCCTGTGAAACCTGGTCCAGGTGAACCTTCTTTAGCAGGGGTCTTGGACTGGATGATCTCCAGAGGTCTCTGTGAACCCCAACCATTCTGTGATTCTGTGATCTTTCAAGCCCAGCTAGCTACTATTCTTTCTCTTCTCTTCTGCATCTCATGGTGCAAACAAATAATAAACACTCAGCAAAGAGATCCTTTAACCCGACACAGTTTATTATGCATGTTCTTAAGATTAGGGAAATCTGCAAGTAACAAAAATCCTTTGGATAATGCCTTGCCTCTTCCATGGATCCCATATTTGTTTGCTTTTTGGCCTGGATATAGCTGTCTACTTTCTAGTCTGCTGGCTAATGTGGTAGTTTTAGGTCACTCACCAGTAACTTTTTAATAGTTGTGGAAAAGATGGTTCTGAAAGTACTGGCTTCATAAGCCTTCATAAATATGGTACAGCTACAACTGTAAGGGAAAACCTCTTTTCATCATAATTTTCATCTCTCATTTTCAAACTGCAAAACAAACCAAATCCATTAGCCCTATTAAAAAAAGATAAAATCTCTCATATTTAGCAAATTGTTACTCTTCTAGGATTACACCTTCAGAACATAGGATTCACTTTTTTTTGCCCCCCAGAGCTGCAAAAGAAAGAGTGAAATTTCTCCTGCTTTATTATTTACAATGTAACATGGATCTGAACTGGGGGTTTCATGTCAGGAAGATGTTTGATTGATTTTAGAATAAAATCCTCAATGTCTAATACAGATTTTTTTCATACACTAATTGAAGTTAAAAGTCAACCCTGATTGTATAATTGCCTGCTAAGAAGAAAAAGAACAGAGAGGTTTTTTGCAGACATTTATTTCTAGTCCTTATGAGTCTCCTGGTATGTCATTATAAACTAGGGAAAACATGAACCAGAGATACTAATGGCTTTGTTCTCATTTTCTTGTCTTAAAAAAAGATAAGACAGAATGACTAGTATTCAAACTTGCTGTGAGCCTCATGAATTTACATCCAAACTGATGGTAAAAATAAATAAAATGAAATGTTCCTACTCTGATGAACTACACTGTTCATCTTTGATAGAACTGTCTTCTATATCCTCCTAGACATTATTTTTTTGAAAATTCCTGCATTAGACTGCTTGTTAAACTAAAAGTAAGAAAACAACATATTATCTGATATGTGAGTCAGAACATACAGACAACAAGATACAAACTTTAAAAATCTTCCTTGGAGAGTTTCCAAGCCCAGCAATGAAACTCTGAGTCCTTTATTTCCCTAGTTTAAAATACCATTTTGAATATACCACTTTTCATTTCTAGTGACAAATAGCCTCCTAAAATAATTTTAAGGGTCATATTGCTAGCCATAATGGGCCATACTGAGTATGTCTGCTAAAGTCTCCACTGAGATGTGATTTCTGATATGCAGAGATCATAGCTTGTTAAAATACAGTGGGAATCCCAGTTAAGGGTTTAGCTTATGCAAGAGGCACCTTGCTACACCTTGCTAGAGGTGACTTGCCAGGATGGTTCTCCTCCTGGAAAACCTTGTATAAGTTTTCCTAGAGTAAAGCATCAGGAAATATATTCTTGATTGGCCAAAAACAAGAGGGGGAATGACATTGGTAAAAAAAAAAAAAAAGACATGAGGGTAAAGAAACCTCATATGAATATGGTAAGAAACCATAGCATTGCACAAATATTCCTTACTCAGCATCCACAAAACAGGTGAGTCAGTTCTTATCTACCCACAGCAGCAATGACAGGTATAAGCTTACAAGTAAACAAGACCAAATTATGAGAGTTTAATAACTTACTGCCTCTCAGCTGAGCACCCAAAGCCCAACTTCCATTTGGTCGAGCCTTCCTGCTGTGTTTTATCTCTACCTGGCAACCAATTCCCATGCAGCCGCTCACTCTCTCCCCCTGGTGGGATGGGGGAGAGAATTGGAAGAGATTGGAAGAGTAATAGTGAGAAAACTCAAGACAGTTTAATATGTAAAGCAGATGCCGTGCATGCAAACAAAGTAAAACCAGGAATTCATTCGCTACTTCCCATGGGCAGGTAGGTGTTCAGCCAACCTCAGGAGAGCAGGGCTCCATCACATGTAATGGTTACTTGGGAAGACAGACACCATCATTCCAAATGTCCCCTCTTCCTTCTTCTTCTCCCAGCTTTATATGCTGAGCACAATGCAATAGAGTATGGAATATCCCTTTAGTCAGTGGGATCAGCTGTCCAGCTGTGTACCTTCCTGGCTCCTCGTGCACCCTCAGCTTCCTCTCTGGTGGAGTGATATGGGAAGCAGAAAAGGCCTTGATGCTGTGTAAGCACTTCATAACAATAGCTAAAACATCCCTGAATTATCAACACTGTTTTCAGCACAAATCAAAGCCACATCTGCATATTAGCTACTATGAAGAAAATTAACTCTATCCCAGCCAAAACCAGCACTCTTCCTCAATTATGAGCCAAAATGCAGCATCTGAAACTTCTTTTGAACTGCATTAACCTCCATCTATTTCACTGAGGTTTGGACTAACCCACTGCCAGTTCAGCCAGGCTCATCCTGCAACCAGGGCATTTAGGGCTGCCCCTCTGATAGGTGGTTACACCTTACACTGTCAGTACCTCTGATTACACCTCTGCTAGTCCCATCTCCAGCGAAATTCTTGGTTGGATTATTTTTACTGTGTGGTCTTAAATCATCCTGACAAAACATGCCTCTTTTCTCTTTTTAAACAATATATCATACTATATTTTTAAACAATCATACTACCCTATAGCAGACGTAGGAAATCAAACACATTGTTAGTATATATTTATATGTATAATTTTGTTGTATGCTATGCATTTATATTCTTTATCAGTATATATTATAGCTCTTATAAGCATACCCTCCAGCCATGTGTTGAGTAGCACATCTAATATCTGCCATTCATGTTTTCTTCCCTCTCTGCTCTGCTCTCCTAGGGGGGGAGAGTAGGGAATGCAGTGGAACACTCAGTTTTGTTATGGTGTTTGGTTTGATTGTGGTGTTAAACATATGTGTTGCTCTGTGCTTGTGGCAGGGCCTGAGTTGGCTGAGCAGCACTTCTTACCCTGGAGCAGCAGGTGAGGAGGTGGTCAGCACGCCTGCAGGAGGGCATTGGTTCCCTGCCTCCCAGCCCAGCATCCCAGAAACCCACAGCCCTCTGCACAGAGGAATTTTGTAAGCTAGAGCTACAAATTCATATGTATGAATGCACAAATTTGCATTACCCAATGCAGACACAGGACATAAACATTCAAGGAAGTTTTTTATTCTAAAGAAATAGTTGATACCTCCTGTTTGAATTTGCTAACACACTTGAAACAGAGTAGTCTGACAGAGTTATTTTCTCTGTAGTGGTCAGAAAAGATATTTTGGCAGCAGGGAGGGAAGAAGTTGGCTCTGTCACTCCACCAGTTCCTCCTGAGAACAAGCAGACAATAGGGAATGCAAGTATAAAATAGATGCCTCCGAGGAAAATGCCCTCTGCTACTGTCACGAAGTGTTAATTTTGGCAAGCTGATGTCTCTGGTTGTTTTGCTGAGAACCAACACTTCCAACGTCTGGAAATTAACTTTCAGATTTCTAGTGAGGACGAGGACAGATTTTACCCTTGTCACCCATGGGTTGCAAAGATAGATCTTGTGACAAGAACTAAAAATCTGGAACTCATTTTAAAAGCATATCTGATACAACAATAGCCATTGGAATACATCCAATTCATAATTAGAAGACTGGGAAACTTTAAATTAGGTCAAACTTCAGCTTCAAATTAAAATGAAAGCATTCAAGGGCTTAATACATACAAGCAAGACATGCAGTGTTGCATCTGCTTTCACACTGGCTACTTGAAGGCTAAACTGATACTAAAAGCAAGAATGTTAAATGAATGAATTTCTTTTTAATCAAGAGTTGCAGTTTTCTTTGCTCATCACTTTGTGCTAAAGGGCCACAAAACTATCTCAGCAAAACTGTCAGTGCTTACAATCTCTGTAGCTGGCTCCCCAGTGAAGCTGAGCTCCTTATTTAGCTGTAAAAATGTTTCCCCTAGTTGGAGTTTCTAAAATTACACACAGAAACAAGAAAAAAGTTTGGTAAATCTCTCCTAAATATAATGGTAATTCTCAAGAAAATTACCTTAAAAAAATTATTTACCAATGACAATTCAGCTTTAGATGAAATATTTGCTTTTCCACAAGATTCTGCAATTCCATAATTTAACAACAAGGCTGATTGATAAAAAGAAAAGCTGATCAGTTGCCACAAGTTACATAATAAAATGGTGGTTTTGTTTACAATAGATACTAGAGCTCTACTAACTCTCACATTTTCAACCCTCACAGTGGATCATCTTAGGATGTTACTGGAGATTGGTAGGATCCCGGTAGGATCCCTGTAGGAGCCATACTGTGTCCTTCTCTTCTTCTTCTTCCAACTTAGAGTGTGGAGAGTCTGCGTAGAGAAGTAGTGATGTGCCTTTCACTCTGTACTAGGCTGCTGGACACAGCTCTGAAATGAGACAGTAAGAACTAAACCAGTCAGGAAAAGTAACGTAGTTAATGGAAAAAGGATTTATATTTGGGTTATGGCAGAAATCTTCATGTTTAGAATGAAACAAAACTTTCCCTAAGTGTAAAGAACAAGCAGCTTCCATTCTTGTTTCTTTTAAAATTCCCATTTTTATGACAGTAAGACTAGCAAATACCCTACTGTGAACCCACTTCTCAAAGACATTTCATCAAAGTAACAAGGTTACCTACTGTAAATCTAGCATCAAAGATATAGCGCTGTCATACAGGGCAGGGGCAAAAAGTACAGGGAATAATGCATTGTTTCCAACTTAACTGCAGGTAGTCAGGAGGAAGTTCAGTTATTATTTTTACACGGGGTTTTTTTTCATGTGTGTGTGAAGGCAATTACAGGAAAAAAAAATCCTACAAACCCATCAAATCCAAATAAAATAAACCTCAAACCACAATCTCTTCCACTCCTAAAAGATCCCCCTGCTAAATTATTGCTACACTGCTTCAAACATATCTCTATCTTTTCCCTTCACCCTTTTTGAGAGCTGAAAAAGGCTGCAAATATTACACATCATGTTTGAGCAGTACAACAGAGACTTGCTTGAATTAATTAATGCAATCTTATTTTCCACTCTGTCCAGGGATGCAAAAAATAAATGTATCTAACAGATGGGCAAAATAATAAATTTTCCATTTTATTTTGACTTGTAATCACTTTCCCCACATTGTATGAAAAAGAACATAGACAATCAGCCCCTTTTTAATACGAGCATGCTAATTATAACCTTTTCCTTAAAACTGTAATAGGCAAAAATAAATTACTTGGTTGAAAAGGAGCTACTAATTTATCAAAGTTGGGGTAGCAGATAGAAAATTTACTCAGCAGTTTGGGATTTTGTTTTGTTTACTTTTATATCACAGGCTATCATGGTTAGGAATGCAGTTTAAAAAAAAAAGAATTAAAATAAACAACAAACAAACAGGAAGCAACCATTAAAAAAAAGAGGGAAACAGAGAATTACTTTGTTTGGGCTGAGGCATTTCTGTAGGTAATAAGTCTGCAGCCTCCAGTGCAGTACCACACTTTCCTCCTACTCCCTTAAGGATGTAATTCCTCTCCCTGCTGCCATCAGCTGTAGCTGCCTCCATGCCATAGGAAAGGCACCCTTAAGGGCAGGGAGTCATCACCAAAACTATCCTGCACAGAGTTAGGGGAGAGGGCTCAGCCACCTGCCTGGCTTGGGGATGCAGCTACCCAGGGCACGATGGCCACTCCAGAGGCTGCTCTAGACTGAGGATGGGTGCAATCTATTCAGGTTCTGCACAAAAACCCAAGTCCAAACACTTCCTTTGTTCTCTTCTTTTGGGGCCAGTGTTTCTAATGTGTGCTGTGTCTCTGCTCTGAGGCAAGGCACTGCAGTGGCTGAAATATACCACCCCACCATGTTTCTGCCCTTATCACTTTGCTCTTTGAGATCTGCATCCCACTCTCCGTAAAAGACAATGCAACGCCTCCTAATCATCTCTTACCTTCAGGGTTGCTTTTTACCTCCCTATTTTAACTTTTGAGTGGTAGTTTATTCAAAATGGTCCTTGCAAGTCTTTGATGTGTGAAGAAGGAAATCATCACACAAAGTCCAACTCGGACCTGAACTCTGCTTTTAACATAAAGCAACATTAGCTTTATGAAAAGCGATATTGTTTCTACTTGCAGTTTAGAAACATTTTGCCAAGACTTTCCTTATGTTTCTTTAATCAACTGTCCTTCATGAAAGGAAAGAATATAGCTTCCTTCCTTCAGAAGCAGACTGTCCAGACAAATCCTCCTCATCCTAGAAATCACTATATAGGGCCAAATTTCTTTGTTGGTTACTTGATTAGGGAATTCCAGAAAAGTCAATGGGAGATGCTTTCAGGCTTTCAAGTTTGGCCCTGTTGAAGGTAAGGAAATATAAAATTCCAACAGAAGAATCCAACTTTTCAGAAGAAATCCTTTAAAACATTCAAGTTGACTAGAAGGTTGTCTTTCCATTTACTCCAAAGAAACAGGGCAGTACACTTAGCTACAGCAACCTAGTTCTTCTTTTAAACAAATAGAAAATAAACATTGGCTGCAGCCCTTAGTTTAAAAAAATCCACGACTATCTCAACATTAACTGCATGAAGAAATGAAATATGGCATGTATTTCCTGTGAGAAAAATATTGCAACCTTTCACCAGGATAAAATATATACACAGATGTGGGGTCATCAATTGGGGAAATTTATATACTTGAAAAAAATACAAGCATAGCCAAGCTCATTGTTGAAATGCAAGTGAGGATATTACATGCTATAAACATATTAGTCCCATTAGTTGAGTCCAAATTTTACACACATTAAATGACAAATAATGAAAAACCTAAAAAAATTAGTGTGCAATTAGATCTAAAATGTCCAGGGTAATGAACAGTTCTTGCTATAATATCATGTTTGGGGCATTCAGAATATCTATTCCTCCACTTACATAAACATGCAAAAATATAGTGAGGGAAGAACAGATTTTAAAGTGGATTTCTATATAAACTTGACCATATATCCATGAAGAAAGCATTTGAACTAATTATCCACAATCTTCTTTGAAGCTTTCAAAGAAAAATTATTGAAAATGTTAGAAACACAACAAATGAGCTTAAAAGTCTAATTAAGAAAATAAGTAAATAGAAGAACATATTCACAATGGTTTCAGTGGGTACAAAAGAGATGAATTTATAAAGTGACATTTGGAAAATGGTAGATCAGGTATTCCCATCATTTGTAAGGAAAAATGATGATAGCATGCTGTTCAGAAGGCTACTGTGTAAACACATGGTCATTAAAAAACCCAAACAAAAAACCAGTAAAGTGATACCTCGCACAAAAGAGTATCATATAATAGTAGTGAAAATTAAACAGTCTTGTGAGCTACCATAAAATAAAAAGTATTGTCAAATTATTATAAATAGACAACCATCATTGATATGCAGAGATACACATGAGGAGATGGTTGACTGATGGGAAAATAACATTTTTGATAGTATTCTTGCACAAAATTTACAGAATCAGCATTGGGTAGTATGGTGCAAGATTGCCTTAGCACTCTGCCTGTTCAACTCAATGCCTTCAATAGCCTTCAATAACCATATCTTGTATTTGGAGGATGTCAACACCTTTTCAGGGTGGCAGAAAAGCTGGAGATGGTACTGAGCTCTATTTCACCAATATTTTGAATGCATAAAGATGAACAGGCCACAGTGGGTTTCAGATGAGGGTACTGTTTACAGATCAGGAAATCACACTTGAGAGCAGGATGGATCTTCTCTTGCCCCTGTCTCCAGAAGGAGAATGACAAAGAAATACAATTGATATATACTGTAAGACTGTACTGCTGGTTTCACTACAGCTCTCTCATAGGTACTGTTTCCACACTTGAAACTGTGGTACTTATTCAGGCACTGAAAAAAAACCAAAAAACAAACCCACAACAGAACACAACTAACAGATTAAATTAAAAAACAAAACAAAACAAAAGAAAACCAACAAAAAACCTGAGCCCAGTTTTCCAAATACTTTATTATGAACAATAAGTATTGTTAGGGTCAGAAAGCAAAAGGTTGGATTTGTCTTTCTTAGAGTATTTATTACAGAAATTAAATGAGTTTTTATATCTAGTTCGGGGAATATACTTGCAGAAAAGTTGAGTTCACTTCTTTAGCTACCTACCAGAACAATATAGTGTCCTATTTCATTTTCTTTTAAAGTATTACTTTTCCTGTGATTATAGCTGTGTCAAAATATACTTTAAGCACGCAGAAGCAGCATAATATGAAATGAGAGAAATTCTGAACCTGTTTGAATTGTGTGATCTATTATAATGTAATATCTGGCCTGATGCAGTGGCATGCCAGCTAGCTTCCTGCACAGTCTGAAATTCTTGTAAATAGTTAGCCCTTACACCGTTTCAGGCCTTGTAATATGCCAGTAGTAAACTGAGAGTCATGTAGATCTTAGTACTCAGAATTCTAAGGGAATATTTGATTTCCTTGTTCTCCCATTTATTTTTTCCCATAGTATGTCATTAAGAAAATGTTAAAGTATGTGATTAAAAATATTTAGAAATTTCCAACCCCCATCATGTATTCTGAATATTCTTGTGTGTATACTTATACAAAATCAAGAGTGACAATATCAGGGCTTTTGAAGAACAATTAAAGATAATGAGACAAAATTTTGGATCTATACATTTTAATGGCAAAATTCCCAGTAGAATTCCCAGTGGTTCTCCCTACAGGACATTTAGAGTCCCTGTGTTTTAATCTAATCCATTTTGACACTTATAAAAGGAATTAATAACTTTGTGAATTTCTAGATTCAGGAGTGGATGATAGCAGATGAGTCAAGCTTGTGCAGATGAGGCCAATGTCATGGTATTGGACTGAGGGAAGAAATCAGACATATGGTAAAGATGATATTTTTTTAATTGAATTCTACAGACTAGGAGCTGCATTAGACTTGAGCTTTTTTTCAGACATAAAAAAACCCTTAGGAAACCAGTCTTTCTGACCTACAGCTCTGATGTTAGTGCTCCAACACAGACTTGTCTTATTGCCAGGCAATTAGAATGATAGTGAGCAGTGGCTGGGAGTGGCTGTGGGGACTGACCAGCAATATGAATCAGGATAAAATACCTACTGGCCCCTGATGGATTTCCAAGCACTGATCTACATATGCTATAAAAGCCTTCAAATTATATCAGACTATTCAAATATATGTGTGGCCTCTACCAAAGTTATCCCTTACCAGCTCACTCCATCTGTGGCAGCCTGTGGGTGCCAGAGGCTGAAAAACTCCTTAATCATGTATACTGCCCTTCGGTTAGATAAAATTCTTTGCCAACAGTATAGTACATTTCCTTTGGAAATAAATTTCTTTAGCAGTTTGAGAACCAGAAAAACCACACAGGTGATATTTAGATCTCCTAATGGTTGTTTCCCGGTTGGAATACATCTAGAATTCAAGCTAGGTCTCAGAATTAAAACAAAACAAAAAAAAGATAAAAAACCCAAGTAAAATCAACACTGGATAGTGGTAATCCTCCAGTTGAATCTCATCAAGTATATATCATTGTAACCAGTGTATGACAATATACTAATTTAACAGAAAATGATAATTCATTATGGATCAAAGAAAGGCTAAAAGTCACAATACATTTAGGACTGCACATGCATGCAGTTTAACCTCACCCTAGCCCTAAGGTAATGTAAGAATTCATGTTTTAAGTGACTTTACATCAAAGGAATTAAAAAAGAATATCACTTTGCAAGCATCAAGCCCATTCGAAAGTGCAACTATATGGGATGAGCTAAAAGAAATTGAACTACCAGCAAAAAACCTTTTACAGAAAAGTAACTTAGTGTTTAGAAATAAATTTAAAAAGAGAGAAGTATTTTTTTGGTTGTTGATTAGTGGCATGCAGAAATTACAGCGAATGGTGAGTATCCTAGTCATTCATTCTAATTAAAATTTAAATTGAAAACTGGATTCTAATGAAGAGGAGCTTATTGCTGGTCTTGAGGGATCTCCTGTCAGCGGGCAAAGGAAAAAAACGCACAAAGGCAAACGAGATTTCACTTAGGCATTTACTTTGCACATGCTGCACTCTAATAGAAAAAGGAGTGCACACTGCCTTTTTTCTTGGAAAAGAACCAATGCAGGTGCAGTTGCTCTTCGTGGCACTGCAATCTAGGGAGAAAATCTCTCTAAGTCTAGCAGAGGAGCAAAACACCGATAAGGAAGAAATGACCTTATAATTTTGTCCACCCTAGCTAAGTTGTTATACTATTGTTCCTTTTGTATTGTTTGACAGCTCCACTCCTCTATCTCACACAAATTGCTGATAACAAACATAGCGGGTGGTGAGTACAGACGTATCTTCCTACACCTACATCAGCCTAGACTTGATGTCTGAAGGGTCAACATTTGCAGAACAGCTGTAAAGAACATTGAAGTGAAGTGCAAAGCAAGACCTTCAACACACTTTTGGTTTGAAAGAACAGTACACTTGTTTTTAAAATTTAAAATGATGCCTTAATGTGCTACTAAATGTAATAAAACCAAAAATCCATCACAACCTTAGGCTAATAAATTGTCCATTGCACTGAAAAATTCCATATGCATCAAATAATAACCTGCTAAATTAATGAAAATGCTAAAGCTGTAGCATCTTCCAGAAACAGCTATGTATCTCTAATGGTATAATACAAGATAATGGAAAATACTGCAACTATATTGTACTTTTAAAGCCTGTTTCCGTGGTGCCTCAAAAGCAGAAATTTAAATGAATGGTTATAAATTAATTCAATGTCAATACCTTCTACCAAGGGTTGTCAGTAGCTGTGATTTAAAAAGAAAAATTATTAGAGGAATTTAGGAGCTATAAAAGACCAACCAGATCAGTTTATTCAAGAAAATAAGTTATGCAGAATTTCCCAATATGGACATTTAATTATGTTTTGTGTATATTATATTTGTGCAATAAATTAGTTGCTTAAAACCTAGAGCTCTCATTTGCTGCACATCCCTCTTTGCAGGGTTGGTGTGGTTTTTTTGATTTTTGTTTTTGTTTTTTTTGTTGCTTCCCCCACCTCAACAAGGTAATAAATGTGGCATTAAAGCAGTCTCTCTCCCTGGCTGTGAGCTTTCTGTAGATGAAAGTTAACTCCTGTCTTTCAAAGAGCTATGAGTGGCAGGTTGCATACCAGTGTGAAAGGGAAATCTAGCCACTAATCTATCACGAACAAAATGCAATGTCTCCCCACAAACCTCTCTCTGTCACTGTGCTCAGAAGGTCGCAACAGCAATATTCCTGTGCTATATTTACAGTAAAGAATGCAGAAAACATAAAAAAATCACAAGGACAGATTCGGCATAGACAACCGGTTGTGTTTTATTAAATTGTATTAAAATGGTATTTTTTTTCATCTAACAGTAAAATTCAGTCAATGTTGTTTAATGTCAGTGTTGTTAATGAAGTTGTCAAGCTTGTCACTTTCGCTGAATACCAAGTTTGCTAAGAAACTGGTACTACAATTACCTCCAGCTCTATACGATTAAATTCATCAAAGCACACCAAGGCTCCAGATTGAGCCAGACCTCTGAAGAATTTCCCCATGGCTTTGTAGTCTCGTACATTAGAACAGTTCAACACAATGCACTGAAAAAAGAAAAAAGCTTAAAAAGATCATTTTTTAAAATTTAAAATGTATAAGATTGGGCAACATTTACTTTTACTGTGTCTTGGCCTCCCCTGCTGTCACTCCCCAGTCCCAGAATTTCCCTTATTTATCCAACCTGAGTCTGTAATATAAAGGCAGGTCATGTGGTTCTGAACAAACTCTGTCTTTCACAGTAGAATGTGAAATGCAATTATACACAATTTAAAAAATAAATTCCTAACAGCAGGAAAATAAAGTTAAAAGAGGACCAACAGTTTCATGTCAACCAAACTTCTCCACTTGAATATGCTTCTCAGCATCCTCCAATAAAAAATCAATTATTTTAAAGAAAAGACATAACTTTAAGGGGAAAAAACCCAAACCAAACCAAAGCTCCAAAATTAGCAAGCAGATGAGAGAGGAATGCTTCTTGCTTGAAAAAGTCAATGGGAGAAAAGACGTTCCTCAATTCCTCTCCTCTCTCTGCTGACACAAGAAAACCCTGCCAGGGTGAGGTGCTTGGGTGAGAGCTAGCTTCCTCCTCTACTCCCATGTCTTCCTCTCCCGCTAAACTGCCTGGTAGCCTGAGGAGGTCCAAGCATCTGAGAAGAGCCCAGCAAAGACACTTTGACACCTGTGGAGTCTGCAGCTCACGCAGAGGTGGAAAACACCAAGTAGAGTCTCATGTGCCGTTATCGGGAACCTCAGCTCCAAAGTGTATAGTGATAAAGGAGATGCATATAGGAGATGCAGGAACACAGACGGGGCACACCAGTAGCCCCTCTAATCCACCAGAGGTCAATCTTTGCACATGAGCCTGTATAACCTATGTGAGTTGTCTTAGGAACTAAAAGGGTGAGCTGACAAAGGAGGCAAGTCACCATCAATAAGCAGTAATAGGAGTTACCTGGTCAAGCCACAAAAATTTGGGAGCATGAACCTATTCAAAATAGGATTAAAGACAAGGAGGAGAATAGTGAATCAAATTCAGTGATTATCTTAGACATCTGCATACCAATACACAAGTATGTGGAATAAACAAAACTGAAGTCTTCAAACATGGTCAAAATTACTGCTTACTTAGCATAGAGGCTCAATCCAACCACATTCTCAGAGCTAGCATAAGAGGTAGTACAAAACTTTCTCAAGAAGTACAGGTTGAGTAGAAAGGAAGCATCTGATATTTCAAATATGAAGTACATATTTATTTGTTCTGAGATCCTAGAATGCAGAGGACTTTTGAGCAGCTGAAAAGCTCTTAAGTAATGAGTAAAGGAAATACATGCAGTGGGCAACGTATTAAAGTTCAGCAAAACAGGATGATCTGGTAGAAGACAATTTTATGAACAGAATCATTTAAATGAAAGGACCTGGAGGCACTCAAGCATTTCAGCTAGATACACAACTAATGGAAATTGGATATACCAGGACACAGAATCTCATTTTCCTTCAGATGCTCCGGCAACAACTACTAAATACAGATGGCAGAAGAACTCCCAGAAAAAAATGTATTTCTGTATTTGATTCTAACTAATGATGAGTCATTTGAAAATCTGAATATAGAAAACAGCTCAAGTGAACATCATTACGGAGAAAGAACAGCAAAACATAAACCAATGAACTGCAAAATATTGATAACCTCAAAAAAATTGACTGGTCATCTCTTGAGGAGCTAAGTTGAAAGGGAAAAACAGTCAATGAGAAATGCCAGTTCCACAACATGACTATACTAAAGGCAAAGTGCAAACTATAATAAGGGGAAAATAAGAGAGAGAAAGTTCAGTAAAGAATAGGTTTTTTCACTGATCAGGAATACTGTAAGACATACAGGAGGCAAAAATCATGTACAGTTGAGATAGGCTTACAGAAATAGCAAAAGATGATAGACTCACAAAACCATGAAATGAGATACAACTACAAAGTGACATGGTACATAACTGGAAATCATTAAAGAATATTAGTTATACTAGAAGATAAAAAAAAATGTTGGAACACAAATTGCAAAGGAAAAATTATCAACAGGTAGTGATGAGAAGGCCAAAACTTACTACTTTTTTATATCTCTTTACTAGAGTGGCCAGCCACAATATGGTAGCAAACAATACCAATGGCAGTGGGATAATATCTCAGGTTAACACAGGTAAGAGGTTAAAAGGTAATTAGTTCAGTTATTGTATTTAAATATGTGGCTGAAGTAAAGTCAGAACCATTACCCATCCTTGGAGGATTCCTGGGTGACTAGTGAAATATTAGAAAACTGTCAAGGGCCAACAGAAAGCTGATATGTATACATGAGAAGTCAGAGAATTACTAGCCCAATTTCAAATCCCCTAAAAAGCACTGAAACAATTAAAAAAAGGGCTATTCATAAGCCCTGAAAAGAAATCAAGATGAACAAAAGTCTGAGTTGATTTCTTGGGAACAATCACGTCAAAAAAATCCAATTTCTTCCTGTGACAGGAGACTGACAAGAAGATATGGAAGCTACAGTAAATGTCAAATACCTTCTCCTCAATAAGGCTTTTGACACCATCCCAGAGAAAGCTAAGGAAAATTATTCTGGGTGGAATTTTTTTCAGGTTGGGTGTAACTGCTAGGATAACATAGTTTAAATGTTGCTACCAGCAGTTGATTATCAAACAGAGGATGACATCAATCATGGCTCTGCAGTGCATTACACCTGAGCCTGCTGGTTCTCTGATAATTCCATTAGCCACCTGCATGACAGAACAGAGTGCAAAACTTAAAAAGCATACCACCTTACTAATGTGAATTAATAAAGCCCTATTGCTTCAAAAGTGCTGCCATGAGAGGTCAAGAAACATAGAGAGATGCTCAAAAAATAATCATCCAGCACTGGAGAATCTCCAGCTAAAATGCTGTGCTGAATTTTGAAGAAACTTAACAAAACTGTACACCACTGGAGAACACCTAGAAAGAGAAATAGGAATATTCTACAATGGATCATTTCATCAGACTAAAAGAGACAAGAAGAATATTAAAAATAAGCTTTTTTAAAAACAAAGTGAATAATCTTTTTTGTGACAGTGGTGGATGAGCAGGTTGTATAATATCCATTCTTTGGTCTTAGACAGTTCTGCATGAGGACACAGAGCTTTTTTTGGTCTAGTTCTGTTGAGAGACAGACTAGAATGATCTTGAAATCTTCTCAGTCTACCTTTTCATGTGATTCTACAATCAGAGAAAGGTGCGAGACATATGAGCTAATCTCTGACAAGAGAAGTTTACATCTTGCATTGTCAGTTTTAAGGTAGAAGTGCCATGGAGACATACCCAAACTCTATAATTAACACAGCAATCTCAAGTGCCTGGAATGACAAAGAGTGCAATTTGGGTGAGACCTCTGCCTCACTTCTTGCTCAGTTAATTCAGTCATATCTTGACAGCATTTCTTTCTGCAATGGAGACATAAGCCTGGCAACTAGCTCAATCCCAGCAACTTCAGTTTTTATAGTCCCAATTAATAAGAAGAGTGGAGGGGAAAAAAAAAAAAAAAGGATCCTAGAAGAAAGAATGGAGGTCTTCATTGTCCATGCAAATGTTCAATTCTTGTTTCAACTCCCAGGATCTGGAAGTATTTTTATCAACTGGATATACTGGTTACACTTTTTAATTTATTTATGCATTTCCCAAGGTCATTGTTTTTCATGTTTACTTTGTCTTCTCACATACATTGCTAAGAAAAAAGTGACCCAGGAGTAAACTACCTCTTCTGGGCAATATCCCTTTCACATATGACTGTCCTGATACTTTTCAGCCTCTTCTCATTTCAAAATCATAAACTCATAGAACAGCTCAGGTTGGAAGGGACCTTACTTGTAAGATCATCTGGTCAACAAAAAATCTTTCTCTGTTTTAAAATGTGCCATAAATTTGTTATTTGCAGCTCCTTCCCCTTGTTGTTACATCTTTCCAAGACAGAATTACTTCAATGCATTAGAGAAGAAGTTGACTGGGTTGCTTCTTAGTCGACTGCTTCACATTTGCACATTAAGCAGAAGCTTACAATGATCTGTCCAGAGTGATATCCTAGTCTTTTTCCTTACTAGTTACAGCAAATTTCAAAGCAGCGATGTTCATGAAAACTCAGAGTATTCTCTCTGAAGTCCGTCAGCCTGTGCTCATCAGCAGTATTTTCATTTGCCTCTGTGCTTCCTGGTGCTTTCATTTTGGTCTGCCTGAATTTCCTGCTTTGCTCCACCACAGCACAAGGGGACCAGTGGGGAATAGCAGATGCACACAAATGTCCCAAGAGCGGGGTTCAAACACTTAAGTCTGAGGAGACGTCAGGACCTACTGTACAAGTAAACTTGGGTTCGCTCCCCTCAGTGGGTCTGATAAAGCCACATCAAGATACCTAAAAATCAGTAGAGCTACACTAAGTGACGTAGCCAGCCCAGCATGTATTAGCAGCTCTTCTGAGCTTCTCATATTCCTCAACTATCATTTCTCTGCATTGCATTTTCCATTTTATTCATTCTCCTACTTTCTTCTGTTACTGTGTGAGAACGAGGTATGGGTAATCTATTTGTCATTTTTTAGTTCTAGGTCTCAATTATTCTTTCTAACCTGCTTTTCTTCTCTGTCAGCATTCACTCTCACTCCTAATCTTTCGTTTTCTTCCATCTTCTATGTGCCCAAGACTGATTTAAGTAAATCTGTGGGAAATAAATGTGAATGGGACTTTTGCCTGCAAAATGAAAAGCAAGTGCTCTACTGGCACTGCATTTCTATACCTTATGTGCTGCAGAAAGCTGTATTCACATGGTCAGAAAGTGCACATATCTGGAGACAAGGAGGGAAGCTGACTTTGTGTTTCTCACAGAAGCAGCATACCTATGACTCCTATGGAAATATCTCATCTAACCAAAGTATTTAATACTGACCATCACATGACAAGTAAAACAGGAATTCCCATATTGCAGTCTCTTAGATTTTGTAATGAAGTATATTTTACTGAAATGTTCCTATGAAAAAACTACATTTTTCTGAACCAGCAGTACCTCTTTCAAACCTCTTTCACTGTGTATTTCTTCCTCTCTCTCAGGCTTTGCTTCCCATATTGTGATCACTTCTCTGGCTTCTTAGCTTTTCTCTTTACCTAAAGCCTCTAGTCTCTTTCAGCTCAGGAAGAACTGAAGAGTTGTGCCATTTTGCGCTTCTCAACAATTGACATTCTCTGAGATGTTAACACTTTACTGTTGTTGAGCAAGAGTGCTGAACAGCTGAAGGATGTCTGCCAGGAGCTGGGAGTGAAAGGCATTCACATTCTTTAGTAATACTTATTAACTCTTAATTTTCAGCCATCGATCCATGACTCTCTTTGCACTTCTTCATAAAGCACAGTCTAAGAACAACAGCAGAGCAACACAGACAAGTCAGGAAGATCCCTTCCCTGAGAAACCAGCACTGGCCTGAATGAATAAATCTGGACTTGTAACAGGGATTTCAGTAGGCAGCTCAGGACACTGCACTAGTAGTTAGCCCAACAGCGTTTTGTTTAACCAATAGATAGAAGCATGGTCTTCAAGTTAAACCCACTTAATGCGTCAAAATTAGCTAGAAATTAGAAACCAGCCATGGGATGTTTTGCGATTACGCAGCAAATGTTGGGACCTGTTTGTTATCATTTGCATATGCTTATGTATTTAAGAGATATTCATTAGCAAATCCTCTTTCTCCTACATGCTTATTGTCTTAATGAAAATATGCTATAATTTTTGCCTTAGAAGAACTGGACTTTTATCTGTCAGATACAAAAATTTCTGATCATTTTTTTACTTCCTTGTTTCTGTAATTCCTTCTGCTTTCATTTTATGATTTAAGAAGATGAAAAACTATCAACAAAAGAAATCTAAGTGCCAAATGAATGGATTATTAAGAAAGGCAGCAAAGCTACCATCATCTTTCTTTATGTTCCCAGCAAATGCTAATAACTGTTTGTATACATAATAAAAATATATATGTATAAAAACATTATATATAGAGCAATGCAGCAATGAAAAATATCCCTCTGGGACTTACACTGTTACTGTCTCAATGAAATTCAGATCCTCTTTTCACCACTAATTTAGCAGCCAAACCCAGAATCCTTCCAGTCTCATACTGTGCCTCAGAAACTCCTGTGTACACAGACCGTGTTTCTTTAATCAGTGTAAATTCACCCTTCAATTTTCTCTCCCCACTGCTACCCCCTTGAGCTACAGCTTTATAAATAAATAAGTAAACAAACAAACAAACAAACAAACAAAATCTGCTTAGCTACTTCCCGAGTCAAGTGCAGCCAGACATCCTCTCTGGGTCTTTAGGTAGATGAACAACTATGCTGACTCCAGTGACTCACATACTTGTAATTATGTGCACGCAGGGAATCTACATCCTTAATTTGTTTTTTGCCTCCTGTGGTGTTTAAATCATGAGTTGTGGATTTGGGGTTTTTTAACCTGCTTGTTGTTCTAGTCAGGTCCTGGTAAGTTTTTGTTTTGCCTGTTCTAGCTGGCTTTTCAGGTGCTCCAACAAAGTATAAGGTTCCCACCAGAGTCCTTAAAGAAGAAAGATTTCCAGGGTGAGTATACTATATTAATAAATGAAACCCAACCTTTTAAAAATTACACTGTCAGAAAAACCCATTAGCTTGTAAAAGAGTTGAAGTAAACATTAGATTTTAATATCTACTGCTGCTTAGATTTTTCTGAACTGAAAATCCCCAGTGAGCACTTAAAACTTCATTACTACACTGAAAGGTTGTGAAAGGCTATTTAAAGGTTTTCAATTTTGCTGAAGTCTAGAGGTTATTACAGCTTGAAAGAATACAAACCCTAATATTACATGGAATGAAAGGAATCAAATTTATGTTCTCATCTCCCCTGTAGTTTAATCCAGTTCTATTAGATTCAATGGAGAAAATTAGGGCAGGTTGAAACTTTTTAGAGGGCTGATGAAAAATATTATTTGGTCACTGTAGAAAACATTTCTGTCTATTATTTACACTCCAAAGGATATTCCTATCTGTTGATCCTATAGTCACAATTTACAGTGTTATCAGCCTCCTGCTCAGAAAACCATGGGCTATTACCTGTGCCAGTTGTACCAAAAAGTCCAGAACTATACAAGAAAAGTGAGGATATCTGACTCCATCTCAGAAGTGAGGTCATCTACATGTTGATATGCAGGCTTGCATTATAAATATTTTAGGTTCTTTTCCTCCTTCACTTAATTTAGGAGAGATTATTGGGTGAGTCAAACATTATTGGCCATCTATTATCATATTAGATAGCTATAATGGAAACTGACCAAACAGTTCAGTGCAAATTATGATAAAGAAGAACTTTTACACTTGTCTCCTCAGCAGCCCATCAGATTCCAGGTTTAGTCAGTCCCAAAGTGTTAAATGAAGAAGAGCATGTGCCTAGCAGCCATGGCTGTGTGAAGAGCTGTTCATCTCCAACCCTACTGGGACTGGAGAGATTAGCAGCCCATTTCTTTTCATTTTACTGCTCTATACATATCAGGGTCTCTCAACTGAAAGAGAGAGGTACCTAACTACAGAGATTTACCTCAATTTTAATATAAAACAGTAAAAAGAACTTAGAGTTCTGCTTGGTATCACCCACACCTGAATGTCTTTATGCTGCCATTTTTACCTTGAGCCAACATACATGGCATTTATTTTAAAATATACAGAGTGCTAAATGCTTAAATGCTTGCATGACTATAGCTGTGTTGGCCTATATCCTTAAAGGTAAAAAAACCCCCAAACAAACAAAAACCCCCAAACGTAAAAAAAAACTAGTACACTGCACTTAAGGAAAACTTTAACAAACCTTTGCATTAAAAGAATACTCTTAGTAAACACTTCATTCCTGAAAGAGGAAATAAAATTACTACTTCTAACCACTGAAGCATATCACCCTCTTAGACATAGCAGTCATGCGGTAATTGAGAAGGGGAGAACAAATAAATCTTGGTGATCTTTCTTGTTGCTTTGGGACATAGCAGGAAGCAGGTCAGCCCATAACGCAGCTGTGTGATATGCTCACTCCTTGAAGGACTGCTCTTGGGTATATGACACATATTCAGTACTCTCTGCTGCTGCTCCCCCACCAAGCCCGCAGTTAGACTGGTCCAGAAGATAAGCAGTCCTCACCAACCAACTCTCCTGAAGAAAGTTTTGTATACCCATATTACACACCTTTTATACAAGACTGTTCTTCACTCTCTTGGAGATGATCAGTTCCAAAATTTGGTCCTAATTAAAAGAGGTTGTAAAGAGGTACTGGAAGTGTTGATAGCCCTAACCCTAAGTAATCTGTGTCTTTGGCTTCTTTCCTCACCTCTTTTCATTATCTATTAGCTCTTAAACTCCTTCAGAAATCACACCATTCTTAATGCCATGCATGCAGGAACCAGCAGGGAAGCATAAAGTGGTTCAGGGAAAAGTAGCTGGAAGGGATCTCCAGAGGTCTTCTGGGTCCAGCTTCCCATTCAAAGGGCATCCACCAAAGGAAGGTTGCTCAAGATCAACTCAGCTTGAGTTTTGAATCTCTCATGATACCAATTTCTCTTCAGGCCTTTGGGTGGAAAAGAATATTTCTCTATATTTTTTTTATAGTAGTATCTCCAGCTGTAAGGTCACAGAAGGACATACTACATTTCCAGCAATTACTTTCTATCCTGAAACCCAGAATCACAATATAGACTGTGTTGGAAAAGATCTCTGAGATCATCAAATCCAACCCTTGATCCAACACTGCCGTGGTTATCAGACCATGGCACCAAGTGCCACATCCAGTCTCATCTTAAAAACCTCCAGGGACCGTAAATCCACCACCTCCCTGGGCAGCCCATTCCAATGTCGGATTACTTGCTCTGTAAAAAATTTCTTCCTAATATTCAACCTAAACCTACCATGGCGCAGCTTTAAGACCGTGCCCTCTTGTCCTACTGTTGGTTGCCTGGGAGAAGAGATTGACCTCCACCTGGCTCCAACCTCCTCTCAGGTAGTTGTAGAGAGTGATGAGGTCTCCCCTAAGCCTTCTCTTCTCCAGACTAAACAGCTCCCTCAGCCTTGTTGCTCATAGGACATAGAAGGCACTGGAATGGGCAGAACGCTACTATCAAATATGCTCAATGAGGTATAGTGGTTTTAAGATGCAAATTGCTCTTCAAATTTGAATCTTAATTTCATTTATTTGGGAGAATCACAATTTACACTTAATATGTGGACAGAAACTTATATTGGTACTAGCTGTTACAAAAATCACTTATTCAACACAGCATTGCAAAATATTCATGAACATTTCAGAATTATTGCATCTTCTACATTATTCTAATACATCTTTAAATTTTTATTAAGTAAGATTTCTACCCTTTATTGGTAGGAGAGTTAATCTTCATATTTTTGCCATATATTAAGTGCCAGAACACAGAACCTGCTCTTTCCTTTATGTTTGTTTAGAGACAAGATATAAAAAGGCATTAATTTCTTAAATATTGGCATGTGTGCAGTTTTCACCATTCCTGTAAAGGTCAGTGAGTCTGTTGTCAGTGGAGTAGAAGAAAATAAGTGCTCCTTTGCTCAGGAAGGCAGGTGTTATTTGAATCATTCTTGTTAGGCAATTTTCATCTTCCTTTGAATTTATTACTTGTGTCAGCATCAGCAACCATAAATCAAGCACTAGTTGCCTGTCCACATGGACACTTCTGTTGTCTCATATTGTGAGAAGCTAATGAGGAGGAGGAAATGACACTGCATGGGTGATGCAGGTAATCATGCTCACTTGGGGAGGGCATGAGAACGGTGTTTGTCCCAGATCCCACTTACTCCAGTGTAAGAGGCACAGTTAACAGGTTGCTTTGGGGCCATGGACTTCTCTTCCCAGAAGCTTCTCAGCTGTGGAGTCCAGGTGAAGTTAGTATAAATAAAGATTTTTTAGAGAATCTAATTTATAAACAGCACCTTGAAATCACAGCGGAATACAGATTTTATATTACCATATACAAAATGTGTGTCCTATAATACCATACAAGGATTGCATTAACTTTCAGTCCTCAAAAGTACCCAGGTCTTTAGGGAAGCCACAGCTTTGCTCAGCTAGATCTAACTCCACGCCACGCTGTTATCAGTGGCTGCCTAACCCACAGCAAGTGTTCCTTTAGCCTGGCACTGTTTCAGGTCTCTGTTCTTTCCTTAGAGCCCCAAGTAAGCTCCACAAACCAAGTTATGAGCACAGTGACCTTTGAGCCCTTAGTCCTCTGAAATAACTGTCTCATGTAGGGATGCGATGGCTGGCAAAATCCAACTTTGGATCCAATGGGATTCAACAGTGTTCAGGAAAAAGCAGATAAGTGTAATACATACAGATGCAATACACCAAGCTGAGAAAAACATAAAAGATTTTCTGGGGAGTGGGGAGGTTGGTTGGGTTTTGTTTGTTTGTCTTTGTTTTGGGTTTGAGGTTTTGTTTGTTTGTTTTTATGCCTACAGAAGGCTTACTTTCTTTTAAAAAAATAAGAAGGTACTGTCTCTGCTGAGAGCCTGTAACAATTTTCAAGTAAGCAACTTTGTGTTTTATGTTCATATGTCCTGATTAAACTGAGTTGAGAGACATACAGTTTCAGGCTGTTTTCCCTGTCACTTACTGTGTTTCCAGAATATGATCCCAAAATATGCACTTCAGAATTAACAGGGGCTGAATGGTTAATAAATGCAAAAACGTGCCCCAGCCTTAGCCATGGACTTTGGCAGATACTTCCATAGCTTCCTCAGAGAAAAGTGGTACATTCCATAACACTTCGAATATAAAGAATTTTAAAATGGGATAGTAATACACACACTCACAGAGACAGGTAAATGCCCAGCATTACTGGGCTGACTTTATAATACAAAAATCCATCAACATTAGCTCCATAAATACCCTCTACTGGGAAATCAGCAGTTTCTTAAGCTATCCAAATGCTTTGGAAAGGGAGCTGTTTCTCTCATCAATGCTCAGATAGTTCTTTATGTAAGCACAGAGTGAGATCTGAGAATGCATCCAGGAGGAGACTTTGGCTCTACTTTTGGTCTGAAGCACACATTTTGTTAACTCAGGATATAGATTCTCACTGCAATGCTGTCACACAGGTTCCAGGGTGTGAATTAGAGGGACACAGCTTTAAGGAGTTAAACATGTAATGATGACATACTGAAATTTCTTATGCTAATGTTTAAATGTCATCGAGTTGATTAATGAGCTGTTTCATTTGCAGTCACTGCAAATTTGTTTTTTTTAATCTTACTTACACAGCCTACAGTACTTTCAAAGACACCGGCAGCCCACTAATTACAGAGTGTTCATGAAGGAAGAGTACACCGAAAATGACAAAATTCCCAAGTTATTAATGTGCAAATATTCAATGTAAAGTGAAAATTATTTATAAAAAACACTCTGAAAAGTTGTAATGTCACTTGTACAATTTCACAGTGGAGGAAAAAAAGAAGATTCAATCTAACTTTTTTATCATTTTTCTAATATTTGCTATGCTTTTTGCAAGCAAAAAGTACATCTTCTTTTTAGACAGCTGCTGCTTTGAGACGTAAAAAATATTTAGATAAAACAATTTGGTTTAGAAGAGTAAGAATATAAACACTGCACAATTAGCTCTTAATGGTATTGTAAAAATGTTTCTTAAGAAACATATTTAACTCATTTCAGAACTAAATATTAGATCTACATTAAAATATATTCTACTCTCTCAGTTTCTGTTCTGTGATTCAAAGGTGTCTTTTTTCTCTGAAACATGTAGATATAGATATATTGCAATAACCAGTTTTGTAAGCTTCTGTGTTTCAGGTATTAAAGTAATAACAAAGAGAAAGACACATGTGAATGTGGACACATGAAATTTAAGAAAGTCCAGGAGGAATCTTCCCCACATGATGAACACTTAACCTGTAGAAGACTTGATAAATAAAAGTCATCTTGGAGGCAGAGTAGGCTTCAAGTTGGGAGTCAGCCTGCAGCTGTTGGAAGCAGGAAGGCAACTATCAAGGCATGTGAAGTTTCACCAAACAAAACAGGGATCTGGTCAGGGTTTGTCATGGTTGAAGTAATGCAAGTTGTGCTTTGAGAAATAAAAAAGAATAGGTTTGAAGCCCACTGAAATAAAGAATTCGCTTAATTTTCCTGTCATGGAGCTGTTTGCTGACATTTGTTTCCGCATCTGGCAGTCAGATTTAATATTTGACAGTATCACTTGACATGCCCAGGCGTAGGGCTAAGAGATTTCTAGGAGGATTTTTTTCTTCCCAGACACAGCAGGTATTGCTGTGCAGCAGCACACGTTGTCCTGATGCAGATCTCCACCTTTCCACCATGTTCCTTAGTGAGGCCAAAAGAAAAGAGAGGTATGAAAGGCTGTGATAATAAATAATTTTAGACCTGATACGGTTTTGAAGGCCTTTGAAATGTGTTCTGAGTTTCATGTAGCACCGTTTCTTCAAAGCAATGAAAAGCTTAAATTAGTGTTGCTTGAGAACATTTTCAAGACCAATTTTTCTGTAAATTAATTTCTTGCACTATTTTCACTGATTTTGGCTTCTACCAGTTATCGTGCCAACCTGTAATGTTCCTTTACACTTCAGTGGAGTCCCTCAGTATGCTTCCAGCATATTGAGGGGATACATTCTAGGTGCTGCTGGTCCTAAACTTCATGTTTCTGTGTCTGAGAAGCAAAGAAATAATTAAAATAGGTCAATGTCAACTTTAAATATTCTATTTTTCTTGTTATATGGATTGAGGATAACATACCCTCACAGACTCAATAAATTCTATATTCTATTGATATTTGTTTCATGTCTAGGCAGATTGTTTTGAAAATATGGAGATTTCTTAGATAGGAGCATATCTGTTATATTAAAATATGAAGTATCTCAGAAAAAAAAACCCTGATTGTGCAGACCAGTTGCACAAAAATATTGTTTCTGGCTGTAAGTTTTACTTGTTGTTTATGGCAATTTACAGTGGGCTTTTGCCACAAATCCTAGGTGGAATCTATCAATCTTTCTGTCATAAAGTAAAACACTGCTTTACCCCCTTTGTGTGGCCCTAGTACTATAATATTTTTCTAATTAAGATCACTATAAAATTCATTTTTCCACTACTTCCTCCTCCACATCCCACTCCCAATTTTCTCTCAAATAAGAAGACTACTGTTTCTGTCTACAGCAAACATAAATCAATTCCTAGCAAATAGCCTAGTGTGATATCTATTAACTTGTCACCAGGGATAAAATTTATTTAAAAGTTAAGAAGTATTTTGCAATATAAAATTCTACCCAGTGCTGCAGTAAATAGTATATGCTTCCTTAATAAAGTACTTTTTCAGGCACCACTTTTAGAAATGCAATCTACCAATCCTGGAATACTGAATGAAATACACAAACCGTGAACATCTTTAGTGATTAGTGTCTCAAGAGTAACACTTACTTTTCTGGACAGCTTGCCTTGTATTATGTCAACAAGATTTTCCATTGTTTTGTTCTCCCTTCCGTGTTTCTTGTTTTTCTGAACAAGCAAGTAGATCACATGTTTTGAATAGGCCCCTAAGAAAAATAAAAAGCACATGAATAGTGCAAATAATTTTTTTATAAAAATCATGGCATGGAACTCAGCTAATTGCATTTTTCTTTTCTGTAGGTTTTACCATAATTTGATTTTGGTTCTACAAATATGAATGCATTTGTTAATCAACTCTGGCATGTCCAAAACTGTGTAAGAAATGTTCTCATCTTTCCTAAGCTGATTTGAAAAAACTCTTTTTGGAGAAAATAACCACACTTGATAGGTGTATAGAACACAGTAGGGTAAATATGTGCTACAGCATTTGTTTACCGAGTCAGAGCACTTGTATTTTCTGTTTTTCTCTGTTTATTATTTTCAAATAAGAAAGAAGAAAAAGACACAGAAATAACAGGAAAAAGAAAACATATTACAATAAATCAGAATTTCAGCAGAATACATGCAAAAAGGAAGGTAAGAGTTAATCTCCAAAGATGCAGATGAATCTTTTTAAAGATAATGAGAATAAAGAAAATAGTTGGTATTGCACGTTAGAGTTGTCTTTAAAATCCCATCCATTTGTAAAGGAGAAAAGATGGTTGTATTTTTCTAGTTCCATGAACCACATGGCGTTAACTTCTCCTCAGAGATATGTTGGATAGG
This sequence comes from Pachyramphus minor, assembly GCA_013397135.1. NCBI lineage: Eukaryota > Metazoa > Chordata > Aves > Passeriformes > Tyrannidae > Pachyramphus > Pachyramphus minor. Next base: position 891,034 of record VYXB01002799.1, read on the forward strand.
TCATTTAGCAATTTTGCATAAAATGGAATATTTCAGATTTCCCTTATCTAAGTATGATTCATTTAACCACTAAAATTGCTATTGAAAACCATTTTGTATCATTAGCCAGTATTACTAAATCGTTCAGCATGCTTGGAAAACACAACCATGGGAAAACATATGTTCATGTGAAGCACTTTTGATAAGCTGTTATAAAGAGAGTTCCAGTACATAAACCCATAACTCCTGCCTGTAAAATGAAATATGCAACAAGTAGGCCAAATCTTGATTATATCTCTGATATTAAAGCCACAATTTTGGTTTAATTTGCCATGTGGTAATTACGCCATCTGTGACTAACCCCTTTAAACTCCTCTGTAGCCTTCTGTATAAAGCAAAAAAGAGTTATTTTTATGGTTTGCTTTCATTTAATATTTAGCTTTTGGTTTAGACAATCCCAGTTCATGCTCTCTGGCCCGGCCTAGGAATAAGAAGTTGTCAGGCTTTCCTCCCAGCCCTCTGGCCAGACCTCTGCCCAGCAACCAGAGTGCATCTCTGCAATGAGGACCTGCTCTCTGTGGCACTGTGGGGATCAGACTTGGAACCTGCCAGCATCACGAAAGAATTTCCCAACTAACAGGGTGTGGTGAATACATATTTTCATAATAGTCAGGCAAGGCAAGAACTATGATAAAACATTTTTATAAGCAACAAGTTGCCTTGGGTTTTCAGTTTTCTTTGAAAACCCATATTGATTCTTTGCTGGAAAAAGACACAGGAGAGCCAAGGCTATGTGTATATGTAAAGAACAAAGTTATTTACAAAAAAATAGGGGCTTCTATGTAGAAATCCTGTTAATTAATTGGCATAATTGTCCTAGTTACAGGGGTCAGGGCCAGTTTATTACGTGGGTATAACCAAAACTGTATTCTACACCCTCTATGTTATTTCTGATGGACTGTTAATAATGGATCATTTGCAGCAGCTGCCCAGGGCATACCTAATGACTCAGCTGTGATAGCTCCTACTTCAGCACCTTCACACCCAGCCTGAGGGGTCACCTCTGCTAATGGGCCATACTGGACTGGCATAATAGGCACCTGCAACACCCAGACCATCAAAACTCCAAAAGTACCCCATGACTCACAGAGCTAAATCACCCATTATGAAATCCCCTGCCTTGGGGGAGGTACTGTGCATTCTCACCTGAACTTGAGCATATATAATCTTGGGGTTTTGGGACTTCTGGTACCACGTTGGATCCAGAGGAGGACCAGAACTCCAACAGGACTGTGACTGCCACTCTCAGCAAGACTGTGCTCATTACCTCGTCAGAACTGCCACCATCATCTGGACCAACAGGTTTTCCTTTCTTTTTACTCTGCACCCAGGGGGACCATGTGCTGCTCAGCACAAGGGCCAGAGACCACTATTCTGTTTTTGTCCCAGGGAGCTGGGTTATACATCTGTTTTTGGGGGTTAAAGCCAGTTTTTCTCTGTATCATTGCATCTATTCTAATTTATTTTTAGCAACTTATAACTCTGATTTATATTCTCCCTTGGATTGGGTTCATTTCTCTCACCAGTTTACTTTTAAACCAGCCCAATAATTTATGCCTTTTGAGTTTTTGCATATTAAATCAAAAGACAGAGCATTTCCATGATATCACAGAGACTGAAGCGGTGGTCTGTCATTTAGAGGCAGATGTGCTCCAGCTGGTTCCTGCCCCATCCAGCCATCCTTTCAGATGGCTTGCTCCTGGCCATGAATCATTGTGTCCCTGCTGCTGTGCTTGTGTCCATGTGGTCAGGTAGGCTGGAGGAACTTGGTCCAGCTGAAAGATATCTTTTAGGAGAAAACAATCAAGAGTGTTTATTTTCCAGCCTGCTTCACTTCCTGCCTAGAAAAAAAATCCCCTATGCCAGCAGGGACTGTGGGATGAGGAGAGAGGCACAAAACACAGAGCAAGAGCCAGCAGCAGGGGCAGCTGCTGTTTATGATGATATGGCCACCAAAAAGCTGTTCAGCATGCTGTGCCCACAGCACCCTGCCCATCACCTATTTGATTTTCATCATACCCTCTCTAACTGAATTTCTGTCTCTTTCCTTGTGTTTCTCAACAAGCAATTCCTCAGTGCATAGAGCCTGAAGCTCCACTTACCACTAGTGCCTGTATTGCCCTTTGCAGAGGGAGAAGGGCTAGTATCTGATCAGGCAAGTCAGCAGAAATACCCTCCTTCTTTTTGCAGCATCGAAGAGGTCACAACTGCTGGCAAACATTTCTTCACTAGCTTGATCCACCAGCAAAACAAATCTCTCATGCAACCCAGTTAAATATAGCAAACCCACTGTTCATCTTCCTAAACACAGATACCTAAACAGAGATATCACAAGGGCATTTGGACATTAATGTGAATGATCATTAAGCATCTTTTGGACACAGGGCAAAGATCAGTCTCATCAGCAGGTAGCACACACTGGTTGTCAATGAGGTGCCCTTACAGAGGGAACAGAAGGGAGGTGTTGAACTTTTCAGGGATGCAACACTTCGCAAAGCACTTTCCCTTGCATTACAAGAGTCCTTCATGGCAGAAGGGAGCTTGCATGGCTTGGTCCCTCCAGTGCAGACAATGAGGATCCTGCCAGCAGCACTGAAAGGCAAGTTGCAGGCACTCTGGCAGGCAGCCAAGCATCACTTAAGAAATATTACCAGCACAGAGAACTAATTTGAAATAGCTATAAGAGTTGAGAAAATGCTCAGAAACACCAGTGTCTGCACTGCTCAACTCCCAGACATGCTGGGAAGGGAAAGGGACTAGAAGTGGGATACCTCAGGTCAGAAGCGAGTTGCTGCCAAACAATTTTGAGGGCTCAAATGACCCTTCTGGTGTCTCACTCATCCTCACAGCACCGAGGCAAGACAGAGACAACTGACAGCTGATGGAAAGTACAGCACTCTTTTACCTTACCTGTGAGTCATGAAAACAATCTTCTTCCCTGAATTCTGGTGATATCAACTCCTAGACAGAGCTGACAATGGTATGCACACCATGTTTTCTGGTGACTATAGTCTCAATATGGGCATGTAAAAAGATGAGACATTTTTAAAATTTACGGAAATACCACCACTGTATGAACAAAATAAACTGAAAGATTTTCTGCTTTCTAACTGCACAGCATGCTCGCCTGATACAGCTGCTTAGGTGCTATTTTTGTATCACATCTCTCAAAACCACTGCGTCTCACTGCAGAGAGGGGTGTTGGGCAGTAGGATGAAAGACACAGATGCTGTGTCTGAGGAATTGTTTTTAAATCGCCATGAATTTAGTGTAGCCCCACAGAGTAAGGGGGTGTTGCTAGCTGACAGGATGCTGTCTGCCATTAATTAAAGCCCGTTTACTCAGGGATCATATCGTGATGCAAAGGAAGAGAATTATTTTAGAGAGATTTCACCTTTATTGCCATTGAATGAAATTAACATTAGCTGAATGGCTCACTTGGAAACATAAAAAGCAAAAGTATCTTAGAGTGCCAATTACAAGCATAAGGTCTGGAATGGCTCTCACCAGCAAGTAGTAGCTACTGGTCCTTGTGAAATGACTCCACAATGCCCTCTCTCTCTTCCATCCCACTGTTGAATTTGCTGGCTTGTGATTCTTCAAAACAGCTCACTTTACTGTAGACAGAAGCAAGCACAATTAACCCACTGTCCAAGCTGACTAAAGCGATCCATGTTCATGGCAGAATGGCTACAACCCCAAACCTACCTCTTTCAGTGAAATCATTATACAATATTTATTCTGAGATGTTTGCCCAGTTTTAGAGTGTATGTTTTGATGAGCTGAAGAAGCGTGTCACCCTGATGAAACCAGTCAGTTCAGAGACAGCTTTGATCTTTGCATGTCTCCCAGCCCGCAAAAGAATTTTGCAAACAGTAACCTTGAAGGAAGTTGGCTTTCAGCCATGAGCAGGAAAACACATAAATTCAGTTCAGTTGAGAATTTTATAGAGAATTTTGGGGTAACAGTGTTTTAACAGAAAGCAAATTTGGGAGAACTGAATTTTTCCATCATGTTTCTATTTCTGATGAGCAAAATGAAAATGAAACAGATTGGCTCAGGTTGGATTGATCCATGCAGGACTAATTTAGTTTCCTAAATACAATTAAAATATCTTGTCTCGAGACAGTTCAACATTAATCTTTCCTCAAGCTGCTACAGTGCTTCATGGGAACTACAGTTCATTCTCTTTTGAGAGACAGTTACCTGAGAGAACACATACCTTATGGTCCACACAGTTTCTAAATGAGACCAGGCAAAATAAAGCCATCACTTTGCTGAATTTCATTTTGATATATTACTTTTGGTTAAACCTGAAAAAGTGGGGAAATTTTGGATGAGAATTTAGGAATCTACCCCCCTGGAAAGCTAAAAATCTGTTTGTACCAGGGTCTGCAAAGTGCAGAAGTAGATTATACCTGGCCCTGAAAAGTGCTGATGTAGATTATATCTGGCCCTCCAGGCAGGTGGTGAACCACCTGCCTCTTTAGAAATGAATGGCTTCTGTGGCTAAGTTAGAAAAACTGTGACAGTGATGCATAAACAACAGGTCAGATCCCCCAAGGTGGACCAGGTAAACAAGCTCAAGGTCCATTGCTATACTTTTACATTGCAACATTTCTGTGAAGAAGTCATACACCATGATTGCCAAAGGTGTGATCTTATTGCTCTGAAAGGTCTCTGAATTGTGCCATTGTAGAAAAAAGGCAGCATCTCTCCCCTCCAAGCAGCTTTGCACAGCTGGATACCTTGCCATTGAATGATACCTTGTCATTCCTCTCATTTTTTTTCTTTCCAGCACAGTTTCAAAATTGATCCCTTTTCTTTCAATAAGCTCAGGATTTGAAGGTTTCAGCTGTAGATGTAACAACCAGTTTTCAACACTGAAAATGCAAGGGTGGAACAGTACACGCTAAAAAGTAGAGTTTCAACATTTTTATTTTCACAGAAAGGCTATTTCTTTTTAGAACACTAATAAGGACTAGCTTGTATAGGAAAAAAAAATTACATACGCAGGTATGCAGAGAAACTGCAGAGAGTTTCAGCCTTTAGTGAAGGCATATTAATGCCAGCCTGCTGTTCCTCCAGCTGCTAGCTCAGCCGAGCTAAGTTGCTCTGACCACTCCCACTGGAGCTCTGTCTCCTGGGTAGACTGGGAGGGCAGTTTTCACAGGGAAGTGAGCTGCCACTGGGCGCTGGTAAATGAAAACTTCTAATTGATCTTTCAATTGATCTTCTATCATGAGTCTATAAAAACACTTGGTGGTTTGGGAATGTGTGTTACAATTTTATAAGAATCTTCTCTGGTTAAATGGTAGTTTCATTATCCCAGTGATAACTTTAAATCTGTGCAACATTCACACACATGCTCCAGCACATATTGTTTGCAAGATAAGAAGCTTAGAGATAAATAATTGCCTTCTTTTCACTTCAACTATACCACAAACAAAGACAAATACATGATGAGACAAACCCCTGAGCAGTGAAGTCCCTGGAGCACACTAATTTACATCAGCTAAGAACTTTGAGTGAAGCACTTGCTTTCTCTTTTCTTGAGGCAGAATAGTCCTTATTTCTTTCCCGTGTTTTTTTTCTATGGGCTACATGGATCATTAGAAATGAACTAATTTCACAGAATGTTTAAATCTATTTTGTATAAGTAGTGATACACTTCTAATGTAATCAATAGCACATGATAGGCTATACATTACACTAGAAGGAGGGAGTTGTGATGTATGAATCAAGAAATGGCATTTACCTTGCCTAATATGTCTGCTTCCTAGCTTCTCATCACAGGTATCTTTTCTAACTTCCACAATGTAATAACTTCCTAAATTTTCATCATAGAATCATAGAATGGCCTGGGTTGAAAAGGACTTAAAGATCATCTAGTTCCACCCCCTCCCCCACCCCCCGCAGTGTGCAGGGACACCTTTTATTTTCAAAGCTTTGTCTAGTCACAGCTTAATGTTCTGTGCAAGTTCATCTGAACCTATTGATTCAAAGTGTTATTTAAAAAGAACTCATTAATAAATATATTTTCCTGACATTCTCACTTGTTCATTGCAATCACCAGACAGAATTAATTTTATGAGAAACAAAATTCAAAAAAATTACAGAAAAGAATAATGACAAAGCTCAGATATCACTTTTAGAGATATAAACTTCAAGTCATGATTATCCACTGATGACTGCAAAGGCATTCTACATTTAAACTCATTCTATTTGTTGTCCTATATTGCACTTTAAATAGTGCCTTTCCAAAGGAGCATACTGGAAGATATCAGAGTGGGCATGATTCTGATTTCTCTTGTGTTAATACTGAGACTGACATCTATGTGCTCATATTCTCTATTTCTAAATTTATTTCACCATTTTCACTGCATTACTCCTTGCTTCAAGTCTGCTTTAATTTACCTTCTGATTATTTTTACTAGTACTTAAGCCAGGAAGATGGAATCTCTTTCTTACCCTGTATCCAGAGTTTGCAGAAATCCCTGCTGCCCAGGCCTAAGAAAGCAGGGATGTCAGCAAGCAGGAGACACTATGCCAAGGGTAGAGGACAGGATCTGTTTTGTTTTAGTGCATCACCTCAGATCCCATTTGATATGAAAGCAGTCATGCCAGCAGCATCAATTGTTGTTTGAAATATTACCTCCTGATCAAGAGACGTGCATGCACAGGTCCAGACAAAGTTTTCTACTTCTGCTGAGGAAGTAGGGAGGATAAGCAGCTGAGAACTATAGGACTTGTCTCTGACTCTGAATGATTTAAAAGCTGTGGATGTTCCCCTGTCTTGGTGCCCACCCCTTTCAGAGTCTCAAATCACAGAGGTTATAGAAAAAAATTTACATTTGATAGCCAATATGAAATATCTTTCCCAGCAGAAATAGGGTGCCATATGTGCTGGCTGTTTTCTATATTTCCAAAGGAAGAAAATAAACCTGGCTGTTTCTTTACTGGGTTAAGAAGAAATGTTGGAATTTTTTTTCAATTTTTGCTGAGACTACAACTAAGAGAACAAAAATATTGGAAGAAAAGGCCTCAGGGGAATGGGGAAAAAATATGAGGGAAGGTATTTGAAACCTGCACTCACATCTCTTTTCTAGATCAGTCTGTGTATGAGAAGTTTTCTGTCTTTCTTTCTATTATCCAATATTCCCTGAAACAAAAGAAAAGTCTGAATACAAATGTATTGACTAGGACGTGAGAGAACCCATCCTAATCTCTGACTGAACCAAGCAGGTTAAGTCTCTTTTTATACATAAGAGATCACCTATGCTGAAGAAAAACCCAGACTGTTGTAAGGTTGGGGTATGTAAGGTGTCTGCATGATCACTGAAGGCAGCTGCACTAGCAGCAGGTGACCCTAACAGCACTGGAAATGGCACCTGAGGATTGGTGGCCATGCCAGAGTGCCTGCCATGTACCCCTGGTCGGTTGAAGAGCTCCTCAGACTCTACTACTTTCCAGAGCAGTCTCCAAAGGGCTTAATTGTCCCTACACTGCCCCTGCGTGACAAGCTGAACACAGGGAAGAGAGTGCTGCCCAAGATACTTAAAATATTTCATTGGGATCTTATGACAAACATAAAAACCGGCCAGACTGATACCCAGCAACATTTTCTTCCCAGCATTTTCCTGGTTGTGGAAGGTAGGCATGACCAGACCAAACATCTGTTTGGTCTCTCCAGTGCTGTATTCTGTCTTGAACAGTCAGCAGCTCAGAGGGCTGCAGGGGCAGGCACTCCGCACCATGGAAGCTCTTCTAGGTGCCAAAGCACACTCTATTTCTGATATATATAAGATTACTACTACTTTTATACAGACATTTTGTACACTGCTGAAGTAAAACAGCTGGAAACCAAATCTGTTAAGTAAGGTTACCAGATAAAACTTTTGCAATTCATCTTTGTAAATATAGAAGCAATGAGAAGTGAATGAGCTGCAGTGTGAAATATTTTACTTTTGTTGCATGCAAGAAAATGAAAGGTCAGGTGCCTGAAGGATCATAATGGGCCTAGGAAGAGAGAACTGCCTTCCCCTGTGGTCCTCCATAACCAGAGAAAGACAACCAACCTATACAGCCAGCACATTTTATCATTAAGCAGCATCTTCAAATGTCAAACTTATTTACTGAACTTACAGTTCTGTGTTATCTCTTACAAGAAATGCAAAAAAGTAATATGCTTTGTATAGATTAATCCTTGTAATTCTACATAGCTTATTCTCAGAGATAACTCTCACTCACTTTGTCTTCTCATTATCTAAACAGACATGCCTTTCCTTAAGTCATCAACAGAGGTCATCACACAGATGCCCTTGTAGAATATTCATTAATCAAACAACTAATTTGAAATGGATCTTCAAAGCATTATTCATTTTCCATCATTCTCATACATCAATTTAAATGCTTTATGTGTATAATGATTAGGTTGATGTTTAATTAATTGTGAAAATGTGAATTAAAGCTAAATTACAAGACAAATTATTCTACAGCACACAAAAAGCTTAATTCTGTACTGTTAAGTATCAAAATCTCAGCAAGTTTCCATAAACACCTTTTTCAGCTTTGTAATATGTTGTTATAGCAGTTGGCTACACTTTTTAAAAAAGGTTATAGTCTCAGTCCCACTAATTTACTTCCTCAAATGGTAGAATAAACAAAGGCTAATGCAAATGCACATCACCTATTTGTAATTAAGAATAAATAAGATATTCACTATTTGAGAGGCAACTCAGAGAGCCCAGGATAAAGGGAGATACACTGGAGATGTTCTACTTCATCTTGAGAATTTATCTAATCTCATCAAGCCATTAGATCTAATAATTAATTTCTCAGAGATCACAAAAAATGAACCACCAGGTATAGAGTATGAAGTAGGTGACACATTATGTGACATGTCTTAGATATGGCAAAAGTCAGATGGTTTTATGACAGAATAGTGTCCAAATTGCAGCATATGAGTTACAACTGTCCTATTTACAGACCAGTGGCTCTATGTTTCAAGTGGATAAGCCATTATTTATTTTACTTCCTAGAGGTTTTCACACTTTGTTGCTCTTGCAGAATGGATACTGCTTCTAAATGCCAAGAGAACATTTCATAAATGGATGGCTGATCTCACTACACTGCATCCCAAAGTACATGCCTTCTGCTGAAATATATAAAGTAACAATACTGATTGTATTGTAACAGTAACAAGCTGATTTGTGAAAAGTACTTCATAAATTTGTACATGAAAAATAATCAAATATTTCTATGTAACGATTACTAGAACAATTTAAAACCTTCTATTTCAGTGTAGATGAAATGCATGTATATAGATATAGCCAAAGAGTATGTATATATGGCCGAAGAGGTCCAAGAGAATGACGAGTGATTAAAAAACTGTTATGGAAGGTAAGTATCCCATCTAATTATTTAAAGTAAATATAACATCTAAATTGGTTTATTACCATCTGGTTATTTTATGGAGATAGGACAACAAAGACAACTCAGATTAAAAATCTTCGGCTCAAAAAACAAATATGACAAAAGCTGTACAAAAGGCATCATGTTGAATTCAAACAAAATCAGAATAGGGAACGCATTTTACAGGACAGCGTGACAGCAATTGGTCCCACTGTGGCAAAGCAGTAAGCACAGGCATTTGTTAGCACTGTTTTGAGCCTTATTTGTGTTGAGTTCACAAATACTTCAACAATAAGATCTAACATCCTTTGGGCCTAACCATATGCAGTATTGCACCAAAGTAACAACTAAGGTTCAATTAGATATATGCTTAAATATGTTATATGATAAGGCTACATTATTAAATGAATGATGCCTAAAGGATAAGTAGTAAGATTTGAACTGAGCTGCTCGGAATGAGGACATTTTTTCTTTTTTTATTTTCAAAAGCCTACATGAGCCAGCCTGAGGTGCCTCCTTATTGGTATGTCTCAATAATGAGAAATGTTGAACATCTATGGCTTTCACTGACTCAGAATCAGATGCACATACAGTAATAGACCAATTCTCTTAGATTTACTTTCTGTAGGCAACTAAGGAAAACCACCGACTTTTACAAAACACTGCTATTTCATCAGCAAATCCTTGAGCATACAGACCTGGGCCATCAAAGCAATATGAATATTAAGGATGCTGACTATTAGTCAAGATGAAATTTCAGATCAAATTAATGTCAAAATACAATGCAGGAAAAGCATAGTCAAGCAGCATTTCATTAATTTTCCTATTTGGAGGGAGTTCAGTAGAGATTTTCAGATGAACCAAGAGTTTTCAATATGCTCAACTATCTTGAATAATAAGTCCCTTTTTTCCCTCCTTTTGTGTGTTTTTTTTTTTTTTTCTCCCCCCCCTGCCCCTGGTCTGGGATAATAGCTTTATAGTCTACAAGTCACACGTGTTAAAAAGCAGCAGTGTCCAAATTCCACTTCAGCACATCACAGCCCTCAGCAACTGATAAAGCAACATTTGTAAACCTGGTCTCATCTAAGTTAAAGCCGACATCATTCAGAAGACATAAAATACAAAAAAAGGGATTGAAGTATATGTTTAGTTTTCAGTGATTTATTTATGAAATTCCTAGGGGACATAGGCACATAAAGGTCTCAAAGCTGTGGTCTGTGGTAAATAGTATGTCATAATATATTTAACAAATGATAATTCAAACCACAGAAAACTATACAGGGAAGGTTCAGAAAATGTTCCTAGATGGGAAGTTAGTGAACATTTGGTTTTAACATTTTGTTATAGCTTAGAGGTAAAGTCACCACTGACTGTACAAATAAATAATTCCCCCTCCCTGTAGTAGCAGAGATTTTTGCTCACATTAGGATTGCTCAAATCCTAGAAAATTTACAGGTCAATATGTAGAAGTTTCCATGAAAATGTCCCTGTGGATTGTCAAACACTAATGAAGGAATAGTTTCATATATGGCAGTAAGCTTTCAGAGGTTATTTAACACCAATAACTATAACAATAAAGTATCAGCAAAAGAAAATTGATTCAGCATCAGAGAAAACCTCAGGTGGTATATCATACTGGTTCTCAGAGTTAATCACTGAAAAAATAAAGGGAAATACTGTACAGAATTCTGTATTCTATTCTATAGTGCAAAGTGCCTGTAACTAAGTAGCCCCTAGAACAGCAATGCTATGCTTCTTATCAAAAATTCATTCTTTCATCTAATATTGCTGCTAGAACCAGCATTAACAACGAATCAGCCAGAATCTTCAAGCTCCCTATTCCACAGCATTACTGCCCCTTGACAGTGCCACAAGCAATTGTTTCCTTCCTTTGATGCTCAGATATGCCAGGTAGTGTATGGGAAGTACCCTTATCAAACCCCACGGACACCTCTAATAGAACACTTCTCTTGTCCTGCTGCCTGCTGCATATTACAAAAAATGTACTCATCACCACACTGCTGCCAGCCTGCAGCCCATTTCCCAGGAGTTTAGCTATATCACCTTTCAGTGTCCCAAGCTACAATTTATAGGGTATGTACTTAAAGGATATATGTTTTCAATGGTGTATGCTTTTACTAAAAGAACTCCCTAAGGGATCCACTAGGCTTCCGTTTTTACAAACCCCTGAATAATGTTAAACACTGGGAAAAAAATACAGGAATTTAGTTGGGTTTTGGCTGACATATCCTATTATGCTAGCAAAAGTTTTAGTCTGGAAACTGTCATGCTGTGGCTGTTCTCAGTCCAAATGCTCAGAAAGGAATGATGTGTGTGAAGAAACCCTAAGCTCTGGATTTCTGTCAGAGGAGGCCTCTGTGAATCTTCCTTTGCTTATTGCAAAAGTCCTGTGACAAAGTCCATTATCAGGTTCACACTTTTAAATAGTTTGGTTCTTACTTTATTTTCCTTGTTGCTCCTTGCTTCTTCTATTATTTCCACCATTTCTGTAAAAAAAAACCCAACCCAACCAACCAACAAACACAAAGGCCATACAGTCTCATTAAGCCTGGATACAAAGTTCACCATATGCAACCATGAGGACTGTGCTGAAATGTCATTCTTTACATGCAAGCAAGGTACTTCAAAATCCCAGCCATATCTCTGCCTGGCTCCCAGGAGAGCATCCTACAACTTGTCATATTCACATTAATTAATTCGGGATTTGTTTGTTTTGTCCCAAACTCTTTTTTCCTCTTTTTTAAGGAAAGGCTACTGGATGGTAACAATGAAAAGGGCAAAAGTCACGTATACAGTGTCTTCTGAAAGGTCGAGTCATTAAGAATTTGATATATCTTTCTTTGTGTCTGCACTTTTTTGGTACTGATATCAAAAAGCTGAGCCCCAAAGCTGAGCAGGAGAATCAAATCTCCCAGTCCCAGGGGACACTGCATCAGCCTCTGTTAATCTATTCTGTGTAACTTGGCTCCACCCAAGGTTCTCGCTGAAATTACCTCCAGTGTTTACCATCAGAGCCCTTCCACTCTGTGTAAACAATTCAAAATACCAGAAGCCATTAATACCTCCTTTAAAACATCCTTGGAATCCTTGGCTGCTGTGACAGAGTGAGGAAAAATGTATATTTAACAATATGCTATCAAAAATTTCACAATGAATACCATGAAGTAGAGGTTATACTTGCCACCAATCCTCCAGCCATGTTGATTATCTGCTTTAAGACACTTCCTTATTCTTTTTGTTGATTTAAGAGTAAAGTGTTTGAGAACGTCTACAGTCCTGCTACACACAAATTATTTTCAAGTAAAGATAACCATCATCAAAGAAAAAGACTAGTTCATTCTCCCTCATTTGCCCCTTCAACAATACCTGCTCAATCAAGAGAAAAATCAGGAACAAGAGATGATGAAATAAAACTCTTCTAGAAGAAAACACTTTACCAGTAAGAAAAATAGCCTCTTCAGTTAGCTTTTACTGTTCAGTTCTGTTAAAAATGGTCTTGCCCACAGACTTCTATTTTTTCCTGGATCTCCAAAAAGATAATTCCAGCTGATGACTTGTGGAGTTTCCAATTCTCCCCTTTTATTCTTTATCAGGCAGTAGAGAGAAATGTCTGTAAAAGCTTAAAGCTTCAGTTCCTTTACCAGCACTATTACTTGTCTTCAAAATATATTTTCCATCATCCATCCAACATAATTTCCCCATATTGATGCAATGTAGTAGCAAAGCCTGTGGTTTACCAGTACATTTCACATTGCTTGCATTAAAAATATTTGCTACAAAAACTACTCCGTCTCAAAAATAACCCCATAGAAAATGTGCCATTAATCAACAAAATAATTGTAAGAACCTTCATTCCACAGTGGAAAGAGTGGAAAGTTTTTCCTTCTCACTCCATTTGTTTTTAAGACAAATTTCAGAAGCAAGAGACACCTGAAACAGAATTTGTATTTTACTTAATAAAATCAGAAAATTGTCCTAAAAAAAATTGTCCTCTTTAAAAAAAAAAAAAAGTGATGAGGTTATTTAGTAGCTTTTGATAACATCATGATGGTGATTTTGGGGCACTTACAATAATTTATTCAATTTAGCATGAATGTTGCTTTGGTACCCTCCTATAACCCAACCTCTGCTGTTTTTCCTTTCAAAACACCCTTCACTGATTTTAGCTTTGATTTCTGCTACTCTAAAAACAGTGTGAGACATGAATGTTTTCCAGACTAGTCATGCAGCCTCCAAGATCTCTTATTTTCCTTTTGTTAGAAAAAATGTTAGCGACATCTTAGGACAGTCCTAAGTGTGATGACTTTGAGATCAGTAAGCACAGTACTGAACCAGCAGTGTCTCCAGGCTGTGGCCTGCAAACCAGAGCTGGTGCAGACACCAGCTGTAATGCAGCTGCTTGGTAGAAATGCCTAACTCCTCTGTAGGAGGCTATAAAGACTTTGGAAAATAAGGGTTCCTGGGATTCTGTGGTGAATTGTAGCAAGTGGCAATGGGATTTGAGCCAATAGTATCCCCCACGGCATTTATCTCTGTGGTATTTAAAACAGTTGCACTTCTAACAGGCTTGGACTGGTCATCTTTGCAGCATGGCATTAACACAACAATTGCACCTGCTTTACCAGTCACAGCTGACCTATGTTTCAGCCTTAGCACTAGGCTCAGCCTGGAAACAGCATTCCAGCAGACATCACCCACCCCTTGTGCCAGTGCAAGGGACTGGCCTTACTGCCATAAATAGTTAATGCATTTTCCTAGCAATGTGAGGGAACCTGACAGACATTTGGGGATAAAAGGATAAAGCCCTGGCACATGTGTGGTCTTAAATACTCCAGGGTCAAAAATGGACATGAACACAGATGCACCTACAGAAAATACTGCTATCACCACAAATTTAGTTCCCACAGGGTACTAAACTGTAATGAACTGTACTGGCAGAAGGTACTGTAGTGTTGGTCTAATGGTATCTCTGCTCACAGTTACACTTTGGGAGACAAAAAGCTTATACTCCTCTCAGACAGAGTTACGTCAATTAGAAAAACTGCATCCAAGTGGAAGCCTAGAAAAACATAAGCTATACACATGCAGAAAAGCTGATGATGTTTTGCTTTTGTGGACCTCAGGACAGCTGGGACTGCACAAGGGAGGATAACTGGTGCCAACACCCTGAAACAGAGTCACAGCTCTCTGGCCACCCCCCAATCTAATCACACACACACATTTCAGCATTATCAGCACAGCTGCTCCTGCACCACACAGCAAATGAACCCATGGGTTAATTGGCTGAAAAATTAACTCAGGAAGTAAAGAGAAAAATAAAGTTGGGGGTCTTCTGTCTCAACTTGCAGAGCTGTCACAGGCGAGTGTTTGAGCTGGTGCTGCTGGACAGGAGGACCCTCCCTTTGTGGGACGTTGTCCTGTTTTGTTAGCAAAGGCTTTGCACCATGATGTTACAAGCTGTTACACTGCCTTGTCCCCATCACTAGTTTGATGCGTTATACAGATGCATTGCTAGTGTCTCCAGTCAGACATGGACCTAATTCTCTTTCCACACCAAGTGCCTCACTCCCATCAAAACAGAACACATAT
Organism: Pachyramphus minor; assembly: GCA_013397135.1. Taxonomy (NCBI): domain Eukaryota; kingdom Metazoa; phylum Chordata; class Aves; order Passeriformes; family Tyrannidae; genus Pachyramphus; species Pachyramphus minor. The sequence continues at coordinate 906,097 of VYXB01002799.1, forward strand.
TTCAAGCTCTTTAGCACTATAGAAGCAGGTTTTCATCACCACATCCTATTTCACTGCTCTCTATCTGTTTTGGAAATGGGAAAAAACTTGTATATCCCATTTTAGGCATATTTCCTTTAGTTGACTGGGTACAGCCTTAGCTATCTGGATTTATATCACATGCTCTTAAAATATCTGTCAGCAAAAGCCATATATAATTTCATGTAGTATCGGTTCTTCTTCTGCATTTGCAGTCTAACAACAGTTTCACTTATCAAAATCACTTCTGCTACAGAAACACAAGACAGCAGTAATATCCTTGATTTCTCCTACTTTCTTCTTGTGTGCTACATAGGTAAATGAAAGATGGACTTTATTATCTTGTTGAGGTGCCTTCCATTATTTTCTGTGCACTTCTCCCTCATAAGAGGGTTTGGCTGAAAAGCTCTCTTTGCAGACTATGGACACCACCCGCAAATTGCTAACTACGGGAACGTGGATATCAGAATTGACCTGGATAGGGTTTAGAAACCATTCAAACAGTGACAAGCTGCAATGACAAAACCATAAGGCTTTCAGAGTAAGTGATGTGGAAATGCAGAAAAACAGTCTGCTCTTAGCTGCATTGGGAGTTCTTTCAGAATCTCTGTTAAGAACGACCACTGAATCTGAATCTCGGTCTTGGTCACCCCATCCATCAACCCAGTGTTGCATCCTCCTGCTCTGGACTATAGCCATATCTCAAATATTTGCTAACAAGTCTGACAGAATCACCTTTCAATTCCTTTATACATCACATTATTGTTCTAGTTTTTATATAATTTAACTGTTAATTAAAACAATAAACCTCTGAAATTCAATTAAATATGAGATAATACTTCATAAATAGGGGCAAAATCCCACTTGAACAATGCTCCCTACCTGATGCGCAGAAGTCTCTAAATTCTACAGTTAAGTTCTGGAGAGAAAAATTAAAAAGGTGATAGGATCATATGTCCTGTCTCCCTTCATCAGACAGCAAATTGTTGTCTATATAAGCCAAGTGGTACTGGTTATGTGGCCAGATCTCATGTTTAGGGCTTTTGCAGATTTTTGTCTCTAAGTTAAAAGATTAAAGTCTTAAATAAACCAAAGAACAGCAGAGAACCCTAGTGTATTAGCTAATATTAATGGAAAGATAACATAAGTCTTTCTACCCCTTGGGTACCAGAAATTTCATAGTTTAAAGTACAATTTTCTCATACCTTCCATCAACTTCAGTGATAATTGCAGAGCCTTAAAACTTCCTATTGTAGAGACTTGAGTTAGAAGCTTTCTGTAGCACTGAAAATATCACATCATATTAGCAAATTTGCAGATGACAAAAGTTGCGGAGGAGTGGGAAGGGGGGGAGTGTCAATCAGCTGGAAGGCAGGAAGGCTCTTCAGAGGGACCTGGACAAGTTAGAGAGATGGACTGATTCCGATGGGATGAAGTTCAACAAGGCCAAGTGCCTGGTCCTGCACTTTGGNCAGAGAAGAGCAACGAGGCTGGTGAAGGGACTCGAGCACAAGTCCTGTGAGGAGAGGCTGAGGGAGTTGGGGTTGTTTAGTCTGGAGAAGAGGAGGCTCAGGGGAGACCTCATCATTCTCTACAACTACCTGAAAGGAGGTTGTAGCCAGGTGGGGTTGGTCTCTTCTCCCAGGCAACCAACAGTAGGACAAGAGGGCATGATCTTAAGATCTACCAGGGGAGGTTTAGGTTGAATATTAGGACAAAAGTTTTTACAGAGAGAATGGTCAGACATGGGAATGAGCTGCCCAGGGATGTGGTGGATTCACTGTCCCTGGAGATTTTTAAGATGAGACTGTATGTGGCACTTAGTGCCATGGTCTAGTAACCAAGGGTTGGACTTGATGATCTCGGAGGTCTTTTCTAACCCAGTTGATTCTATGATTCTATATTGGAAAAGCACAGGCAAAATGTTGGATGACTCAGATGTTTAGATCTGAGTCAGATGATGTCTGTTTGCAACACAGTCCACTAACGTCTTCACTCTTTGGGCACCAGCTGTGCCAGAAAGGAACTCCTCTGTTTGCTGAAGAATCTCTCAGTCTAGATGTTAAATTCTTGCTGGGTTCAGAAAATCACTCTTATTGGGAATATTTCAGGATTATAAAAGCACCAGACACTGTAGACACTCAATGAGTTTTGTAGTGACCACAAGTGAAGTTGGGAGCCACAAGGACAAATTAGGTGCTTCCATCTTTCTTTTCCCTGAAATGACAAGAGAAGGAGTAAGGTTTCCCCCTTTGTGCAATGAGTAAGTATCTGCTCTGAAAAACTTGGTGAAGACCTCTGTTAACCTTGCTTCTCCTTGCTATAGACTTCCCACTGAGAAGGATGAGCAATATTACAAAAAGCAAATTAATCCAGAATAATTCCTTTTGCCTCCCTCTGTAGCTTGAAAGACTGGTCATATTGCATGCTTTTTTAATAGAATCTTAAAGCATTTAAAGAAAGATGCAGGTGTCACTCTTTAAATCAAATATTGGGCTGTGAAGAGCATGCAATTATAATGTACATACTTAGATGTTTACCCACGTGTTTGTATTTGATATTTGTGTAGGATATGACCTGGCTGGTTCCTGTCTAGTCCTGAGTAAAAGTGATTGAATGAATATTCAATACAACAAAAATAACAAAACCAACAAAATCAAACCAAAGCAAACCAAACTAAACTAAATCAAATCAAACCAAATTAAATTAAACCAACAAAAAGTGTTCTACAATTTAAGTAGTCACTGAAAATATTGGATAAAACCTGACAATGGAGCTTTTTCTTTCATCCAGTGTTTTCTGTTACTGTGGTGAAGAAATACTTCCTGTAAGCATTCAACACAGACTCATTTTTTCAGTTAAGTAAGAATTAGCATGTCAGCTTGACATTCTCAATGAACGTTTCAGCAAGGGGAAAGGAAATCTAGAAATACGGAATTTTCTAATTCTTAATAGCACAACTGTTTGACAGGACTTGAACCCATAAACTGGGTATAGTTATAGTCTCCCTTCCTCCCAGCACAGCCTTGTAACCAGCTGTAACCAGCTTTAGAGCAGACACTGGAGAGGTCCTTGAAGGCAGTGCCACACAGCCAGGATTAGCACGCTATCGGTAATGATATAACTTTGGGACATATTACCCTTAAATGAAATGGGATGCTCCTCCTACTGTTGACAACAGAGGACCTGAACAATCACAATTTTAATTTGAATATAAAGAGACAAATTTCCAATCTGTCTTATCTGACCCCAAGACTCTCTATTTCAGGTTCACTTTCATGCATCTGTCATAGGTCAGGTGAATACAGAAGTCTCTACCTTTCTGTGACCTAACTGCTCACACAATTTAATTTGTGGATTTGTACTGGCAGAATAAGAGGTCAGATCCTGAAAACCCAGTCTTAATGTGTCCTGTTGACAGCTTCTCAGATATTGCCTATCTGCTACCCATATTACAGTGCCTGTATTCTCTCCTCATAACAGTAACGAACCTCCCTTCATTCTCCAATCTGTCATCTTTTCATTCTGTGAATTTCCGATGACATCCCCCAAAAAAGCAGAGGCTGAATGAAAGAGATGAGAAAATACTGCAACCAGTGCTATGCTCCTGCATAATTCTCTAAACCATGGCATATATTAATACAAATCTATATTAAGACTAAAGCCCTGGAACAAAACAGCACAGGTCTGTTTGTCTATTTGTTTGGGTTTCTCTTCTTCACTCCATGTATGTTAATATAAGAGACTGTATGCAGCAGTACACATCCAGTGCATTACTCTCAGCTAATGCATGCCTATGAGGCATTCCAGCTGCTCCTTCAACATGAGCTGTTTTGTAATGCATGTGAACCTTGTTTGAGCTGGCATGATATAGTATCTGGAAGAGCAATTTAATGCAATCTCTCATCTATTTCACTGATTGCAACCATTTAGTGCAATCTTAAAGAAAGATGATTAGAACTCTCTGGTTCTTAATGCTTAATTTATTTACATTCATGTCAGCTAGAGAGCCATTTCATTCATCTCCTAAATGAAAGCATAAAATCATTGAAAAATGATGTGCAATAAACATTATTGTTATACTGCTGTCCTCACTAGCAGCTAACAACTGCTGTCATTTGTAACACTGATTGACCTATATGGCACAGGTCTTTAAATTCTAGCCATAATAAAACACATAACATGCATAACCATTCTGTATTGATGCCTGGCCCAATAACAGGTTTTTAGCTAAAATAAAATTCAAGCACAACTGGCATTTCTGTACAAGTAGGTTGAAGCACAGCTACTCTTTGAAAGAAAAAGACATGACACGTAAATGTCATATTAGCTGAAACGAAAGGGTGAATTTTTGGAACCATGACTGCATCCTAATTGGCACTTCTGGTGTTGTTGCCTGGTGCAGAGGCATTCATATTAGGCTGAACAAATGCCACATTTGCATTTCCGGTAAGTGATAACATTTTTCTCATTTCTCATGCATGTCTTGTTTAAAAAAGAATACCTGAAAAGTTACCTAAATTAGCCTGCCAAGACAACTGACTATCTCATCCTCCTTGGCAGAATTGTGAAATTTTTATAATAATAGCCTTGATTCAAGGTAAAGAACCCTGCCAACAACATCTGAGTGTTTAAAACAAGAGCAACACCAAAAGTTAAAATGGCTGCAAAGGATATCTTCTAACAAAGCAGCAAACAACAGTCTGTGCCAACAAACAGTAAGTATTTAACTAAGTTTCCAGTAAAAGAATGCATTCATGATTATTAAACTTTTTGTACAGATGTATTCATGAGTGTTAAACTTTTTGTACATTGTACAGATTTTTCTAATTGTAATGTTATAAAATGCTGTTTCTTCTATTTGGCAAAAAGCAATATTTCTCATATTATTACTTCTTTCAAAGGTAATATACTATTATGAAAGAAGGTATAAATTTTTCTTGATGGAATCAAGGTACTGAATAATTGAAAGATACTCTCTGTTCCAGCTGTGCAATGTGGCTTCTAAGCTTCCAGTAAAAGAAAATTGGAAGTAAAAATAAGTTGCTCTTGTATAATGCGTGGATACATGTAATAAACAAACAAATAAATAAAGTATCATGCTTTAATTACACTCTCCCCCAAACACAACACTGAGCACCTATTAAGTTCCTCTAACAAGGAACCTGGCATCAAAATGCAGCTTTCATGCAGGAAGAGACTACACGAAATGGGCACTTTCCACTTACACAAACTAAAAAACTTGATACTTTCCTTTTCAAATTTACAACACTGGAAGAGCCAGACATACAGATGGATGGATTGATGGATGGACTGTTCTCTCCACATTATACCACATTGCCATCTGAATTGCTAGCCAAATTCCAGCCTGTCACACATAAGTAAACCCTGGATGGTCAGTGAGGTTGCCCAGGTGTCACTGCATTTTGCTTGCCAACTGATATTACTTGGGAAAACTGAGCCTAACTCTGACTTTAGGCTACATTTCCACAACTGAAAAGCAAAGGAAGAACCCATTTCATTTGATGGAGGCTGAAAATACTGCAAACAAAATTAGTCAAGCATCCAGAATCTATACTTTAAGTCCTTTATCACAGAACAAGCTAATACTAGTACCATATGGATACTTAGGAATTCGCAAAGAACAAACTAGTAAGTACTTCCCACCACTATTTTTAACTATTGCTATCTTTAATTATTTTATCTTTATGTTTGATGATATTACTTCTGTATATACCTACACACATACACACATTTTTATGGCAGAAGGGAAGAGTTCAGAGAAAAATCTGATGAGCTTGCAGATCAAGACAGTGGTAACATGGGAGCACAATCACAGGGATCTCTCAGCACCAGTTTCAGATCTGTGGAGTGATGGCTTTTTTGGGGGACAGACCCTGTGAGAGGTCTTTTCTGTAATCAAAATCCCATACTCCCACCATAAGTGCCATTTCCATGACACAACTCTTGAACCATCAGCGTCTATAAATGGAAACACATCTACTTATATAACTGTAGGAAAACAACTCAAAACTACAACCAACCTACTCCAGGCAACAGAGTTTCAGTCCAGATTCAATGTTGCACAAATGGTATCAACTTTTCCTTATAACTTTTGTGGTTTCTGTCACCAAATTTCATGGCTTTCTCTTGAAATGATGGGTCTTCCCTCCTCTTGGGATTACTGGAGTCAGAGATTTGGAACAAAGGCAGTTCAGGGCATGGTGCAGCCACTTCTCTTTGCACAGAGCTGAAAAAGAACAAAACAAGAAGTGTTCCTCTGATGCCCTTCCAGCATTTCTAACTGATATATGCTAGCCTGAGGTGCCTGAGGGCATCAGCTCTGGGGCTATCTTTGAGTTTTAGGTCTCCCAGGATTCTTTAAAACCCAGTAAAACTTGTTCGAAATGCCCAGGCCTACAATGACCTGCTTTGTTAAGAACCATCCCATCACTGCACAAGGAGCATTTTCGTTCTATTGAAAGTAAAGGTTCACCTCTTTCAAGTTAATTTTGAACTGTCATTGCCTTGGCACGAGATTTAGAATCCTTCTCACACTTTCCTCCATTTTGTCAGCAGAAAGAAGAGAGAACAGCTACTCCAGCTGTGCTGTCTCTCCAGCATGGTATACACATGGTCACCAAGCTTTCAACAGCTGGATAGCAGGCCTAGCCTGGAAAAATTAAATTAGGAGTAGACAATGTTTGGTATGAAAAAAAATCAGTTTCCCTGGTTTCCAATGACCATTGCTGCCTTCATCCACCTAGACTGAAACAGCCTGATGGCTCCAGCTGTGCTTGTTCCTACTTCATCATGCTTGAACAGCGCAATAGAGTGGATTCAAAAGCACTGGGACCAGCACTGTGCAGATCAGCAAGACTTTCCATTAATGCTGTGTGATTGCTACTACCCTGAGTAGTAACTACCTTGATTGCTACAATTGTGAAGGGGGCCTACTGACAAAAGAAGGTTTTGGTGCCAGGTTAATAAGCTCAAAGCATGTACCAGAGGTGGGGGAGCAGTGGAGGCAGCCATTAGTCAACCAAGTTGCTCTGAACTGGTAAACTCCAAACCAGGGAACGTGCAAGCGTACCAGCCGAGCAGGGAGCCTCTCTGCCTCCATTCTCCCTTTGGCATTCATCCCTGTAGCTGCTATCCCACCCTTCCTGACTATTTAGGCTATGGGCACATGAACATACTGACTTTTGCAAGCTATCTTGATTTTAAAAAGCTGTAAATGACAACACATCTCTTAAAGGCATTGCAGGCTTACCTGAAGAGCAGCAAAAACACCAGCAGATGAGTCAGGGCAAATCATGTCACACTTCCAATCACTTACTTGCACAGTCTAATTTGCTTCAGGTTTATGACTTCAGTGTCAGCTCCTTGCTCAGGGGTACCCAGTCTTACAAAGTCTGAGCTAGTCACACAGCAAGATTTAATGCCGATAACTCTACCTCCAAAATCCTTGTTATGTATGTGCTGTGGATGGCAAAGGATGGAGCAGGGAAAAGGCAGAAGCTACTCTCTTAAGCTCCTTTTGAAGCTTCTGGTATTTCATGGCTATCCGAGTGCCAATTAGGACTCTGATTTAAAGTTTCAGCAGTCCCCAAGGACAATAGCAGTCATAGCAGAAAAGTAAATACTTGAGTTTTCCTTTGCCTTACACTGATCAAGGGAACACTGTCACCAATACAGTTTCCCATTTTTCTATGACTATTATTGGCAACCAAAAATAACTTCTAGAGAGAATTAGGCAGAACAGTGAATTGGGCCCAGTGTGTATCATTCTTAGGAAACAAATGAACTTACTGTATTGTACCAACCAGAACAAAGCTGCAAGAGTCTAACAACATGGATAATTCCTTTTATCCTGCACAATAATTCCTGTTACACTGTACACATAAGCAGAGCAGTCCCTCTTCTTACTAAATGGGCCCATTTATTCTCCATGGTTTTTTATAAGTTATTCTAAAAACAGGCAAATTATGGGCCTGGAAGTGTACATGGTTCTGTTTTGTACGAAGTATTGTGACCTTTTTCTGTTCTCCAATAACTAAAAAGTGTCTTGCTTTTAAAAGTTCAAACTTGTCATGTTGTTAATCCTGGATGACGACAAGTGCACACCATATATTTGAAAGATAATAGCTGGAAAATAAGAATGATATTAACATTCAAATTGATTAACATTTGCAGGGATGTCATATTATACTGGCAGAAGATAGGCTGAATATCAACAATACTATTTAAGGTGTCTGATTGAAGCTTTCTGATTCACCACCCCTACAGACGTCCATTTCCTCCCTCTGGCTCAGGGGTAAAGTTGACCTCCTCATGGCACCTCCTGCCTTCTCCACTGTTTCTTTAACATACTTTAAGACATGACACATCTTCAAGCCATCACTATCCAAGCAATGGTGCCAAGGATGGAAGACCAGGGTAGTAGAAAACTTTTGATGATTTGTCTAGGTACTTAAGAGTTTTCACTCCTGGCCAGCATTCACTGGAGCATCCTGCAGGTATGGCCTCACCTCCGGTGTCAGCGCTCAGTCCAGTGACCTTCCCAATGCACTTTTGCACCTTTGCTGTGGTGTCAGCCAGCACAGGGCACAACTGGCAGGTGATATGACTGGTGACTTCTTCCCATGGAAGATCCAAACTCAGCTTATTGAATGGTCATTTGGTGTTTTAGTGCAAAGTTAGAAAGCTCAGATTCAAGGTGATTGTGTCAGTCTCACTTCTCTAGTAAGCAAAGGACCAACCTGCTTGAAGCTATTCCCCAGACAGGCACAGAGTCCAGCTGGAAGGAGCAAAGCTTTCCTTATGTAGAACTAGAGGGTCAAAATTATTAAAATTGCTAGTGAAGATATTTTCAAAGCCTCTAAGATTTCTGAAATTCATCACAAAAAATAATAACAGTATTGTCATATCTGCCATTCACTTTGGGTATCAGAATTTGGATTGTTATGAGCTTTTATTTATTTATTTATTTAAGAAAAAGCTCTTTATTTCCTTCTTTTAGAGATAATGCTATCTCCTTTATTTTTAAATCAGTGACCAAGAGTGTAAAATGAAGAATGAAAAACTTCAGGTGTCTGAGAAAGTCAATGAAAGCAACTACACATAGTAGCTTTTCCTCATTTCCTATTCTGAGTCCATGTGTAAGCTGGGGCTCACACCACAGCATGCAGCAATATGAAACAAAACAGCAAATGGCAACAATGAACACACCTGGGAAACAGAAATAGGAATTAGGGAATTGGATCTGCCCTGCAAAAAAAAGTGAAAACTCTACCAATTTTATTGGGTTTGTATGTCCTGAAAACGGGACAATTCAGTGTAGTTAGGCAGGCAATGAGAGAATACATTATTTCAAATTGGAAAACAATCAGCTTCACATAGTCTTCATGGAAAAGGACAATTTCTACTTACTTAAATCCAAAAATGTTTTGCATCTAGGCTTGTGCTACTTACATTATCCTTGAAAAACAGAAAAAATATACTGTTCTTTTCATTACCTAGAAAGTAGTATTCAAGGCAATAAAGCCCTGGTTAATGCCTATACCTAAAACAAATAAATAAATAAATAAAAGGAAATAACATGCAGGAGAAACCTGGCTAAACTTAAAGGGTATTTGGCTTCTTCTCCAACCTACAAGGCAATTGCTTTCTCAGGCCGTAACTTGTGAGAATAGGAGCAATTGGAATCTGAAAGTGCTTTTACAATTGCTACTTACTGTTTGTGGAGCTGGTACATTTTCAAAAGTATCACCATTACATGTCAAACTTTGATTAAAAAGATGAAACATAAGAGTTTTATTTATAAGTACTACTAAATAATCTCTAGCTCCTTTTTATTGCACATAAAAGCTAGATTAGAATTTAGAAGTTGTATTGTTAAAGCTGCTATTTTAGCCAGGCGGAAATATTAAAAGAATGTTAACCAAACCATATATAAGGCACTAAAAGTGAGTAGAGTTCAGATCATGTTTCTATTGCAATGAATAAACACTTTGCCCAGACTTCTAGAGATATAGTTGAATGTGGGAACTATGTAGCAGCAATTCATCCAGTACAGGTCATCTTTCTTTTGTGTATGTTCACTGCCAATCTCCACTCCACCATCCTTTAATTTCAGCCCTCTAATGGGTTCCAGCAACCAAGCAAAAAGGTTAGAGGATGAAGAGTACTTTATATCCTCTCTGTGCTAAATACCAGGGTGAAAAATGGAAAGCCTAAGAAACACCATTCCCAATCCACAGGATTATCAGAAGACCACACAATCATAGAATATGCTGAGTTAGAAGGAACCCATCAAGACCATCAAGTCAAACTCCTGGCCCTGCACAGGACACTACAAGAATCACACCATGCGCCTGACACCATTGTTCAAACACTTCCTGAACTCAGACAGGCTTGGTCCTGTGACTACTTCCCTGAGGAGCCTGTTCCAGTGCCCAACTACCCTCTGAGTGAAAAACTTTTTCCTGATATCTTATCCAAACCTCCCCTAACTCAGCTTCATGCTGTTTCTTTGAGTCTTGTCACTTGTCACTGGAGAGTGAAGAAATCGGTATTCTCCTCTCCTATTTTACTTTTGGGGTAGCAGGCAACAACTACCCCAAAAAATCAGCTCTTGAACTATAACCAGCACTGCACTCCAGCTGCTAAAAATATTATCTTGTTTTCCTTGATAATTCTTGGGGTACTTCCACATTGTTAATTCTTCTCAAATTGCAATCATGTTAACTGTCTCCTGGGGTATTAGTATGTCAGTGTATTTGCAATTCTTTAATAATTTAGGCACCATCTGACAGACCATCTTCTAAAAGACCATCTTCCGTGAAGGTCATCAATGCTTCTTTCATTCAGTGAAGTTGCAATAGATTTACCCTTGGGCTACTCTTTGTTTTCTTGTACCTTCCTCTTTGTCCTAAATTTTTGCTCTATTTTTCATCCCTTCCCACTTCCCAATGATCACATGTAATGTCCCCTTCTAAATATAAGAATACCCATAGATCCCAGTGCAGTGCCCTTTCATCTAATAGCAACTTAAAGCGGCTAAGGGCCGATAGGCACTTAAACAAACTGCACAGTGCTGCACCTGGACATCCTGTGAGCTGGTGGTCTCTTGCCCCTAAAGAAAGGGAGAATAAGAAAAAAAAAAAATTGCATGTTTACATCAATGCCTCTAAATCCCCATCAGTCTTTCATTACCAGTGAAAATAAAATGGCTGCTGTTCCAAAGCAAGCAGTGGAAGCTACCATACTCTTAATATTCATCAAAATCATCATGAACTGAAACTTTCTTATTGCAGTTATTTCTCTTCCTTCTCTTCCCATTCTTCTTCCTCCTTCCTATTCTCCTTCCTTTTCTTTCCTATGTTTTCAACATTCTCTGAGCCAGGGTATCAAATTTCATCTCCCTTCCTCTACCAAGATTGCAAAATCCCATCCAAACCTAGCGGAAACATTATCAGGGCACACTGAGGCCACTGTTTGTGTGCTGCTGAAATAACTACCAGCCATTTGGTAACAAAAGTATCTTTCTGCACTGTGTGTTGTATAATAAACAGCCCCAAACAGTATAAAACTGCGGTCCATAATGTACTCCTCCCACCTCAGCTTGTAACATTCTGTGTGGAAACAGGCCTACTCTATTTCTTCCACGTGACTGCAACTATTTTACTGTATATCCATCCGGTATTGCTGTGAACTGCCGAGTGGCAAGGCTGGGCAGAAACTACTTAATGCTCCCTTCCCGCTCCCTTTGCTCCCTTTGTGCTCAGCATCAGCATACAAATAGCTGGCAATGCATACAAATAGTTGTCAACCCATACAAATAGCTGGCTTCTAGTACAAAATCATCCACTGTTCTTCTGAAAGCATCACTAAAAGCAAAAGTACTGAGTGAATTCCTGCTTTCTGTGCATTGCTGTACAAATGCAGCATATTGTTACTATTCCCCTACACATGGTTTGTTACATGAAAATGTAGAGTGAGGAAGGGGTGTGTAAGTCCTCCCCTTGATATCTGTAAGGCAACAGATTTTACTGCAGCTTTCCGACCCAGTGAAAGAGGCAGTCACAGCACATTCCCTGCCAAGAAGAACAAGCCTAGTGCTCGCCAGAATGACAGTATCTGTGAGATTCCTAAGGCACAAGAATTTATCATCCTCCTTTGTCACTACTGAGCTGGAATACGACAGTTCTTGTTTTCAGTAGATGGGAAACAAAACCTCATTTCTTAGACGTATATTAATACAGCATATTAAAATCTCTCCGAAGTCGGCAGGACTTTTGAGGTTGTAACAAGGTTGTAGAAGTATTTTGAACTTCTCTGACAAACTTCTTTCTGGAATGAAAGCTACATAGAAGTTATTTTATAATCTGTAATGACTTCCTGGATATTTTTTATTTGTATAGTTACATATATACGAAACTACTCATATTTCTATGTAGCAACAGATACAGTTCACATATTTCTAACAAATGAGACTGTGTTACTATATGTATATTCTGAATTGCCTGGTAGTGCTACCACAAAGCTGAATGTTTTATCATGGAAGATGAAAATCAAATTGTTTTGTTCCATTGTTAACTGCAATACATGGAAGAAACTCTGTAAATTCCCAATTACAGCTGCCAAACTTTTGCACATTCCCTGGTCAATTCAACAAAAATAAAATGGATTTTTGTCACCATTGTAATCTGAAGCAACTGGAAAATATGTGGAACTGATGCAAAGATGGAGGAAGAATAAAAATGCACCAGGATACATATAGCAAAAACACATCTTCCTTGAAGTTTACTGCTTACATGCCTATTGATGGAAAGGGATGCAGCAGCTGAGACAAATGATACAATGTAAATCTGAAATCGGTTATGCTTGCTATGCTATGTAATACCAAGGTTTCAAATCTCCATCAATGGCACTTACGTATCAGTTTTGATGCTAGCTGTTGAAAAGCAATGGAATCACTAGTGTTCCAAATGTCAAAACACAGTCAAAATTACAAATTACAATTGCAAGGCTGTCTTAAGAAATTAAAATAAAAGGCTAAGGAGCTTACCAAAGTAGCCAGACCATACAGCCAAAAGTCTTTTGACTTTTTTCCAGTCAAAAGAGTCTCTAGTCTCTGTATCAGTGAAAGAGAAGACATTCCATCACCTTTTGCAACAGCTACCCAAAAGCAATATAAAATTAGACCAGTATGCAGAATTTAAGCTCAGTATCTGCAGTTATCATATTTTCCTACATCCCATTATGGACAGCAATTTTTTTTTTTAGATGGCTGAATATGTGGAGGAAACATTTAAAAGAAACTATGGAAGTATCCACTCCAAGCACTCTAAAAACACACACAAATGCATGACCTTCAGGAGTCATAAACTCACGTTAAACATCTGCGATGAAGACTTATTCTCGGAGAAGTAGACGGCAGATTTGATTTCAACGGAGTATGGATTACACTGTGTCAGATTTCCTGAAAAAGCTTCAGGTTGATTTTATTTGCAGGTAAGGTTTCTAAGGCTGCAAGGTGCATTCAAGTTACATTTTCATTTTTTCCCTGTAGAAGAGGTAAAAAAAAATAATTACTTAGATTTTGGAAGAACTGAGATTTTAATTTAAAAAATTAAAGGGACATGGATCTGGAACTTCTAAATATGCTCCATTGAAGAGACAAAATGAGGCAACACCTATGCAGTTCAGGCTGTTAAAGTCCACGTAGTTAATAAACTTTAGCAGGAAAGAAGGGACTAGCATTTCCAGCTCTGATGAAACCTAGGTTGGGGTGCACTTGTTTTTTTGTTTGTTTTTTGATAATGGGTTCTAAAATAAGCTGGTGAAGTAAAAAGCTTAAGTTTAATTTTAAGAAAAGTAATTTTGGGGTATGCTATAGCAGCCTTGCTCCTTACATGCTATGCACCAGGGTGTGGAGTTTTAAAAAAAATCAGCAACACAATCTAGCATCCATCTTATTGAGACCGGATTTCACATGGGGATGAATTCTCTTCTACCCAGGCAGGTAATTTTTTGCCAGCAACCATTCTGATTAAAAGTTGTGCAATGCTAAAACTAACAACACAACTTATAATATTTAAAAATGATCAGATACAGTAACATTTTGTATAGAGTTGTCAAATTCAGAAAACAGAGGAGGGCAACAGACTCTAATATTTTTGTTAGGAATGTAAATTCTATTTAGAAATACGCCAGTTTAAGTCATTACAACCTAGCAAAACGGAGGCTTTGTAAGCTATTAAGAACAAACCAAACAGCATGTCTTCAAAAAATGCTGGAAAGACAAAGCAAACCTTAACAAAAACAAAACAAAAAAAAACATACACACCCACACACCCCCACAAAAAAAAAAAAAAATGTTTTAATCAGTCCACCCAAAACATTATTTGACTTAACAATTTAGAATTACTTACAGGACTATACGAGAGTAAACAAGTCCACTAAAACATGCTCACATTGGCTGTGACATGCACTAGTAACTTGTAACCATGCTGAATTGCTTCTCTTATCTGTTTCTCAATTTCTGCTTTCCTATCTCTCAATAAATCTGATTAAATTGTGCTTGCTTAGTGAAGGGCAAAGGAAAGAGGAGATGGAACTGGCTAGGATTGAAAAGCAAGGAAATGAAAAAGGCAAGAAATAGAAGTTAGGTTATTTTATTTTAAACCTTCTGTACCCTATGACACTTAACACCATGCAACTGAAAACAAAAAGGGTTTGGGGAAAGCTCAGAACAAATACTGTAAAACAAAGGAAAAAAATCAGCTTCAGATAAAATATTTTTCTAAGTATTGTGCCCAGATTATATTGTAATAACATAAGCAAAGTCAGGGGTTGATTTTTAAATTACCCGTTAGATTCTTGTCTAATCAGCTGTATAACTAGCTTAAAAACTTGGAAGTTTTTCTTTGTTTTGAAGGTTTACAGAGCTAGACACCAGTTCTTCGTACTGTTGTATAAGCCTTTATGTCACGATCCTGAAAAGAGTTCTTCTGAATACACTTCAGTCACAGGCATGGAAACCAAATACAGAAAGTAGGGGTTTTTTTTTCAGCGTTATTATTAATTGTGTTAGTGGCTGCCCTGTAAAGGAATTTGTGAAGGCTTTTCTTTAAAAACAAACAAAAAACTGCAAAGCAAAACAAAACAAAACAAAGGAAAAAAAAACACACAAAAAACCCCAAACCAAACCTAAAAACTAATGAAGAAAAATCCATGCCACTTGATAATGTTCACCACCACACTTTTTAGATGACTACTCCATATGATCTTTTGTCTGTCTCCACTCCTCCCCATCTGTTCAGATGGACTAGTGCCCACCTGCAAATTGGACAGTCCCTGTTGCAGAGATGGCAGATGCAGAATGAATACTTGAACAACAGGAAAAAAAAAGTAGCTTACAGACACTTCTGTCTGCCAGCGAGACACAGCTGCATTGCAGAAAGCACATTCAAAGAAAAAACAACCTACACAAAACCCCCAAGAAACTACTGTGGCTAACTTTCAAAAAGATGTAGCTGAATTTCATTTGCAAAGTAGACAATTGCCCCCTTGGTAATGCGTGTGAGTGCTTTTACAGGCCAACAGGTACTGGCAGCAGGAAGTTATTAGGAGTTAAGATGTGCTAGATGCATGAATCAAAGAAAACTTTTAAGCAGCTCAGCTAAGAGGGTGTATTATTTTCAATCTGCATCTCTATGCTTGAGGAATTCCTGGCCAACAATGCTTTAGCCCTGCTAATGTTTCTCATGTTTATGCTCACATGTAGTGAGCGATAGGCTGTAAACATCACTAGATCTGAGAAGTAACATTTCCTACATTTTTTACTTCACTAGAGCCCCAAGAAATATCACTTGCCTGCTCATTTACTTCTTTAAATATTGAGATTGATGTTTTATTCAAATTGAACACATTTGTTTGTCAATAACTGCAAAGTAGTATACTCTATTACACAATAGGAACATGAGGAAAAATAACAGGGACATAAGCAAAAAATTCAGGCACTGAAAAGTGCAACCAACAAATTGCCAGATAGCAATGCTCACCCCTAACACCATCCAAGAGTCTGCACCTTTAAAAAAATACCTGTCTTCATATTTGTTCTAGTCTCTGTGAAAATGGACTCTGGGAAATACGAAAGGGTGCCAGTCAGATATATAACCAGGGTCAAGTCTTGTCAGAAGTTCAGGGAAAGATGTCTAAAAGAAGAGAGCAACTTTTGCTGATGGCTGAAGAGGTGGCAATGACCTATGGAACTGCTGCTCTGCCAGGATGGGAGGTGAACCTGGAGGCACCATTTGACTGTTTTATGACCACAGTGTAACTTCATGTAAAAAGCTGAGACAGATACTGCTGAAATTCTGGGCTAGGTGGTGAAACTTGAGGCTCAATCTTACAAGGGCACAGTTCCAACCAATTTCTGTGGCCTATTGAAAGCCCAGCATCTGTCATTGCTTCCCCTGCACTACAGCTTCAACTCTATGCCCTTTTGCCTTAAACTGCTATGAAACAACTGGATATAGAATACAGTTGTAAACAGGGAAGAGTTACTAAATGCTACGTTTCTACAAGTCATTTGGTATTCATAATTTACTTTGCATAACAATACCAGCCAGATATGCTCCTGCTGTGATAAGCAACAGGCTCCTTTGCCCTAGAGACTATAAAATGAAAACAGACAAAAGAGGGGAAAAAAAGGATAATGCATGGAGAGATGTCCTGGGTTACACAAAAACTCTGATATCCACCTTTTCTTTTGTCCAAATATATCTTTTTGGCTTTTTGGTGTTTTGCCTACTTTAAAGAGACTGAGCTACTAGTAATTAATGACTCAAACATTCAATCACCTGCAGTGACCATCCAGGTGCCCTAAGAAAGTGGACTGTTGGTGCTCATAGCTCAACCAGCAGTGTCCTTTGCTGACAATGTGCAGAGTGGCCACCCACTTGCTGAGGGCATGCACATCTGACACCTCACGGTACAGTCTGGGTGTTGAACAAGATAAGGAGAAAGGTAAATCCTGGTGCACGAGGTAGTGTTTCTTTGTCCTTACANCCCCCCCCCCCCCCCCCCCAAAGGTACTGGGCACATTCCCACATACCTTAAGCACAATAAAAGACCACACTCAGACTTTACTCAATACTGGCTTTTCTTCCCTCACCACATAGGACTTTCCTTAACCACCTGGGGCTTCCACAACCATCCCCACCTCCTCGATGGATCTGGACTACAACCACCACTTCGACCAATGTACATCAAAATTGCAACAACCAAGACTCATTGCTGGATCCAATGAGTGACTTGTGGGCCCTTCCAGTCACTTGGGAGGTCCATAGCCCTGCTCTGACTGACCATACCTGCACCGCGGTCTCACTCCAGAACCACGCGAGAGTCTGCTGGTATCAAATTCTGGCTATCCGCCATTTCCTGCCAGCGCTGACTCTCCAACCATTCCTGCCAGATTTTTTGGGTGTGGGGGAGGTGAATCACATGAAGGAGTGGTCATCTGGTCTCTGCCCTGTGGCCACAAGTTTTTTTTCTGGGTGGGGGAGGCCAGCCACCAACTCGATTTGGTTCAGTGGACAAGGCTTGGGAACTTTCTCCTCATCAACCAAACATAACCCAGTTTTATCAGTATTGTCATAAGCATTCTTCTTGGTAAAGAGTTATCTTTTTCACTTATCTCTGTGTGCATTTGGTCTGTCTCTCTTCATTGGAGAAACCAGGGGTATGAATTCGAGGGAGCAGACTTTTGTCTGAGGTTTCCACCTCTCCAAATTGTCTCAAACTGAGACAAGAGATTAAGTCCAAATTCACATAGACCATGTGCCAAAGAGGCTGAAGCTGAACCCAAAGATGTGGAGTTACACTGGAAACTGCTATTATTTTAGTGTTCCTGAAGCAGACAGCCCTAAGGCAGCACAGTAAAAGAAAGGTGTATTATGGATCTAAATTCCATCTGAGGATAAACCAAACCAACCAGCAGAGGAGGGTCTGATTCATATGCAATGTAGAAGGCAGTCTGTCATCCATCACAGCTCTACAGTGAAGGCTGACAGTGTTAACAGACATCTTTGGTGGTATCATTTAGGCTGACATCTTTTAGGCTGACTCTATTATGAATGCTACTGAGACAATGTGAAAGTAGATGGATGTCACAGCAATATTAATCTGGAGTGATGTTAATGTTTATTAACCTAAAAAGGTTTGGGGAGCATTAAGGAATAAAACCAGCTGTGTGTCCCGCAAAATCTTTTTTTCCTGCCAAAGCTCTGTTTTAATTGGCTGTTTGCCACCATGATTGTCACCTAAATCATTGTTTCTGGTTTTGTCACTGAATGTCTAAGCACTTTAAATATCCGGTGAGATAAGGACAATACTTACTTGATGACAAAGAAAAGACAGGAAGGAGTGGCACTGCTTATCTGCTTTTTTATTGTTGGAGTATTAGCAGGTTATCTGTATCTCTAAACGCTATAGCAATTTGATTTTGAAATTGGTTTCATTGATGCCCTTTTCACCTCATTTCTCAGAAGATTTGGAGTCCCATTCTCCACTGATTCTCTTCCTCTGACCCTGGGGAGATTGAAGAGATACTTAGGTTCAGATGTAATGTTCACTAAAAAGTCAAGAAAATCTCCACGCACACTTTCTGTGTCCGAGCTTTGTTTTGATCAGTCTCCTAACTCATTTATCGTCTTCTCAACAAGCTACATACCCAAATGTGATAGTGATCTTTAGTATACTTACGAAACTATCCAAAGGCTGATTATTAAATTATGTCCAACAATCATCTGCTACTGAAACTCAATCACAAATGCAAATAGAACTTACAGACAACAAATTCAACCATGTTCCCTCTCCCATGCCGTGAGCAATTGCACATTGTTTTTTCTTGTATTAACAGATTTTTCAATACATAGATACATCCACCTTCGATCTTTTAGATCTGAATTAAACTCGTAATTTTCTGTGCTGCCTTCCACATTGGATCATGCAGAGCAGAAGCTATTTACCTGAAAAAATTGTCTTTAGAACACAAAGATACTAAAGTGTATACTGTGTACTCCTTCTGTAAGGGACAAGGACTGAGCACATCTCTGCAGTAGTCCAAGTAGCTGTGCCTAAACAAGAAAGCTTAGAATTTGACCCAGTCTTGGTAAGCCAATCAACAATTTTGGCTAATAAATGTGGATTACCTGTAACATAAATGAAAATAAAACCCTGCCTTCCATTTAGAGCACAGTTCCTGATCGTGTCCCTGGCTTTGGATAGGACTTTCAACAGTTTTCTCTGCTTGTGAAAGAGGAAATGTCTTGTAGAAAATGAGTCACTTTTTTGCATACCACAGAAAAGCATTAATTCTGGTGAGGTCTGTGTCCTTGTATTGAAGCTGCTTGCCTATTTCTTTTTTTCAGAAAGACATGTGTAAAGGAATCTCTTTGTTAGTGTACCAGAAACATCTCTGAAATGTTTCTATTTTACTTCATATTCCTCACTTATCCATACAAATCATGCCTTCACCTATCACTGTATTTCTACCATTGAAACAAATGTTTGATTCAAGGGCAATAGGAAAAGGTTCTTCACCCAGAGCGTGGCTGGGCAC
This sequence comes from Pachyramphus minor, assembly GCA_013397135.1. NCBI lineage: Eukaryota > Metazoa > Chordata > Aves > Passeriformes > Tyrannidae > Pachyramphus > Pachyramphus minor. Next base: position 925,748 of record VYXB01002799.1, read on the forward strand.
TGAAACAGGCTCCCTGGGGAAATGGTCACAGCACCAATCCTGCCACAGTTCAAGAAGCATTTGGATAATGCTTTAAGGCACATGGTGTGATTCTTGGGGATATCCTGTGCAGGGCTAGGAGCTGGACTTCAGTGATCTTTGTAGGTCCCTTCCAACTTGGGATATTACATGATTCTATGATCTTAATTTTATTGGTGTCTTCTGAAACCTACCTTTAGGTAGGTTTCTGACATAAGTTACAGCCAATGCCACAATGATATTATTTTTTATCACATAATTATGAATCATCTTAAAACAAAAGAAAACAAAAAAACCCCCTCCCATTCTTCTTCAGCCCAGACAGGCATTAATGAAACAAAACATATTAACAGTAACTTCACTGAGATACTCTTTTTCCTTGGTAGCAGACTATATTTAAATCTACATAACTCACAGAAATAAATAAATAAATAGGAGACTAGGGAAGAATCTGATTTTTGCAAATTTAAAACCCACTGCTGTTATCATGAGGTCAGTCAGGAGCTGAGGCTTTGCAACTTGAATTGCCTGATTTGAGTTCCCCTTTTTAACGAGACTTTTACCAAAATTCTGCATTTATAAAGTTAATTTACTTCTTGAGAGATCAGTCATGTTATCATCTCAATCTAATTAGAGCAAATTGTCTTTAGAACAATATTGATTTTAGACTAAATCTTTCCATTACCAGTAGGCAGTGTTTCCCTTATTTAACCTTGGTGACAGATAATGTCAAATTCAACAAAAAAACTATTAAAGGGCATAGTCAAAGCGATTTTGATTCTAAAAAGAAAAAATTAATTAAACTGTGCTAATTTTTCTATCAAATAAATATAATATATTCTAAGAGGGAAAGTTGAATATTTTTTTTTTTAATTCATAATGTTTTCAGAAGCATTAGAAAATGTTTCTAATGCATAGATAAAATTTATTTAGTCCTTACTGTACCTTCAGATTATGGTTTGACTCCCATGCTCTGTTTATGGTCTTAAGCTGTGCCAGGGGAGGTTTAGGTTGGACATGAGGAAGAAATTTTTTACAGAGAGAGCAATCAGACATTGGAATGGGCTGCCCAGAGAGGTGGTAGATTCACCACCCCTGGAGGTTTTTAAGATGAGACTGGAGGTGGTACTTAGTGCCATGGTCTAATATATACAGCAGTATTGGATCAAGGGTTGGACTTGATGATCTTGAAGGTGTTTTCCAACCTGGTTGATTCTATGATTCTGTGATTTGTTTCCCCATTAAGTTTCATGATTGTTCTCAAAGGTAGGTGAAAACTAGTATTTAGTCATCTGGCGTTATGTCCGTTATGTTTTTTCCTAAAGGGTACTTTTTCTGAAAGAAATTAGCTTTTCTGAAGGAGACAGGCTAAACCAGCTTATCTTAGAGAAAGGGAACCCTTCAGTCAGGCAGAGCAGAGGAAATTTGGAAAATGAAAGTTTGGCTTGTTTATGAACAGAGGCTGAAGTGCCTCTTCTGCAGTAGTTTGAGGCAATGAGCAAAGTTGTTTCAGTGCAACACCAGAAGGGTCATGGGGCTACTCCCACTTCCATCTTCAAAACTGCAGCAGACAAGTGCCAATTGAAAACTGAAGACTGGCACTGAGAGCAGTTATTAACTCCAGATGTCAGCCAAAAGATTGCAGGTGGTCAGCACAGATACTTCTCCACAATTGTAAATAAGCCTTGATTTGAAGCAATAGAGGGGGGAAAAAAGAAAACTCTACAGCCCCGCTTGTGGATTCAGTAGCCGATAGCCTAAGCTGTGAATGCTTTTTAAAAGATGATGACATTATGACCAAGTGCTATCTTCAAAGTCATCTTTCATTAGCCCCAAGACAAGCATGAGGAAGCCACAAAAAACCCCCCACAAGTTTCCAAGAGATATTTGGATAAAGTGCTAGGAGTAAAGAAGGAGTAATGTTTGTTTTGATTCCAAAAAAGCATTTAAGTATTACTACAGAAACTAAGACAGAAGTAATTTTCAAAAGTATGTTTGCAAGTTGCCCAATCTTGAGGCTGTTTTATACACTCAAAACATGACTACACCTTCAGCTACACTCATCATACTAGACTATAACAGCTGCACTCTTGCAGGTAATAGGTAAACTCCAGTTATTTTGGTAAAGTTGCTTTCAGTTTATCATCATAACAATCCATGTTTTCTTGCCACAGCCTGTATGAATGATGGTAAATGTTGACAATTTTACATTTATGATCATTTTAGGTCTTGTTTTCTTGGCAATATAGGAACTTACTGTAATAAAAGCAACTAATGTGTGTTTGGATGTTTTTATTCAGTACAGTTTAGTGGGCGCCTGGCTCCCTAGAGAGGATCTGGAAAGCTATACCTGGCTCCAATGAACAAGTATATATTACCTCTTCTTGCTGAGCCCCTACATTTTTCATGTATTAAAAAATATGTTATAAAGAGAATGTTTTATATTTTTTCATGCCTGGCCACTTCTAGGAGCTACATGAAAAACAGCTCATGGGACCAGACCGCATGCTACCACAGTGCAAATTAGTGCATGACCACAGACATGTTGCTGTAATCAGTGCTCAGGACTAAGATGGAGAATTTCACTGTTAGCACAGCAGTGCTGCACCTGGGGGCAGGGACAAGACCGATCATCTTCAAAGACCTTCCAGTAAAACAGTGGCTGATTATTGTTAGTCCTAATTCTCAGTGGTTGCATCTCCTCCTCCATGCACATGTAAGGGTTTCACTGAGATAAGTGTTCCAGAGAGGGTTCGGAGAGATGCTGAGATTGAAAACCAAAACACTGCTGAAAGCTCAAAAACCAATATTTATTACTAGGAAGTGGCCAANACCCAGTTACAGGCCTTCTGTCCCTCCCCCCGTTATGTCAGTGATGTCCCTTCTGCACCTGTGTGATACACCTGGGGGAGTCTCCCCTAAATGAGTCTGGGGGCTCACTTCATCTCCCTCCTCTTCACTTTCTCCTTCAAATGCCCTTGGAGGGCCATCAGCCAATAGGGAGATACCAATTAATTTCAGTTTATACAAAGTACTGCCTTCAAGGATGAAGTTCTCATTTACTGGGCCTTGTTTTCCCATCACTTGGCAGGAAACAGAACAAACTTTCACAGGTGGCTGGGCCAAACACAGACCAAAAGTAGCAGTGTCTAATTAAGCACAGATACAATAAGACAACTCTGAAGGCCATTTATCCTCTGAAGTTTACTTTCTCATCCATAAAACCCCCAAAAAACCACCAGAGAGGTATTCCTCTTAATGAAATTCTTGTCAGAAAACAACATTTGATTTTGGCCCTGCTATTTAAGGTGGTTTATCATTAATTTATATTTAAAGAAAAAAAATCCTGTAAAGTCCAAACATGATTCATATTGTTAAAATCATATTATGCCACAAATGGAAAGGAACAAAGATCCTCTAAAGGCAGAACACTTGCCTGGACCTCCATTTATGTGTTTACCATCAGCAGCACTTACACCCTGAATGACTGGCTGAACCCTCCAAGTTCCCTAAGTCTTGCAATACTAAGTAACGACTAAGATTTAAAAATCTAGCCCTTAAATGCTTAGTCTATCATAGGCTGTAACTTCTCCCACGTCCAGCATATTTTGCAGAGTTTACAAAACTTGTTGCTAGCTACTGATTGTCAGCAACAGGCCTAACTAATTCCTATGAGTTTTTGCTAAGTGGTAGCTGAGTCACCATGCAAAATACCAGAAAAACATAATACATGGACTGGATCCTCAGTGAGCTCTATTTCTGTTTATCATTTCCAAATCGTAACCAGGCAGGCTTAAGCAGGCAATCCTTTCTTGACGAAAGGATTGTAGGAGGAAAACACCATCTGCAACACGTTCAAACCAACTGCTGTCCTGTGCCAAGACTGACCACTGGAACTACAGACTACTGCAGCCCCTGTCATCTTATTCTTCCACTTCTTGCTGTGTAGGCTGGGTAAGCAGGCATCGCTGCAACAGAGATCGATCTGTGACAGGACTGATGGCTGCTCGTGGCTGTTGCTTATTATGGTGAAGTTAAAGGCACTTAGCTCTGAATTGGATGGGCACCCCCACAAACAGAAGAAGACTTCTGGCCCACTGGGCTGCTGTGCTTCCAGCACTCCAGGTGAGAAACAGCACATTGGTCTTAAAAATAAAATGCATGTATGTGGGAAATAACTTGGCCATTGAACTTGGATTTGGATATCCATGGAAAGTGACATGAAGAAACATAAATTCCAAAATAATATAAAACACATCAGCTTACAAGCCACTAAAACTTGATATTTTTTAAAGGATCTTCAAAAGACTTCAGGGAAAATGAGTGAAAAAACATCAGTGTCTCACTAAACAATAATGGATGGAGGAAGTAACATAGATTTCTAGATGTTATTTTATCATAGCATTCAAAGTTTGAATATACTGTTACATTTAGCTAGAAAAGTAGTCTTGTAGAGCCAAGAATCTTTCCTGTTGATGGACAGCAGATCAGACATAATAGGATTACATTATGTTAATACTTTCAAGAGTTCCCCTACCTACTATTCCTCAGTTTCTCTATTGGAAATAATTGCAAATGCTCTTGTGCCAAAACAGGTACTTTTAAATTGTCAAAAGATAAGAAAATTTTCTGCTGAAGCTCATTTTTTTTCAAAGATAAAGTTCTGTGGAGTCATTCCTTTACTTTTTCACTTCTTTACTTCCTGCCAAAATCTTCCAAAATGTTTTGCAACAAAATATAAGAAGAATCCTGCAGATTCTAATATGTAAGTTTACTTTTCTGCGTGTCTAGATTTCTAAGAAGAACATTGACCGATTAAACATGAAAAAAATAAGAAACCTTAATATCAGTTTTAGCATCAATCTTCTCCATTTCAGTAGCTACTGCTGTTCTTTCTACCTTAAATATATTCCTGAGTGAACTTCTGGACCAGTGGTTGTTGGATATTGTTTTCAAAATGACTGAAGTACACGAAATCTCATTGACTTTCAGTTTTGCTCAACATGGCATGCCCTTCGAACAGTAAGTGACAGATGTGTCTATTGTCCACAGTAGGACTTAAAAGGCATCAGTGCTTTTTTGACAGGATTCATTTTCCCACCTAAAATGTTCTGTCAAACTGAAGTTGGCAGAATCGCTAAAAAAATTCCTTCTTCTTGGATCACAACCATTAAAATAGAGCTCTTAGAAAGGTGTCTGGAGGGCTTCTGGACCTAGTGTGTTATCCCACATCCAAGAAAACTAATGCATACTGCTTGCTCATGGATTCAGAAAGAATCCAAAGCTTTGAACTCCTTTCCATGAAAAAGAGAACTAACTTGCTGTCATTTGTACATTATTTTGGACATATAAGTCTACTCTGGTTTTTTTGCATGATACTATTTCAATTTATTTTGAAATAATGGCTGATTCTGGAATAATGTACATGCCCATGCCTAGTGCCTACATAGCAAAGGGTTTGGCCTTTTTCACCAGCCAAGAGCAAAAGAAACATGAGAAGGGATTTTGTAAATTTTCTTGGGCTAAACAATCATTGGCATCATTGTACAGGCACAGTGATGAGAGGCCAGAGGAAGCAGCCAGGTGTGGTGGCTCCCCAAAATGGCACAGGCAGAAGGTTGCAGCATGGCTGCTCTTCTTTACCATGCTGACAGCAGAGCAAAGTGTGTCCCATCAAACTCCTTGTGTTCCCTGGTACAAGCAGTATCTTGGTTGTCATCACTACCTTTATGTCCATATTGAGATGTCCTATAAAGGCAGAAACCTGCTCAGGAAATCTCTGGCCAGTTTAATGCTCCTTAGCGCAGAGTAATCAATCCAAAAGAGAGAAGTTAATGAATTTAGGTTTAAAAGGTAAATTTGTGCAACCATGCCATTTTTCATTGCAAATAGCCTCTATTGTAACCCTCAAATCTTATGCACTAGCCTCTCTATGTAAAAGAGCCTGATCTCCAAGGAAAGCATTTCATCCTGTGCAAAGATTTTAACAGCTGAGACACAAAAGAATATAATGGTACCTGGCAACTGCTCTCTCTATAAATGTCTTCTTTGAAGTTCGATCTGCTAGTAAAGCTCCCTTTTAAGTTTGATGAGCAAATGCTGATTGCACCATGGAGACAGTTTCTACAAGTAACCACAAAGTAGTGAGAAAGTAGACAAAAGTCTGTAATATTCAGGGAACGCCTCCCCCTGCTAATCAGAGAAAGCTGAAAGATCAAATACTTGCTCAGTGGGCAGCTGTAACCGGGTTTGCTTTTTAGTTCAGTTCGATAAATTGACTACCTCACTTGTTACTAACGCAGATTATTGTTAATGGTCTTCTTGGTCAACAGCACCTCTTGATAACATTTTAATTAAAATGAATATGTGTCTCATTTACTTTTTGGGGTCTAATATGTGACACTTCAGAACACTGACAGTGTCAGATGTCATTTTCCTCAATTAATTGGGATATAATTATTCTCAAATGGCTGGAAAGAGTACAGCATTTTCCTTTATTCCACATCTACCACTTTGATAATCAGTCCACCAGCAGTGCCCAGTACAAGAGTCATGCCTTCCTTCTGAAAGGAGACACCAAATTGATTGGAGATTTGAATTTGCAGATCAGACTGCTGTTGTTCACACTCACTCTCATCTCAGCACTAGCACCTTGTGTTGCCGCCTCCAGATGGTGGACAGGCAACACCTGGCACCAAAGAACACACCCCCGCTCCTAGCTAACCTCTGGAGGAGACTCACAGCCCCAGCTCAGATAGAGATATTTCTGGCCAAGACTGTGCCAGCAGGTTGGGAATACAATCACCACACTGTGGAGAATCAACATGAATTTGTGAGAAAGAAAAGAAATAAAAATACTAATGCAAAGCAAATCCAGCCAGGCTAACTAAACTTTTCTATCTTGAGAGGTCTAACAGGAGCTCTGTCTGCTGAGCTGGAGCTTCTGCCAGGGCTGTCACTCTGAGGCGTGGTACACAGACCTGAATACATTCAACTCATGTTACTGCATTTAGGAACAGGAATGATACCCTTCTTCTACATTTAGAATGTCAAAGTACAGGGATTAGTTCAAAGACACACAAAAAGATTCTGTGGGCAAAAGCACATAGGACTACCATGTTTCAGGCTACCATATGAATCACTGCATCAAGTTTCCCCCTGGCATGAATGATAAGTAGCCAGAATCAGTATCCTTCTAGGAAATATACACTTAATTCCAATCAATAATAACATGTCCCCTTTGGCTCTATCTTCAGAATGGGGACTGTTTTTTCCCTTTTGTACCAGGTACACCATGCAAAGGAATAATTATTAAAAACCCAAGGAAATCATCCTACAACTTTAGTCTTGGCATCCCTATCATTATAAATGTTTTCCTACACTGTTACCATCACATGAGTTCTGTAATGAACTATTTGTTCATCAGGGAGCTAACTTGTAAGCTGTAAAGATCAGAGATTTATTTCAAAGGGAGGGAAAACATTATAGCATTTCATCTTATGCACATTTATCGTGGTTTAACTCCAGACAGCAACGAAGCACCACACAGCCATTCACTCACTCTCTCCCCACCCCCCACCATGGGATACAGAAGAGAATCAGTTTAATAACAGTAACATGTAAAGGAAAAGCTGTGCACGCAGACAAAGCAAAACAAGGAATTCGTCTACTACTTCCCATGGACATGAAGGCATTCAGCCATCTCCAGGAAAGCAGGGGTCATCACATGTAAGGATTACTTGGGAAGACAAATGTCATCAGTCCAAACATCCCCCATCTTCCTTCCTCTTTCCCCAGATTTATATGCTGAGCATGATGCCATATGGTATGGAATACCCCTTTGGTCAATGGGGTCAGCTGTCCTGGCTTTGTCCTCCCCAGTGTCTTGTGCACCGCCAGCCTCCTCACTGGCAGGCTGGTGCAAGAAGCAGAAAAGGCCTTGAAACTGTGTGAGCACTGCTCAGCAGTAATCACAGAATCATAGAATAGGTGTGGTTGGAAAAGACTTTTAAGACCAAGTCCACCCAGATGATGCAATGCAACACTGGGAGGCAGTGCACCATACAATTTTGGCCATATACCAAACCTATAACTACAATCAGTAACCGTCTCCCAACACTTCACATTCAGCTAAGTTTTTGACCATATAGTCAAATCTTTAAAGTCAGCTGCATTTGCCAGTCTACATCTTCCAGTTGCTTTGGAGCAGACACATCTTGAATGTAGCTAGGTAAAACCGCTATCCAGCAGTGAAAACATCTATTAACACTGTTTTCAGCACAAATACCAATCGTATCCTGTATTACTATGAACAAAATTAATTCTATCCCAGACAAAACCAATGCAACATTTAGGTGAATTTATAACTCATAGAATAGAATCATAGAATCATTAAGGTTGGAAAATACCTCTAAGATCCTCAAGTCCAACAATTAATCCAGCACTGCTGTGTTTACCCCTAAATCATTTCCCTGAGTGTCACATCCACAATTTTTTTTTAACACGTATAGACGTGGTGTGTTGGAATCTAGGGATTTCAACACTTCCCTGCACAGCCTGTTGCAGTGCCTTAGAAGCCCTTTAATTGAAGGAATTTTTCCTAATATACAACCTAAACCTCCAGTGCTGCAACTTGAGGCCATTTCCTCTTCTTTTGTCATTTATTACTTGGGAGAAGAGACTGATCCCCGCCTGGCTACAGCCTCCTTTTGGGTGCTTGTAGAGAGCGATAAGGTCTCCCATATGCCTCCTTTACTCCAGACTAAACACTCCAACTCCCTGAGGTGCTTCTCATAAGACTTGTGCTCCAGATCCTTTAGCAGCTTCCTTGCCCTTCTCTGGGCAATCCACAACATCTTCTACTTCTTGTAGTGAGGGGCCCAAAACTGAATGTGGGATTCAAGGTAGGGCTGCACCAGTGCCAAGCACCTGGCGAAAATCCCTTTCCTGCTCCTGCTGGCCACACTATTCCTGATACAGGCCAGGATGCCATTGGCTTTCTTGGCCACCTGGGTACACTGCTGGCTCATGTTGACTGACAGGTAACATCCTGAAAGGAGCTTACTGACAGGTACTGATGCACTGAAGGGGTGCAGAAGAATTAGACATTTTAGGTATTTCTAGAAAGAGGTGGAGACTCCATTTTGCAACACACTTAATACAGTGATCAGAGAAGTTAGTCTGTTTTCAGTGCCCATAAACTCTCCTGAGTTGCAACCTCTATTTGTGCAGGTGATTTTTAATCTTTTTTTTTTTCCCTGTGTTGGACACCTGTGCACTTGGAAACATCTAAGCCACGAACAGCTGACAGACAGTAGCAACTTTTGGTTACTCTGAACCAATGCTGGATTCAAACCAGCAGTGACTGAGAGGTGAGAGATTTGGTATCATCTTATCAATTTTTTGGGCCATCTGGTTCAAAATGTGCAACTTAACAGTGAAACATTACCATGAAGAATCTAGCAGCATTTATGAAGTTTAAGACTAGAATTATCCTCTGAAAGACAGATTAAATTGTTTCAACTCCTTCATATTATGTTTAAAATACATCTACCATTCACAGTGAAACAAAGAGCTGTATATCATTACCTCTAGTGCAACATAAAATGATGGAAATATAGAAGTGAAATCTCCCAAATATTTGATCTGATGCCAAAGTAACGCATGTTAATCAAGATAAAGATATCAACACAAGATCAAGAATTTAGTATGAACAACTGTACAAATCTCCATCAGAGTACTTAAAAACACAAGGTAGAAAACAGCTTCTCTGGTATTGCACTACCTGCGTGCAGTGCCACGAACTGCAGCAGTGTGTGACAGACTTCAAAAACAGAAGCAAATAATTTAATAGTTTGCTTCCATCAAACCCATTGCTGTAATTATTGAGTGTCCCACAAACTTCAGTTTAGACAGAGCAATTCCTGCTAGGTTATCCCTTTCAACCTTCCTTCCTTTTCCTTTACTCCTGTTTTCCAGATGGGGACGTGATGCCCAGGCACCTGCCAAGACCTGTTGAAAATCACAGAAAAAGTCTCTAGCAGAGGACTAAGCTGACAGACTTCCTCCAGCTCCAGGTTTGCATACTTGCTGAATGACTGTGTGACTTCTTATATGCCTTCTCTAATGTACACATCATTTTTATGCTGTAGACCGCCTAATGAGTTTGGAAGCATGCATGTCAGCCTGGGTGGACAGTTCTTGCAGTCATTAGGATGCTTTATTAAAGTTAATACACATCTAGAAAGGGAGGGCTATGATCCCTACTACTGAATTAGTACTTAGATATTATTTAGGATTTTATTTGAACTTTAAGTAAAATATTCATTCCTATCCTGGTCCTAATATAAAATTCTTTATTATGTACTGGTACTGATTTTCAGACTTCTGCAGTTTTAAAGTAGGCCAAATGTTAAGTTTAAATATCTTGAAAATGTCTTTCTAGAAGATAATAATCAGTCAAATGCAAAATTGAGCTCAAAAGGTAATGTCTGTGTGGATCAGTGCAAGTTTGAAGACTAAATTGTGTCTAATTAACTTGGCTGAGATAGTAGCTTTTTTCCCACCTCAAATTAAATTTCATTGTTAAAAGTCATAATCTATACGTTAACCAGTCCTCCACCTGACATGCGGGGAAGTGCTGCTTGCAGATATGTCTAAAACCAGACCTAAGACATCAGGCTGTGCAGTTCCTTGCAGCTAGAAATATGTCAAATGCTGTTCTCTGTTGTATCACATTCCTGACATTGGCTTTTAAAGAAGGATTCAGCCTGAAAATCCCTTTGAAGTGGTAGGAAAACTTGAAGGGAGCATCAGAAAAAAATCACGTTACACTCTTCACATCTATTTGTGCACTTGGCAGATCCCACACACTAATAATTTAAATTAAGGTATTTTTCATTTTCAGGCATTGTGATAATTCCAAGGCATTTCCTCCATGATATTTGTAACCTATTCATTACACCATTTTACTGCATAATGAAGACAAATGACAACAGTTTAGCAACAGATTTGGGTAATGACAAGATGTACAGTAACACAGAGTAATGTGACCAGGTCTGCAAGTTCTAATTGAATATTTTTTTGATCCCACTTCCATTAATCTTTCCTCCTGTTTCACTCTTCTAGACATTTCACATCTCCTGCCCCCTTTCCCCTTTTCTCCTCGAACCTCTTTCTGAAAGCATTTTCAAGAAATAGATTCTGCCTCCATTGTGGGTCCAGGCTTCTTCCTGATCAAAATACACAGTTCACTTGCCGATGAACCACTGAGCTTCTGATGGAGGAAGCAGCACGCATCCCAGGCACAGTACTTAATTGGTATGCTGGCCCATGAAAAGCTATCTGATTGCATTCAGTAACTGGCAGGGACAGAAAGCATTTCCAAGGGAAATAGTATCTAGCTGTGAATGTGGAATATATGTGTAAGAGCTGAACAGTAAACACCAGCCTTAATTTTAATATCTCACATTATGCAAAACTTAAAAAAGATGAGTATTCTGATATTCAAGCAGACCCCCGCGGGATAGGAATGTTATCATAAGAATAATGTAGACACCAATGTAAAATATCCAGCTGCTGTGAGAGTTTAAGGGGCATCAAACGATTTTGAATCACCATTTTCTTTCCAAAATGAAAGTATTTACCTATTAACAGCGGCAAACTGTATTATTTTGCTGGGCAGTACGACCGCAAGCAACATTGCCTTTCAGTTTAAGCTTTGATATGTTAGCGTTTAATGTCCCAAACAGCCCTTAAGAGCTCCAAGGTGAAAATGTAAAACCATAATCCAGTCCTAAATGGTCATTTAAAAAATGATCATCCCAAAGCTCAGGAGTGCCTTTATCTGTTTATGAGGCATTCCAGTTAAAATAGTTACACTAAGAATGCAGGGAGGATGATACCTATTTAATTTTATGGTGTTTTTCCTCTCTCTCCAATGGTAAAAGGTGTCTGGGACTGCAGCAAAAGCCAAATCCTGTTTGCCTTGTTCACACAACTAGTCACAGTGACTACAGTGGGGCTGTGGAAGGGATTTGGCCTGGCCTCTTACTGTGTCAATTATCTTTCTTTAAAAGCCAGTTTCTGGTTTTGTCCTACTCTCTAGCTAAACTGTTACTTATATGCTTCCAGATGAAATGTGTGACAGACAACAGCAAAGATGTGAAAGCAGAAAAAAGAAAGTAGGAAAGATCAGTGGGTTCATATTAAAAACAAAACTTTGACAAAACAAACCATCTTGCTGACATAATTTTTAGGGAACTGGTTAAGGAAGATTTATACAGAACTGCTTACACAGAACTGTTTAGACAATACGTATATTGTTCATCCCTAGATTTACATCTGCTTTCCCAGAAATGAGAAGGCAGGGAAGAATTAGTGATGTTCGGAGAAAATTTGTGTGCATTATATACGTCATAAAGATGTAGTCTTGTTGTCAAGTTAATTTTCTTTTTCTTTCTTTTTCTTTCTTTCTTTCTTTCTTTCTTTCTTTCTTTCTTTCTTTCTTTCTTTCTTTCTTTCTTTCTTTCTTTCTTTCTTTCTTTCTTTCTTTCTTTCTTTCTTTCTTTCTTTCTTTCTTTCTTTCTTTCTTTCTTTCTCTCTTTTTTTTTTTTTTTCAAAGTAATATGTGACATAAAGAGAATTAAGTGGACAGTCATTTAAGCCAGGACGATAAGTAAACACAACTTGCCAGCATGGTACTGCTCTGTGTTTGAATCCTGTCCAATGAGCAGCCTGATGAGCTTATGCTGATCTCTTTTCACACCTTAAAGATAAATCTCAGCAGTCTTGGTCAGTTCCTGGGTCAGACACATCCAGACGCACCTTGGGAGTATGCTGCTGAGAGATGGTGGCATCCCTGGTTTTGATGTTAGTGCTGCTGCTACTGAGAAGAACTTTGGCTACTTCAGATGCGTGCCCGCACTTTCTTAGCTTGGTTCCAGCTCTACTTGCCAATTTTTTTTGAGGGTTGCTCCTGAAAATAAAGAAAATCAGTTCTCTGATACTGTCCCTTCAGAGAGATGCAGAGGAACTGGCATTTCCTGGCTAACTTCCCCTGATACTCTTGAACTCTCTGAACTTGAGGGATCAGGAGAGGGCTGTTCTGTAAACTTTTTTATTCTGCAGGTGGCAGAAGAGACCTCAGCAACTTGGGCAGACTAGCTCCTTGTAGAGCACCAGTCCTGTGAGAGGAGGGGATCTTAACATCATCATTCTCTGGGATACGCTTCAGGAAGGAAGAAGAAAAATTTCTCTACAAAAGCCCAGATATTCATCCTTAGAGACTGAAAAGCATGTCATGATTCTGCATCCTTTTTTTGCAAGCCTGGAAGAAGCACAAGGAGGTCTTGGGAAACAAGCAGACACAGTGAACAGCAAAATTTTCTCTGTTTAAAATCAGAAATTTTAATAAATGCGTCCTCCCTTTCCCCTGCCCCCAAATGAAAAAAATTCTATACAGGAAACAATCTCCTTTATTATTTCCAGTGCGTAAATATAATATTTTTAACACCTGCCATTACTTATTGTTCTGGAAAAGATGTGGATTGTTTATTTATTTAAGACCAAGTCACAGTCATCCTCAGACCTTGCAGATCCCTTCCTTCATGTGGAATAGTAACACAGAAAGTTGCAAACTTTAAATAATATTTCAGCATTGGAGATAAGAGCAACAAATCTCCACAATGGCATAAATCTACAGTTTCCCATATTTAGTGATTTTGTTTTGTTCAATTAATGGACATCAGGACAAAAGATGTGATCAGGACAAAATAGTTCTGCACACTTTCTGCCCTATCCTGGATGTGAGTACCTCCTACACTGCAGCAATTGGAGATGTTAAGTCTAGCTGTCAAGACAAAAAAGAACAGAGATAAATGGTCACCCTGCTGCACAGCTGTGCTTACTGCAAACTAAGCACAAACACCATATTTAGAGCTCTAACATTTGAATAGGTCGCAATACACCTCCAAATGAAAGTTTCCATAATTAAAAGATAAAGAAGGTGACAGAATTTCTTAGGCTAGTTGTATAACACTTTCCTTAAAAGACAGAATTTGAGTGAGATTGGATTGGCCTCAGCATGGTATGCTGCAGAGTGAATTGTCTGATGCTTCCCCAGCACATTTTGCCAATTTGATCACCAGTAGTAAATAGGGTGAACTTTTGGATTTCAATGCATGAGACTCCTCGTGCGTCAGGATGAGATAATTCTGTGACTTGGATGATTACTTTTGAAGGCAAAAGGCCAAAGTTTTCTCCTTGAACTTTACATATGAATTGATCAACTCAGTGCCTTTTACATAGTTTTAGGTACCTCACAGCTTTGCCTAGCCACATCAAGGGAATACAGTGGTAAAAAGCCATTTTCTTTCTACTAGCAGAACATATTAGCATTTGAGAAGGAAACATCTATTAAAGACCTTATAAAAGTATTCAGAAAATCCATTAATCCCAGATATTTTGTCCATGGTTTCTTGCAGAGCTATCAGAGTGTCTAGGCTATTGACCTATAATCCATTAATAGGATTTTTTAGAGTTCTGTTATGGTTACTCTTCAGGAGACAAGTGAACAGATGGATAGGATGGTCACCCCCTTGCTATAACCTTTGCCTAACAAAGCTGATTAATTCAGTCTTTTTAGTTGATAAGGCATCGAGTGTGGCTTTGTCTACAGATAATTAACTAAGATATAAGGCAGAGAAGTCAGAGGAGGTGAACAGAAAAGTGAACTCTCTAGGCTAAATCCAAGGGATTGGGGACTGCGAGCAGAGGTTAGGCAAATGATGCTGTAAAGTATATGTCAATAACCACCACTATGTTAACCCAAGCATTCGTGAACAGAGGAAAGATAGAACCTAGCAAGTGAGCAAGTAGCAAACGATGCTAGGCTAGGTCAGAGCACCAGCTCTGACCATGGGCTCTGACATGGTATCAGATCTGCAGACCAGCACCTCATTCACCACATGTTATACTTACCTGTCCAAAACCTTGGAAGAGAGTCCACCTGCATTAGGTGGCACTGAACACATGGCATAGAACAACACACCTGACAGCACAGGGACATTTCCAGAGCAAGCAGAGAGGCAGAGCGAACACTGCTATAGCTGCAGATGCCCTGCAAACCCATGCAGACATGGTTCCCTCCCTTCCTGTTTGCTTTTGTTTGGCTCTTTGGAGCATTTCTGTGGGCCCACGCCAGAGCAGAAGCTTGCAGCTCTGTGCCTTGCCTCATTAGACGTGAGCGGTAGGGGTTGCAGCCATCTACCACTTAAGACATTCAAAAGCACCCAGACACATAATTGACTCTTAGCTCCTTTCAACCCCAAAGCAAGCTAGCTACAGTCAACAATGACGAATAAAGAAAGAATTCAGGCCTGGTAAATAACCTGAAGTAGAGCAGCTGCAATGGAAAGGGAGGCAGCTAAGTGAATGTTCCTTGCTTAGCCTTGCTTTTCTCTCTCTGACCTACAACTGAATACAGCCTTTTACCACTGCTCTTCATGGCTTGCAGCTGCACTGCTCTGAGGCTGTCAGTAGTCTTTTAACACTCCTCTGGCCAGCAGTAGGGAATTTACAATACCAAAGCAGGTAGATCATGGCACTGTCCTTTTTACCTGCTCCTCCAAAGACACATCTGCCTTCCTTGGCATCCTGCCTGGCTTACCTCTGAGGCCACTCCAGCACACACCACTGACTTCATGCACCTAAAGCAGGTGTCCTAATAAAGTACAAGCCTCAACCATCAATTTACAGCAGGGGGGTTGACATACCAGTAGGTTAGGTGGTTCACTGCTTCACCTGGCAGTGGGGAGCAGAAGGAACACACAATCCATGCCTTGTCAGAAAAATGGCGGACAAACTCTTTTTCACATCCTCACTTTAGAACTAACACATTTTAAAGTCTTGTGCCTTATGAGCAGCTGTGCACAGGTTTTCATTCTGTTTTTGAATGGAGAAAAAAAAATTAAAATTTGCTGTGCCAAAGCCCTAGGGTTTTTTTTAAAGAACATGGGCTGAAATATTATCCGCACTGAAATACAAGGTTGTGCAAAAGCTTTGGGCTGCAAATCACAGAGATTTTCCCACTTAAACACCAAATTCTGATTTATAAACTGTTGATTCATCTGTGAAATAGTACCATAGCTGCACAAACATCTGCTTTGGAATTGCGGAACTTTGCATCAGGCAACTCCCAAAAATATCTCAGTATTGCTGACACAGTCCAGCTATAACCCCATCTCATGCTCATGCCTCATCAAAAGGCACAAATAGAGCCCTCTTCTCACATGCTAATCGCCCAACTGAAGGCTCATCCTTTGAAGCTGGCTCACAGAAAACAGTGATTTATTGCTCAGTTTCTGTTTCAAGATCTATTTAATGTATTTTATTCTATTCCTATCTAAAGTAAACTGCATAAGCAGCCCACAGTAGAGACCAGAAACCAAGTAGATGCTTTGTGCCCCTGGTCAAGCAAAACCATCTTCCCTCCCACAAGGAGCTATGATTTTTACCTCTTTCTAGAGCACTTAGAAGATGGAAGATTTATCTTTAGTGCCATTCAGGCAGAGAAGAAACTGAACTCAGGTCTACTTTGTTCTAGATGAGGGCTTTGGACACCTAAGAAATGCATAAAAAGGTGACAGTGACACCAGTATACACACAGTGTTTTACAGTTAGGTATACACAAAAATGGAATCCTGTCTTAGCCACATTTTGAAATTCTGTATATCTACATATGAACTTATATCCAGGGTTGTATATAGACCACATTTCATGAAAGAGAATTTCAAGTTAAGCACAGTTAAGCAATTTTGACCAGTCATTCATGAATGTTTAATGCATTTCTGTCTAGCAAGGCTGTATTTGCTCTCTTTACTCAAATGAGCAGTGCCACTAGAGAGGTTATTCATGTGAGCACAACAGCATGATTTAGCTCTGTCTGATTTCTAAAACTCATAGTAATCATGATACAAGCTTGAAAATCAGAGCCGACTTGGATATTTATTAGCACAATTATGTCTGCAACCCCTCCTAGACTGAACACAATTTTGGTAATAATTTTCAAATCATTAACACACTGTTTTGGTTACATCTTATCTCACCTATTAGACAGGCTGTCCTTAAATTGAAGCCATTAGGAATCACTCTATTATTGTATTGTTTTGCAGTATGCATTTAATGTATCAGATTACTTTGTAAAGTAAATAGCCTCTGCATATGAAACCAATCAACATATATCTATAAAACATAATTATAAGGCTACTTAATTTTGCATTGTATAAGTATTTCCAAGTTTTATATGAAGTATCTTCTAAATAATAGAATTTATGATACATGATTAATTATAGCAATGATGGCCATTTATCTGGGCTAAAATATGACAGCTTAATCTTCTAAATCACATCAGGAATGAAACAATTCTGAATCCGAGACATCCCTTCATGGGTTCTAAGTACAGCTCATAAATTACTGTGGCTTTTAAATCTCATCTATATTTCTGCAGCAGAGAGCCAAACCAATACTTTATTCAACTCTGCAGTCTTCGTCAAGTAAAATTCCTGTTCAATAAAATATTTTAGCGGTGTTTTCATAATAACAATGTCATATAGTTAACTTCCTCTGTAAGAACAACTTCAAATTCAGTATTTGCTAGGGAAGGTAATTTTTACCATTGGGGATTTTTTACTGAAGGCCAACACAGTGCTTTCATCACAGTCATATCCTGTCTCTCTCTGAAGGATCAGTCCCTGAATCATGGTGAAATCCCACTACTTCAAGTTTCTCCCCTCTTCAAACTAAAAAATCTGGAAGGGCCACAATACCTGACTCTGGGGTTATTCTGTTCATAAATTACCAGGGTACCGTACAAAGGAAAGTACCAAAATGAAACAATATTGTCACCAGTAAGCTGGGGAAGAGAATGATTTACATATTTATGGGAAGGGCTTTACTTCCTTCTCCCCAGTCTCTGACACAAAACATGTTGACCAGTCTTGTTTCACAGCACTATCTAAGGGCAGGAGTGAGAGCAAGAGGCCACCTTTCCTTTGATTTCCATTTGAAACTACATTCACAAACACATTAGTCTTTTTTCTTTGTGTTGAGTGTGTTGGTACCAGGCAGGTTTGTAATGTACCCCCAAACAATGGACACAGGTCTCAAGGCAAGATGCCATGCCGTGGTGCATCTCAGATGGATGCTGATGCAATTTAAGCCACCTGAGTGTCATCCTAAAGAAGGACTGGATTTGGAGCCTGAGGCAACCTAAACAGCCAAAAGGTGTGATGTGTGCTAAAGTTTCACGTCAGTTTGCTCCTCTGTCCAGCACAGTCCCTCCTCCAGGCTTCCTCCTCCTGGCAGGTATTGAGAAGGATCCTTTGGGTGGTAGCTTTTCTGCATGGCACAGGTGAAATCTTAACTGAGAAATCCCTGGAAGGTAAACCTCAGGTGTTTAGTTTCTGCTTTTTTAGCAGCATAAAAAGTTTATATAAGAAGCAAGGGTCTCTTGCCTCATAAATGGCAAACCTACTTTCCTTTTATTAATGTTTTCCTAGGACTTGACTGCAATGCTCCCCAAAACAGCCACACTATCCCATGGTAGTAAGAGCAAGCAGGGGGAAAGGTCTTAGTAAAAAAACCCAGCAACTGCAGTTCCAAAAAAAAAATAGCAGAAAGAGCAAAAGTTATGGGCAAGTTCTAATAACACTTGTAGAAGGTGTTTGACCAACTGCACCACTGGCTTTTTTCTCTATCCGTACTATAAATATATAAGACCCATGGGAATAATAATATTCCCCACACAAATATTTGGTTATAAAAGTGACCAAGAAACATGTTGTCGCAGCAGAAATTCTTATCAGGATGATGCAAAGGAACTGCTCTCTAAGAACTTGTTTTATAGCTCTTGGAGCCCTGAGAATACTGCTGTGCCTCATGCAATGCAGACAAGGAGTGACTCTGCAGCTGCCTGTCAGGAGAACATCTTCCTATCACATTGATTCATTTTCAGAATATTTTAATGCAAATGTCACACTCAGTAAGACACTGGGGTGAAAGTTCTGGTTGGGTGTCAATTTTCACAACATGAAATTAAATTTCCTTTCAACTTTCCAAGCTGAAATGGTGTTTAGATATCATACATCTATTTCCAGTTTTCTTCTCCAAGGTCAGAAGAATTAATAGCTTTATGGGTAAATTGGCCAACAAGCAACTCCTCTCCTGAGTTTTCAGTAAAAAATTCTGTTTACTAGACTGCTGGAAGGCAATTTGCCAAACACGAGAGAAAAAGGTGATATTTTTTGTGTGTGATCAAAAATGTTTTTTAAAGAAATCTAATTTGGCTTCCTGAGAGGCTTTCAATGAGAAAAATATTCAAAAACAACACTTGCTTTAGAGTTTTTGTTTGGCTGTGTACTGTTACTGCTTTCAGCAATCTCCTCCAAGTTGTCCCTGGTTTGAAAGAAAATTCAGGGAAGAGAAGACTTTAAAAATGGGAAAAACAAAGTGAGGCCTTGAGATGAAAAATAGCTGCAAGAAGCTTTTCTGTTCTTTTTTTTCTTTTTTTTTTTTTTTAATCCAACTACGTTATTATTGCCTAAGCATTTAATGAGAAAATAGCATAGCTCAGCAATGCAATACACTATAATGTTAGATGCCTAAACACATAATCCAACATGCTACACATATGAATATCCTCCTAGAAGGTGTCGGCTATTTTGCATTCCAAGTTACTTCCAAGACTTCTTTTCTCTGTACTTCAATACATCAGCTTTCAATTAGTTTCACCTTTCATGTTGTTATCTGCTTTGACAATCCTTATTCCTCATTTATTCGTTATTTCAATGTTTAGTATCCATTCCCCATGCCAAGGGAATCCACATGAACTCCCCACAACAGTAGGGGAAAAACAGCAAGTGAACCACAGGGAGGCATAATCTAGGAGCAGTTTGTCTTCTGGGCAACCTCTGCTTCACACTGCCATGTTGGTAACTCCGAGCATATTCCCATGAGCAACACCTTGTACTGAAACACATTAAAAATTATATTTTACTTCTTTCTTCACTCAGTTTTAGGCATATCCTTTCACAAACCCAGTGAAATTTGATGGATTTGATTCAAGAATTTGCACTCTGCCAACTAATACTGCACTTCTACCCTCTTTTAACAGCTGTAGCCAATGGATTTGGGGAATATCTGTAAGCAAGATCTGGAAACCTGTCACAATTCCCACCCTTTTGGGTATGTCCTGCTTTGCCATAGCTGTTCCCACCTGGAATCAGTTTGAGTGATAAATATTTTTATTGCATATGTTATAACGTCTGAACTTTTATGCTTGGCTAGAGAGGCTCCTGTTACATATTGCCCTAAAGATAAAATATCAGCTATTGAAGTTTTTTCCTAACTTAACAAGATATAAATATCTTTAGTGCATTATATGCAGTACTATCATGATAAATATCCACATTTATACGGATATTTATATATGGATAAACCATATGCCTATTTTAATCCTGAATGAACCATCACATACAAACTTACTAAGGTTTTTTAATAACGTAAGTACTAAATTCACTCTCATTTTAGTACATTTTGACTGAATGGTGATCTACATGTTTACTAAACAAATGTCATGTTATATATTCTTTATGCTGCTACTTCATGGAACTTCATTTTTCTTGCTGTACTTTTGAAATATCTTCTAATGTCACTTTCTCCTCTGCTGTCTGGAATCCCTCATCTTTGCTACACAATGCTAAATATTGTTTATAATTGTGTAAAGAGCAAAACATATAATGGGACTTCTTAAAAGTTATAAAATATACACTGTATTTAAGAACTGCATATTTTATCCAGAGGAGCTGGAATTTCCACCAAAATGAAACCTGGGACCTGACAACCCCATATTATGACGATCTGACAAGGAAAAAAGCACATTTTCTCAAGGGGTTGAATGTTTTTGGACATCAGTGTCTTTTGGATAGCTATATGGTAGGTCTAAACATAGTGAATGAAAAGAAGAATTTGTGTGTAAAAGGAAGAGGATGCCTCCTCTACTCAAATGTGTCTACATTCCTATCAATTTTAAGGTCATATGGGGATTCTGAGTAATATAAACTATTTAAACAACAATTTGCTACCTAAAACTTGGTCTGAAAAGAGATCAGTGGGGTTTGCAGATATGACAGGACAGAGGCGGCAATCTCACCAGCTGAATTTGTGTTGGGCATGAGTACAGTTTCAATATCTGTTACTAATAAATCATTGCACTTTTCCTTTCATCTGCCTCCATTCAAACTTACACAGCTCAAGTGTGTGGAATATAACATGGCAGGACATACCACTATTGACAAACAACTCCTCAGGAGAATTGTCTGAATCACTGGTTGCACAGATGATGAATAACAACCATGATTGTTTTGGTATTATTCAGTTTCACATTTACATGGAATAGAACCACAACTGAGACTCTTAATTCACATAGACTTCAAGACTTATTCCTGCGCAGTAGCAACTCAGCAGCAAGTCCCCAGCAAGGTCTCTGATGTGTCTATCACAACAATGCCCATGCAGCCATGCTCCCAGCCACACAGAAAAGATCTGGGAGTTCTGAGATCCTGGGGTGACATGGGCCTCCCAGCTGCCTGGCATGAAGCTGGGACAAAACACCACATGAAAACAAGGACTGTAACAGCTCCAGCATACTCAAACTGCCCAGAGATGACAAACCTTCTGACTATGCCATCTCTTACAAGCCATCATGAATGAGTCAGGTTTTCAGGAAGTTCTGCCTTGAACTAATCAGAGATTTGTCAAAAACACAAAAGAAAAAAAGCAAACAAAATAAACCCAAAAGCAAAAAATCCCGACCCAAACCCAACCAAAGAAACAACAAAAAACAATCAACTAAAACAAAACTCCAAAAGAAACCAAAAAGTAAAAAATCACCAAACCTCTTCATTCAAAAAAATGGATTTTTTTGTCAGACATCAAGAGTTCTAATGTCACAGGGGATGATGTTCTCACACTTGAGGATCAGATGCACGATATTACTTTCACTGAACAAGCACTTGCAAGGCTTTTGTGTTCTGCATTTGCAAAAAGACATAGTTGAGGTATGAAGATTAGCAACTTACATGGAAAAATAGGATAAAATGATGGGGTGTGTTTTCATATCAGGACTACTATGTCTTGAAAAGTGCTCTAGAATTAATCTCCTTATCTACCTTGGTTCCAGGTAGAGTATCACTGTCAAGAGAACTCAAGTGGCGTTAACACTACAAGGAAAAAAAGAAAAAAATCAAACCAACCAAATGAAAAAACTCAACCACCTTGAAGATTGGGTTTTGCTTCATTGTTTTTTTAAATCTTTAAATGCCAATATTGTATTTTGGCTTGAGGTTTGTATCTTTCTGTAGGTGCTGTTACAAAAAAGCAGTGTCCCTGGAGAATATGATCACTAGAAAAACTTTTCACCAGTCCCTTGAGTCTCCACAATTAACATGTTAAGCTGCACTTAAAAAGAGTAAAGTATCATTATACACAGAGTAAATAATTTCCAATTACTGAATTATTTGCCTGTAGGATTACCCAGGCAATTATCTAAACTTTATTAATAAAAGGTTTCATTAACTACCACTTACTCTGGATAGAACTAACCCATTGAGCTTTCACTCTGAAATAGATCCACAATGCAAAACACAAACATTATAGCCATTTTAAAATAAAACCTAAATTATATGCTGAACAGAGTTCTTTTTGACACTATATTTTTGTTACATAGGGTGCTTTTCCACACTGAGCTAGCTAGATACAGATACTGCAGTAATACTACCACAACAACCCCCTGCAGCGCTGCAGTGCTACAGGCTGGGCACAGAGCGGCTGGAGAGCAGCCAGGCAGAAAGGGACCCGGGGGTGCTGATTGACAGGAGGCTGAACATGAGCCAGCAGTGTGCCCAGGTGGCCAAGAAGCCCAATGGCACCCTGGCCTGGATCAAGAACAGTGTGGCCAGCAGGAGCAGGGAAGTGATCCTTCCCCTGTACTCAGCGCTGGTGAGGCCACACCTGGAGTATTGTGTTCAGTTCTGGGCCCCTCAGTTCAGGAAGGACATTGAGGCGCTGGAGCAGGTCCAGAGAAAAGCAACAAGACTGGTGAAGGGACTTGAGCACAAGTCCTATGAGGAGAGGCTGAGGGTTGGGGCTGTTTAGTCTGGAGAAGAGAAGGGTCAGGGGTGATCTCATCACTCTACAACTGCCTGAGAGGAGATTGTAGCCAGGTGGGGATTGGTCTCTTCTCCCAGGCAATCAGCAGTAGGACAAGAAGGCACGGGCTTAAGCTCTGCCAGGGGAGGTTTAGGTTAGATGTTAGAAAGAAGTTCTTTACAGAGAGAGTGATCAGGCATTGGAATGGCCTGCCCAGAAAGGTGGTAGATTCACCGTCCCTGGAGGTTTTTAAGATGAGGCTGGATGTGGCACTACGTGCCATGATCTAGGAATCACAGTGGTAGTGGATCAAGGGTTGGACCTGATGATCTCGGAGGTCTCTTCCAACCCAGTTAATTCTATGGTTCTCTGAATATAAAGCATAAAAAAGGAACTGAAATTTTACCAAAGCCTAACCAGCCAGGGTGAATCTTAGGCTTAAGATACAGGGTTGCAATTGAAGAAAATTGATCTGTGGCACATTCAGATAAAGTTTCATACAAGCATGCCTATATTGGTTTCGAATCAGAGCCTTTCTTCAGCAACTTTACAGCCTACTGTAAGCTACTTGCATGATGGTAGACAGTTTTATCCTAATGCAGGGATAAAAGAGCAGAATGGAAACTAAAACTTGACAGCAAGGTGGCATTACTCAAAGGACTAGGAACAACGCTTAAGCAAGGGCTTTCTAAACAGCACAGCAGATCACACACATGACACTGCTCTGAGGGCAATGAAACCTGATGGTATTGCTCTTTCAAGAGCTGAGGTGTATCAGATGCAGATATGTGACCCGAAGGGGATGACTTATCCCTAGAGCCATGGCTTAAATAGTCTTATACCAAACACAACTGCTGTATGATCTCATTATAGGTGAGGTGACAAACCTTTGGGAATTTGTTTTCTTTCATTTTAAATCAAGTCAGTAATGACTTTGTCGCTGCTAGAACAGGCTGCACATGCAGGTTTCATGCATGCATTTGATATTCTGCTGCAGTCCTGGGTTGAGCCCCATCATCCAGCTGCCACACATCACCTGAACTACTGCCACCCCTCAGCAAATGCAAATCAAAATAACTGAGGTGCAAAGTCATGTTTCCTCCCATTTGCAGCAGATTAAAAGCAAGTTCATGGAGACTTATAATGCTATACACACCAATTCTGCAGCTACTTCAGCCGTAATTCAAGCACACGTCTAAAACCTTAACCATGGGACCACGTGAAGAGACATGCAATGTTTTATGCATAGACTCCCTTGCCATTTATATGTTGCACAATCGCATTTTTCCCCCCATGTCTCACTTTTGATTGCATGTCTTGCCAGAAATTAGGCACAGAAATACCTTTGTTTTTCTGGCCCTGTAAGCCTACCAATTCCTAAACTTCGCATATTAACTGTTTCCTTCTGATATGTCCCAACGTCAGCTACACAAATGGTAAATATTATCTAGATATACTAAACTCTCTGACTGGTAAAAACACCCTATGCCATATGTGATACTGATGGTGTTCATACTTTCTTATCCAGGTGGTGAGTTTATTATGATGCTCTAGGCTTTGCCTAAAACCTGAACTCACATAAGATATCTGAGGTGGGATATCTAGAGTGGGAACTCCTCAGCCTTTCCAAATGTAGTTGTTTCACTTAGGTGAATCACTGCCTGTCTTTGTAGCCATGAAGAAGGCTAAGAACTGAGTGTCCATTTCCACTGGATTTATGCACACTGGGACATACTATTATTGTGTAACTGAAGACTTTGTAAAAAATGCATGTAAAATTGCATCTCCCTTCTTTGAGATTAGTAGGTTCCTATGTTCCTAAACACAGAACTGGGCATCTTCTCGTTCTTTTGTGTATGTTGTTTCATGAGTTTTTAAACCACAAATTCTATTATATGAACACAGATACTGCTGCTGAACTAATGTACTAACATATTTCATTAATAGTGGTGGAAAGGTTATATTCAGTTATTCAGTGTATAGAGCCTCACCTCAAACTACCACAGCAATGATGAAACTTTTCTTTCTAGGTGGATAGGGATTCATTCTGGGGTTTTGGTTTGCTGTGGGGGGATTTTTGTTTGTTTGTTTGGGTTCTTTTGTTTGTTTGTTTGGGGGTCTTTTGTAATCTGCTTGAAGAAAACTTCGGCATAGAAAATTTTAGTCTCATGAAGGTATTGACAATTGAAAGCAACATATTGCAACATAAAGCACTGCACAACTTTGACTTCAAGAATCACTACTTCAGATGAATAAAATTATAATCGTATATAAAACAGTGGTTTTCACCCTTAGATCTAAAACAGCCTTATAGTAGATAACTATCAGAAACACTGGTTTTATCTCAGCTAGAAAAATTGTCAAAGTCGGGACAGATGGCTTCCAATTCAAGCTATAGCCTCAGCAAAAGATAGTTAATTACTGTGATCCTGATTCCACTCTCAGGAAGTGAAGCATGGCAGGTGAGAAGATCATCTCTGAACAAATCATAATAACTGGCAGCAAATGTGGATTCTTAGACATACAAGAAGAACTTCATATCTTGCAGACACATCTGTAAGTGCCTGGAGACTGAACAGGACACTAGCATTTCTTCTTCTCATGGAATGGCAAAAGGAAAAAAAAAAAAAATCACACCTTCACCAAGCTGGTTTTTGATAGAGAGAACTGTGCAGTTATGTTAATAGTTGCCCGTTAATGACATTAAGTGTAGTTAAGCACTGCATTTTCTCACTGGTGTCAAGCCGATGATGGTAAATGACCTCTAATCTACCTTGTTATCTTGGAACTGTTGCTGCAGTACATTGTCTGCTTCCACCCAGGGCAGCAGAAAACTGACATTGTCACAACCTGAACAAAGACATCCCCCACTTTGCCCAGCTTCCCACACTCCAGAAAATGCCAGTGGTGGAAGGGTTAAGAGCCTCTCTGATAGCTGACTAGTCATGCTGAATTCTTCAGTCCCACTGTTGTGAGGTATATAAAAGTGTTTTTCAAGATTACATATCTCCATAGGTTATATTGTCATTATAAGGAACTGTATTTACACAGTAGGGAATTTAAATTGGAAATGTGACGATCCTAGCAAAAATGTGAACTGGAACAAAAATTACCCAGGAAAGAAGCACCTTAAACCTTTCATTTTAAAGAATCTGCACTAAGCCTTAAGAGAGCAAATAATGAGCAATGAAAGGAGGCATTGTTATGCCGTGATTTCAAAGCTCTGCCAAAATGTCAAATAATCCATTTAATCAATCAGAAAATTAAAGAATGTGGTAGATTCCCAAGGTAGTTTGACGTTTTAGCTCCGCCAAGTAATTCAGCTACTGCATAAAGTTTTTGTCACAATAGCAATTACTTAATAAGTCATTTTTGTCTAACCATGTTGATATAAAAATACAATTTAGTTTTTAAATTATTTGCAGCTGTGTTCTTACTTGGATCAAGCATGCAATACCTCAGATGTTTACATTTGTTGCTTCAAGCACTGCTTTAATTCATTTTTTTATCACAACATATCCTTCAAACAGTTCTCATTATCTCAACACAGTAAGAAATTGATTTCTTAAAATGGGTGTACATGAGATCATGTTAGGAAAGTGAGATACTATCTGTTGTTTCACATACAAGACTCACTACATGCCTCTGACACCACTAGAAAAACTCCTATAATTTCAAATAGAGATTCTTTATGATATTTACATTTCAGACTTGATTATTTCAGGACAGAGTTTAACACTCTTGGGAATCTTGGATTACCATGAATTAAATTCTGGAAATGTAAAAGAGGCTACATTGAACATTTTTTGTATTATAGGTTATTTATTTTCTATTTCTCTCAAATTTGACAGACTGGCCACAAATGCAGATTTTTGCTTCTAACAAGACTAATAAAATTATGAATCCATTTTGTTAACTTGAAATTAAACACAAATATTTTATTAAAGTAAAATTTCAATAAGTACTTAGAGACATAAGTTAGTTTAGAAAAATTGAGGATACTAATACTGTCTGTCAAAATAATACCGCTCAATAAAAACAAAGTTCAGCTTAAATTTAATAAGTCTTAATCTTAAATCAAACTATTTTAGATTTGAGTTTATTATCTACATATTTGCATTTTTTCTGAACTCTATCTTGTGTCAGTGGCAAGAGACCCATCCTATCTTGCACCTGTAACAATATGGACAGTATCTGTTTTTCTTTCTTATCTTTTAAAATTTTAAATGCTGATGTGAAAGAATCATAAACTCTGTCAAATATATACCTACACTTCAGTTTATAAAGCAAAAAAACATTCAGCACAGCAAACAAAGCCTGACCTGCGCTCATGACAGCAGGTGGTGAGTGTCTTTGTGATCCTGGAGCCTATTAGCATGATCTCCTTCAGTGGCTGGATGAATAGGGACCTTCCTTTCAGAAGCCACAGTGAGTTTCACAAAAGCTTCTCTGCAGAAGACGGCTGGAATGAATCCAGAGTCATGCAGCTTTCACTAACCCACTGATCCTTTCTTTGGCTCCCCATCTCCACTGCCTATCTACCTTTCCCTGTTCCCCTACGTCTTGTTTCCTGGTCTGGTCTTATTGCTTATGGAGAAAGACTACAATGAAGATAGTAAAAATATCCTACAGAAATGTATTGAAATGGGCTGAAGATCTCCTCAGCATGACCAGACTTGCACTCACAGAAAATTTTGCAAGAACTCTGGCCAAAGATTAACCACCAAATTTGTATCTGAGTATTGTTAGTTTCCAGATTTTGTCAGGTCAGGGCATCTCCTCCCACTTCCCCTTCCAATGTTCTTCAGATGCACAAGTGCTTCCAGGGCTGAATTACTAAGGAGACACCCTCTATGTTGTATTTTCTTGTGGGGGGTAGGAATAATTAACCTAAGCACAAGGAAGCACAAGTGATATAACAATAAAAGCCTATTCAAATAGGTTTATGAGCTAGCCTATTTTTTTCTGTAATGATTCTTGGAATTTCCCTACTTGCTGAGGTTCTAAAAGTAACCAAGCTAATTCATTCAAAATGACACTTCAGGTTCACCAAATCTATTGAAAGCTTGTGTCCAGCCAAAAGGTTTGATTTCAAAGTCGAAAAAAAAGAATCCTCAAAACATTCAGGTGCCCAAGCAGATAATTAAGAACAAGGACTCCGAGTTCTGCTCAGAAATATGAGTAATGACATAATAAGAAGCAAATTTATAAGGATACATAATATTCTTAAGTAAATCAGATTGAGCTGGAAAAAAATAGGCACAATTCTGGTTTATGTGTCTTTTTTTCCATGGAAAGAAAATGCTAGTTTTATTTTAGCAATAACTGTTGAAGAGTAGAAAACCACAAACAAACTAATATAATGTTTGCCAGATAGTCAAGTTCTGGTTCATAGTTTGTAAATAAAAAGCTTGTATGGAAGAGGAATGACAAGTAACAAATAGTGTATAATATTTTTTAAGGAATTAAGAAAAACAAAGACAATTAGAAAAGACAGTAACATAAAGGGTAGTAAGGCAGCAGGTTGACAAGGCACTTTTCAAGCTAATCCTAGAAATTCAAATAACACAGAAAATTTTGATCAGAAAAAAATATTTTCTCTCTCTCTGTGTAAATCTTTCCACTCCCTGACCCCACAAAATGAAATAGCACCTCAACTTTTTGTCTCATAATGTCATACTCAGTTTTGGCCAAACCCAATATGGGGTTGTGGATGAACAGTAAACTGACACTGGCATCAGCAAGACAATGATAATGCCAGGAGAATAGGTAAGTGGCAGTCTCCAGAAATAGCTCTTCCAATTTTATATTAATACAGCAATTCGAAACCTCTCTTCTCCCTCCAGTGGCACAGCCCTCCAAACAATTAACAAAGCCTTTCTTACATCCAGACCAAATTGCTGTAATTTATTCTCCACGATTCTACCCCTTGAAGACTGCTTTAAAGCACTAGCTCCAGCAGAAGACATTAACTACCCTTGATTTTATATTCCAGGCCATGGAAAACACATTACACTTGGTTTCAGAGACTTGCCTTTTCTGCAGGTGTCACTCAAGTTGTTTGCATTGTCCTAGAAAGACTTAGGAAATCCTGCTTGAAACTCAGGTTGCTAAGACACTGCTTCTCCTGAAAGCTGGGATGTACACTACCTCAGACAGTATTTTGAAGGTATAAGTAAAATACTGTCTTGCTCTTTACTAAGGCTGTTAATACATTGAGAACACATGCAATATGAACATTTACAACATATTAAACAAAGGGGTAACTTTAACATTTCATCTCTGTGACAAGATTTTTCTTCTTTTCTGACAAATGACTACATTTTAAACATACACACTTCTTACTCAATTTGACACTGACAAGAAAAATATTCTTTTTGCCATCACAGCAAGGTGTCACTTAAAACTTGATTGTCATTGTTCAAAGAGGTATATCTGAAGTCATATTGCAGGATTTATAAGACAGCAATTTTCTGGCTCAATAAAAAAAAAAAAAGGAATAAACAGATCAGTCCCACCCTGGAGGCAGAGGGAAAAGAAAATAATTAGGATAGAAATAATAACACTTTTTTCAGGAAAGAATATACTAAGGAAGGTATCTGCAACAATTATTGGTGAACTATTATGAGAAAAAAAAAAATCCCACAGCAACACTATCTCCTCCACTAAAAAAAGAAACATACACCAGAAACAAAAAGATGTGTTTAAGGTGTGACTACTTCAGGACAAGTCATTGCTCACTAACTCCAGAGCTGAACATTCATGACACTTGGAATTGCTTCTGAAGTGGTCAGTGGAGTTAGATCAGTAGACAAGCCATGAAGAGAGTTGTCAAAGCACATTTAGGTCTTTCTAGTGTCTAGTTTACAGAGATGTATTCACTTCTGGTGTTATTTCAGAGGACTATAACTTTCCTAGCATTTCCCTGCACATGTTTTGATTTCACCACTTTGTGACTTCTAGTTGGAAAAACAGATTTAGGCAGTTTCCAAATGCTGTGCTTAAATTTTTTCTCTTATCCTATGTTTCACTAGGCAAATGGGACAAATAAAGTTGGCAAGACAAAAGCTCCTGCTGGTATGCTGAAAGGCCTTGTTATGGCAGACATGAACTTGTCCTGCTCTCACTCCAAGTAAAAGGTTTGTTCTCAGCGGACACAAGGACGTAAAGCTGTATTTGCATGACACAGAGTCAAATCTAATATTTTTAGCACCTCACCATAGCAACACAGTCACAGTAAGCCCATGTCAGCCATGGACTCCATATAATTTATTGGGAGGTGTGGATAACTTTTCTTTACTGGCAAAATCACCTTCATATCATAGAAAGCAAGTATCTCATTCTTGGAGTGAATGTATCACACCAGTTTGTAATACTAGATGCTCCCCACCGCCCTCCACAGAAAAAAAAAAAAAAATGCAGATATGACAATGGCAGCAGTGACATAACCTGCTTTTTGAAATTAAATCCCTAAATCTTTAGCTAAGTGCAACTCCACTTTGCACACTGAAGTTTATGCTGTTCTACTAAAGCAAAGTGCCCCAGCCTATTTATACCAGGTTACCTGAGGGTTTTAAAACAGTATTACATATTCAGAAAATATGTACATTGAATTTTCATAGTAGATTCTACTAAAACACACAGTACTCCTTTGACCATTGCAGAAACAGAACTACTATAGGACAATGAGCTGGATTCTCCTCAAGCATTAAAAAAAAATACATTATTTAGTAAGTTCCAGTTACACCTATGTAAATTTATTGAAAATGACAGCATTGCAAAGGAAACAATCTAAGCTGGTACTGCTTAAACTGAGGATTTGATTTTTGGTCAGTAGGGCCCTTCCATATATACAGGAAAAGAGCTCCACTTTCCTTTAAGATCCCATGTACAACCATTTGGCTTGGCATTTAAAAGAAGTACTTCAACTTTGAGAACATTTGAATCTTGAGGTAATTTGGAGATAAAATGCAGTACGGAAAATATGTTCTACGGGTGGGACTGTACACTATTTTTAAAAGTATAGTCTGCAGTAAAGATGAATTGTATATCATTTATCAACAAAATAGTTT
Source organism: Pachyramphus minor (assembly GCA_013397135.1). Classification (NCBI taxonomy): domain Eukaryota; kingdom Metazoa; phylum Chordata; class Aves; order Passeriformes; family Tyrannidae; genus Pachyramphus; species Pachyramphus minor. The sequence goes on from VYXB01002799.1 coordinate 957,043, forward strand.
AACTGCAATTTAACACTAAACTAGGAGAAATGGAGAAAAGTACAGGAACCCATGTAAAAGAGTACAGGAGCCCATGTAAAACTGTTTAAAGGACTTCATCTCAGGTCTCTGTAAACTAACCACCAAAGCAGATTTGAAAACATCATGATAAAAATTATCTTAGCCAAATAAAAATTTGAAAAATAAACCCAGTTTATTCTCCTGGCTGTACACCCTGGACACTCTTGAAAAGAATTTTTCTAATACATAAGGGAAATACTTTTCCTTTTAATAGGAGTCTGGAGGTAACATGTTTTCTACCTTTTTATAAGTTTTTTTCACATGGCAACGTTGAAGCAAACATATGTTTACCATCTTTTTCAGCCCAAGTAAGACTGAAATAATTGACACACAACATCTGTGAATTTAATCATGGTCAAATTCTCTGTGTGCTATTTGATCTAAAGAAGAAATTTAAATTTATAATAACATGGGAAATACATATCCTGCCTACTTATTGCTGGGGCTTTTGACCAGAAGATGTCCTTAGTTACAATAATGAGAAAGTACCTTTTAGCAGAGAAAAAATTCACACCTGAGAGAAATAATAAAGTCAAAGTACCAAAGAATCCATAACTTTTTATTAACATAGGCTTCAGAGAAATAATACAACAGGAAAATTGTAAAATAAATAACATTCTCCAAAATATTCACAAAGGAAATTGGTATCCAAAAGAAGAGAAAGCAGTAAAGCAGTATATGGAATAGCAGCACTGTAAAGAAATTGTAAGAAATTGTTTTCTGACCTCAACATTGTCAGCCTTTATCTCAGTTCCAGAGAGGCAAAAGAACATGCATTTTTAGAAAGACACAAAAGCAGAGAAATGGAGAAAAGTACAGGAGCCCATGCAGAAGAGTACAGGGATTAAATCCCCGAATCATCTCTCAGATTTGCTCTCAAACACGAAAATAAAGAAGCTGAACCCGTTGTTAACAGGGTAAAACTTGCTTTGATTCCTTCTTAGTTTCCAAACATTTAGAAATTCATTGACTCTTCTTTGTATTCATTTTGGCATGTGTTTATTAGCTATATTAAATTCTTAGCTTAGGGTTTCATATACAGTGTTATTTTTGTCAGAAAATGAAAGATGTATGAACAATTTAAGCACTGAACAGTGATGTAAAATTGGATCAGCTTGTTACAAACTGATTTCCTCTCATCAAACTACGTGGGTGAAGATGAAGAAACAAAATGCAAAAACATGGTCAAAGTGGTGACATACTAAATCATCTTCCAATCATTCTCAATAACTCTACAACTATAGCATGCTATCCTGATGGCCCCATCTGAGTTGATGATTTTTCACAATGTATTTCATGGCTTCCATCCCTACATGAGACTTTATTACTATCACATAGGAATAAAAAGCCATAAAACACTAGAGTGAATTTATCTTGATCAGATGCAATACTTATTTTCTTCACATGATTTCACCACCATTCCAAAACTAACCAATGATTTCATGCTACATTACTGAACATTTTAAACTACATTTCAATGACAAGAAAGACACCGAAATGGTTACACTACAAATTAAAAGAACTTTAGCCTTTAAACACATTCCTACCTACGAGAGTCAAGAAACGATCACAAGACACAACCATTTAATTCACTGATAAGAGACAGGACACCACAGAAAAATATCACTTCCACATACATCTTTCAAGACATAAGGAAAGACAAGAGACACGAAAGAAACTGGTATTGATAAATGCTATGAAAGCACCACTACCAGCATCTTTTTAAAACTGTTTTCCATAGTGGCTTCCTGGCATGCATTGTAAAAAAAAATCAGACTCCATCACTAAAGACATCTTTAAGACACCTGAGCTTAATTGCAGAAACAAAGCAAGATTCTATGCTTATGGCACTGAAACAGCCACTACCACAGAGCTGCTATCTCATATGACCCATTCATCCCTAGGACTTTTACCTTCTTGCCTATGATAAATTTACTGCAACCCCAAAGTCCATATTTCTCCTGATGAAAGACCAAATGAGACAAATTATAATATACCCTTATTTTCTAAGCCAGAGTATAATACCAAGGTCCTGGTCTGAACACAGTTATTTATTAATGTAATTACTATGCATCTTCTTATTACTACTAATTGGCCAAGTAGAAACACAAGTCTCTAGGGTCATTGAAAAGTCAATACAATAATTTAACTGCCATTCAAAAATAATTTTGCTTGTACACTTGCAAGCAAACTAGGCTGCATCAGAAATGTCTCGTTAAGCTAAGAGTCTATGCTTTACCAAAAATATTTAACATTTTCCCAGCCATGTAACCCCACTGGCATGAGACCAATATTAATTCTGATCTAGTGTTGACACTAGAACTAAAAATTAACTCAGATTTGATTTATATACTGCTATCCTTTCTTGCCTACTAAATCCTACATCTTGCATAATGTTGATAGCATAGAAAAGAGTGAGAAATCATTAAATGAAAGGAAGTGCATAAATAAATTTAATTATCATGCATAAAACATGCAAATGACTTAAAGACTGCATATGAAACTCTGGTTTATATTAATTAATCTCAGGTTGCACTTTTGAGGGAGAAAGAGACACTAATAGGATCCAGATTAATGCACTCCCAAACCTTCCAATTTGTTTTTAGGTGAGGGTTAAAATAGATGTATTAAAATAAACACAGCTGCTCACCTCCCCCAGCCCCTTTTGTGGAAGAAGGTGAAAACTAAAAAGTATATTGCAGGCTTAAGAATCTGGGCTTTTCCTGTGCTCCTCAGGACTGATGCTTACCCACTGTCACTCCTTTTTGTTTTTTTTTTACTTTTTTAGGGAGATAACTTTGTGCTGGAAACTATTTCAAAATCCAACCTAGTGACTTGACATGAAGAACAGGCCGGGAAGTGTCTGGGCTTGCCTAAATCCTGCCCTCTTCTTCTTCCATCCCTACCCTGAATGATGCTGCAGATGGACCATTTTAAACCGTGTGCAGTCACACTTCTAAAAGGGGCTCAGTCCAAGCCTGGCACATTGTTGCCATGCAGCTCCATTAGGTGGGAAACAGGATTTACAAGCGGATTTAAGCAGCCCAGCTTTGCTCACCCTGCTAGCAGAAACACAATATATAACAGGGACAAATATCTTTGACCTGCCACCTGCTCTGGGTTTTGCTGCTGAGGGGTTCCCCAACAACCTCTGCCAAATTACCCAGATATAAAAGTAGTAGCCCCCCAGCCTCCCTGTTCCTGTCCCACTGAAGCTGGGTGCAGCTCCCTGCCACTGCCCTTGACTAGGGGGTACCCAGGAACAAGCCACCAAGGACAAGATCAGTACCCACAACAGTGAACAAAGGGGAAGTGGCATTCCAAGGGGTGATCCTTGCTCGATACCCCAGGAGAAAGGTAAGCCCATGGAAGAAAAATGCCTAGAAACTAAAAAGAAGGGAGTTTCCACTGGGAGAGGAAGGTTAAATAAAGCAAACAAAAAAGGTCACCAAACTAATTTTGTACTGAAACCAATGAATTTGGATTAGAGGCCCAAAGGGGAAAGGTTAGGATGTTATCAGTGACATAATTTCTCTTTCCTTTTGTTATAATGATTGGATATTAAACCCCTCCAACACAATGGGACACACTTTCTGGAAGGTGCGGGCAGCATTCAAAATCTAACATTTCTCTGGTTATTTTTACATGTTATCCTCCTGAACTACAGACATTACACCACGAAAGCACAAAAACACATACATGTAGACTCAAACATATATTCACACATATGGTTTCTAACACAGACCGAATTCTACTGACAGCCTGACTCAGAAAGCATTTTATTAGAATTGATTTCTGTAGGTTTGCAGATGCTAAATGAGCTGCAATAAATAACAACAATAAGGCTGAAATCTGTCAACATCTTGGCAAATATTCAGAGAGCTATTTAGTTAGAAAATACACTTATGATATTCATTGCTCCTAAAAGAGAAAATGATCATACAGTAACTAAACCCTAAGTAAGAGCTAAAGATATTCACCTCATGAAGTCATTTCTCAACTAGCCCCTTGGCACTCGCTGGAATTATTCGCAGCACGAGCTCTACTTTTTCATTTTCTGCTGACTCCATGTGGGTAATTTCTCTCTTGTGATTAAAAGTGAGCTGCTCAATTCCTTCAAAGCATTTTTTTAGGTGTGGTTGGATGTAGAGTGATCCTTTGTCTCAAAAAGGATTCCTGAGGGATCATTGCTGCATCAGGAGGAAAAAAACCCTGAAAAATGATAAAAAATGAACTTTAGAGGTATTTATATAAACATATTTTACACCAACACCATACAGACAAAATTGACTGTTTACCTTGGAAAGAATAGCCTTTTTTTCACCAGATAATCATTCAAGGCCTTCCTGAATGTCATCCAAAAGCGATTCTGCTTCCTTCAACTTATCCAGCATCTGGAGCTGTGAGATAACCCTCGTGGCATCAGTCTCCTTCACTGACTCCTTCGTTATTAGCCTCCTGGTGGGTGAGATAGAATACAGTGAATGTAATAACTATACTTCACACAACAGGCTTGCTCTCTCTTTTAAATTGAAAATCCCCTTATTACAAAACAAGGGGTGTTCTTTTTCTTCTACCTTTAAGTAGGACTGCCACATTCATTGCTTTTTACAAAAACGCAGCTGCTTTTTAAGCTACAGATAAATAGAATCTGCTAGGCAGTAATTCTGCTCAGTCTGAATGCATTATTTTCTAAGTCACTTTGGTGAGGGACTTTTTATTATGAACTGGATTGAACAAGGAAAGTCCTTTTCTCAACTAATTATGACTACGCTTTGTTCTATACTATTAACTTACTATGTCAGATTGGTCAGCTTTTTTTCTTTTTTTCTTCAACCAGTTCAACAAATTAGTATGATTTCTGGGAAATTAGAGAGCTAATTATTAAGACTTTATAGACTAATGATGAAAATATAAATAACACAGAACAATGGTATATCAATAACATTCACATAATCCCTTTGATATGTACAATCCAATCTACCATTTTAACCCCATTGATGCATGGCTGGGAGTTACTTTGATTTAATCTACAGAATTTTCTTCTCATAAAGATTTGTTAAACTAGATATTTTAAAAGAACTGAGGAAAAAAAGCAAAGCTGAAACACCATTTTTCATATACCTATATCTCTCATGCATTTTGTTTTCCTATTATTGGACTACCAGTTTATGAAAATCAGGAATGATGGAAGACAAAGTTATAAAGACATTAAAGAAAAAAAAATCACGATTTCTGCTGTTTTCCACCATAAGACACATAGTACGTTTGATTTGAAAAATACTTGTGTTCTCTTTTTTTTTCCCCCTTCAATTAGCTACTTTAAAGAACGGATTAATTTGCGAAGAAGAATTTGATATTCCTCAGTAATACTAAAAACTAGAATATACTTCCGAGAAGTCAAAGCCTTCAGTGATCCTTAATGCTTGGCTTTGACAATGTAAAGCACACTCGACTACTTTCCAAGTGGAAAACAACACATTTAGTTCAGCTGTTGTCCACAGCTCATAACTACTGGTACACAAGCACTCCAATAAATGGAATGCAAGCATTTAGATATCTCAACATAGTTCTTTTTATGTAACATATACTGTGATGAATGGAATTCAAATAAATAAATAAATAGATAAATAAATAAATATGAAAAATCTTTTCTCCTTAAAATTCATTTTCAATACTTGTGAGTTGAAGACCATCAGTATGATAGAATGACCTGCCAGCAGAACTGCTTCTGCCCAGCTCACGAATTAGAAAGAATGCTGGAGATAAGAACTTGCTCAGTGAAAAAAACCCCTCACATTGCCATCATCCTAATTTCCTACTTGCATTCAAAATTATCCCATTCCTCAGTATTTCTGCCTGAAAAATTATAGGGGATATTTATTGTACATTTTTCAAGCACCTACTGTAAGAAGATACATACATACAGCCAACAACGTCATTGCTTTGAGATGCTAAAACTTGCTACTTCCATGAGGTGTTTCTCAGTCCTCCAATACCCTTGGCAAACTATGAGTACTTTTGGGTTGCCTGTCTCCATATCTAGACCAACCTTAATCCTGGAGAATCAGGAGAAGCCTAATCCATGCAGACTGAAGGACAGTTGGTTCTACTAAGATATAACTCTACAGGCATACGTGGAGCATTCAAGATGTGAGAGTAAATGAACACATTAATTTAACTTTATTTTAGATCCACCCTCAGTATTTGTGTACACTCAAATATGGCCTTTCATATTATCTCTGAAACAAATAGCTCACATACCGCTAATTTAGGTATGTTATCTTTTGTACTAAAATAATGAAGAAATTTTGAAATGCTTATAACTGCTTGATTAAAAATTTATCTGCATCTGTCCATTTAGCAATATTTCTTTTCATAATATGATAGTAAGAACACTAAAGAAATAACTGTGAATACAAGAAGGCTTACTGGTCTTCCTAAATTAATTTCAAAGATATCCTTAATAATTTTGTTGAGAATGCCATTATTCCAGGTATATGACAGGCCTTCAGATTACTGAGTGTCCCACTATCAACATCGCTAGTATCAATGGTGCACAATACCTTTTAATTAAAAATGAACTTTTTTCATTTTAGCTGAATCAATTAAAGACAATGAAATAGCCAGATTCCACCCTGTGCTCATCCTCTGCTGAGCACTCACTGACAGATTTTCACAGAAGCCAAGGTTATGGTGCAAAATTATTGAATGACTTAAAAAACATTACAGCCCAGTAGAGGCCTATTTACATACAGGACAAGGTCTATAATCCCATATTTTTGTTCTTTATCTATCTGACTGTGTTTCCCTACACTTCAGAAGGGAGAATCAAAACAAAAACTCATTCAGAAAAAAAAAAAGTCAGCTTCACATCTTTACCAAACCATTTTGCAGGGACTCCTTTCCCTTATAACTGCATGTAAGTTGGCTGCATGTCTTCCAGTGCACTTATTCCATGATTAAAAGCAAGTGTTTTACAGGTGCTTTTAGATATGCATGCACTTTGAATATTCCACAGGTCATTCAGTAGCACATCAGATATAACTAAACACAGACAATATTTCAATGAAGTGTCAGCAGCAAAGCCCAGTTTTTATGACTTTCAAAATAATCTGAGAAATATTTTGCTGAAAATGTTCTTTACCTGTTTCCAGGTACTTATGCAGTACAATGAGAAACAAGACATATAGAAATGCCTGTTTATCGCTTGAGTGATTCACTAACTTACTGGGAGGCTGTGTCTCTATTGTTTCTGAGCTCACACCATAAAAACTAAGTAGAAATCAATTTAAGACAATGAAGTTTAAACTTTACTTTCCCCCTTGGTATTCTAAAGTGGCACAGTCAAGTTGGAAAAGTTTCAAATAATGAAAGTCACTGAGGCCTAAATCACACACAATAGTGAAAGCTGAGATGCGAGATGGAGATGAAATCTAAAAGCTAATTAAATTCAACAAGAGCCTCTCAAAGGCAACATACCAGCTTAGCCTCCCATGCTAACGTTTCGTTTTGAAGGGTGCAGTAAATGGAGGGCCTTTCATGGCTGCAGATTTCACAATATGATCCACCAGCTAAATCTGAGAGAGGAGAAAAAAATAAGATTAGATGCATGGATTACTGTACTGAATAGATGCCAAGGCCAAGATAAAAAGAAAAGATAAGTTAGGGCTTCTGAGGAGCTGAATTTGAAGCCAACCAGCAAAACGGATTGAACTTTATTACCTCTAGTCACTGAGAAATTCCCTAGACAGTTGGATGTAATTTGAAAAGGTCAGAAAAAAATTTCCTTCACAGTATTATTGCTTCATGGTTTAAGGGTGTGCCTTAGTGAGATGCCAGCTCTAATAATTTTTATTGACTTGCTCTAGAGGGACAGACAGATGCACAGGGAGTCAAGACAGATGGATAAGACATATCCTACCTTTGTTTCCAGTTCTAAAACATATCACAGTATTAGGTATGTTCTAATGTTAATCATTTCAGTTTATCCTTTGCCATCTCTGAGAAGAATGTGCCTTGTTTCTCTAAGACAGCTACAAAAGTGGGGGAGGGAGAGCAAAAGGAGGGGGAGGGAGAGGAAGCCTCTGCATAATACTGGAAACTTACTACAATTTTTCATATTTGATCAGAGCATTCATTGAATTCCACATGAATCTGAAATATATAACTGAAATTTGGTAAGTGTAATAGGATTTTCTAGACATTTTTAGATATGCTCTGTTGATTTTTTTTTTTCACCCAAGGGGGAGCAGATCTCACTGAACAAGTTATAGGAATGACCTTCAGCATGCTGACAGTACAAGCTTTATTATCAATGTGGCTGTCTTGGGGGGGAAAAACCCCAATGTAAAAAAGGAAAAACCCATAACAAAATAAAAAAATCAAACCCACCCCAATTAAAAGCATTTAATTCTTTGACTTAGCATTCACAGATGCTTGCAATCAAATATGAATATTTGCTAACATTACACTTACAGTCAATTTTTTGTCATGAAATTAAAATCAAAATACATTTAACAATACAAAAGTAGAATTATCTACCCCAAACTCAGGAAAGTTTAATTAACATTAGATTTTCTTTTGCTCAAAAGACATTTGTCTTCTATTCATACTACAAGCATATGTGTTCACTGTATCCTGACTCTGAATGCACTGCAGAAGCAATTTTAATGGCCATTAAAGTACAGCTCTGTGAGTTTCTCTACTGTATTATGTTTATGGAGCCTGTCTGAAAGCTGACTAAACCTTTTCCACTTGGATAAGAAAGCCATTTCCATCTGGTCATATTCCCTCCCCTCAAGCCCCGTACATCAGAGAGTAACATGAAATTGCAGCAAAAGAGTTGCATATATATTCATTCCTCCAGAACTTTACACCTCTGAAAGGAAATCAGAAAGGCTTAGCTGCAGTGAGGAACAAAAAGCACTGGGAATTGTTCCACTAATGGAAGCTGATACTTTCCATTGAAATGGACTGCTCCAGACAGAAAAGATACATGGACAATTTAAACGCAAAAATTCTTCAACAATTTGAGAAGCTTTTGAAAGAAAACATGTGCACCTGTATATATAGAAAGGAGGCTGGGGAGAGGTAATCACCTACTAGATTTACAACAATTGATTTAGACTCTACTACTCTTATTTTTTTTTAATCAGACTCCCACTGTTAGCTTCATGATGATGCTGAAACTGAAATAGGAATTTAGTTTTGTAAGAACACAGATGTGTAACTACAGAGAAACCCTCCAGTTTCTGTGGCAACATGACAACTTTATGATTTTTGTTCCTGTTTTTTTTCCAACAGGAGGAGTGACAGAGAAATTAAGTTCTGTCGCCCTCCTGATCTAAGGTCAAAGGTGAACACCCCCCTCATTCATGATGAAAAAAGGGAATGTTCAAGACACAATCATTTCACATCAGAGACTCAATTTTCCAAAAATATTCTTTCATCAACATATTTCGATGCCATTTGCAACATGGTAACATGATGCCACATCATTCCATCTTTGCAAGACCCTCTCTCCCTTTGTTTCTGCTCTTTTTTCCCCCATCTCCTCAAGAGCAGCACATGTTAACAGACAAGTAACTTAAACCCTGATTCATCATCCCAGATGCAGAATGATCTTTAAGATGTTCCATATGACATGATTCTCACTGAGCCAACAAACATGTGGGAGAAGCTGATCCTGTCTAACCCACACACAAAGGTGACAACACTCTCTTCCTTTTTATAATACTCTTTATGATACTGTTTGCTTTCCATTTGATTATTTGCCATGCTGATGGCAAAATTGCACAAAATTCAAACTACCACTAACTTGCACTGTAACAATAGGGTTAGTTAACCAGTGAAATGGATTGCTCAGAAAAGCAAGAAGTTTTCAGTTTCTTCTAATCAGGATTTAATTTTAAACAGTATTCTCACAGTTCAACCACAAGCTATTTCATTAGATGTAGAAATACACTTTTGTCCTTTCCAACCTTTAAATCTATAGGGTTGTGACCCAAGTTGAATGCCAGTTGGTGTAACAGAGTTTCACCGCAGAAATCAGTAGGATTTCTTTATTTTTAATCCTTCTGTGTGTGACCAGGAGACTGCAACTTTTATATATAATAAATTTGAAAATAAAGATCTTGAAATTCTGTGTTGTAACAATGACAGAAATTGTAGCTGCCTTTGTCTTGTGAACATTAGATTACTGAAACCCATTCAGCATGTGATTTTAGCCTATTAAAAAAACATGAGTCCACACAGTAATTTTTTTTTTCTATTGGAAGCACATATCCTGGAGAGCTACAAGACAGGTATTCCGTGTACATCTTTCATTAGCTGACTTGAATGTATCATCCCCTTCATTCCTGATAAAAGCCCCTCCTCCCCACACATCTCATAGCAAAGTGAAATGCCATTTGCCTGTCCTGATCAACAGCCGAAATCCCCTTAGGACTTCAGAGAGGGCTGAATTCTCATACTTGTTTTACCGTGTCTAGATGTTGCCCATCTACTCTTCAATTTTGCTCTGATCAAGAGACGTGCCCTGCTGTATCACTCTTCCTAAGGGAAAAAAATCCCAATCAACCAAAAAAAAACCCAAAAAACCAAAAACAACAAAAAGCTGGCTACAAAGCATGTCCCAGATACAATCCTAGTTTTAAATGAGCTCCCATGTCACTTCAGCCTGCAGCAGGCCATGTTGTTCTCATACATAGCTCACACAAAGAATTAGATAACTATGTTACAGATAAGGAGGAAAGGCTTGAGAGATGGATATGAGTGTCATGACTAAGATTAACTCCAATAAGCAAAGTTAGGTGGCAGCTACCACTTTTACTACTTCCAAGTACTCCAAGAAGTCTTTTCCTTCATGAATGGACTAGCTGCTGGAAAAGGTTGGTGAGCTTGTTTGTTTGCTTGACTTCTTTTAGTTTTACTTTTTTTTTTTCTTCATTCTTTGGAATATGTGTAAATATGGATGGTCTTAAAGGTCTTTTCCAAACTAGGTGATTCTAGGATTCTCTGTTAGTTAAACATTTAGTAACCATTTTCTTAATCTTAAAATCACTCTGTGATATGTGTAATTTGAATTTTTTGTTATACAGAAGAATTACAGCACTCTCAAAAAAGGCTGCAATACACCTATTAGATGTAATGTTTATGTTCTTGAATACCAACTCATTCTTCAAATAAATTACACTTTCTTAAAGACAAAAGGAAATAAAAAGGACTTGTGGGTCTACTATGCACAATAGTTCATCTTGCCAAATTCTTTCATTTGAACACTGATTCAGCTCCCAGCTCTAATATCGTTAAACTTAACTTCCAACAAATTAGGTTTGGGAACACTCAAATGCAATTAAAATACTCTATGCACTGCAGCAGAAAGAGACAACACTTTATGTATGTTTAGTGGGAAGAAAGAAAGAGAAAATCCTTCCTTGTTATTAAAGTCTTAATTAAAGGATCTCAAAAAATATACATAGGTACAGAAGAAATTTATTTTTTCTCACCATTTCAATGAGAAATTCAATGTTGCTTGATCATGGAGAATGCAAATCTGAACGTTTGCATAATAAACAGTTGCTATCACATGAATTCTTCTGTCTTTCTAAGCAGAAAAGTGAATATATCTTTCCAATCAGCACTTGTTTTAATAGAAGTCTCTGAAATGCAGTCCTTAATGATTTGAGTATTACAGTTTTAAGACTTTTACTTATTTTTCAGGAGTAAAATTCTAATAAAAAGTCAAAAAAAGCATCTCTATTCAGTGTATTATCGAATCCTCTCCAAGTTGTAGTCGCTATAAATAATTATTTTAAAAAACTGAATCTTGATTTTTGTACATTTGTTTTTTGTTATTAGAACTGATTTTGGGACCAAGAACATATGGGTGAGTAAACTGCTTGGCTGTCCTACAAAAATATAATGGAGATGCAGCCAAGGTTTTCCTCATGCTGTTTGTCATCTCGTCAAGCAAAGTGGAGTTGATATAATGTAATACAGACACCACAGGTTTCTTTTTCAAATTTTATATTCCTAAAATATTAGTATCTTTTTTTAGGCCTCAGGCTTCACTCAGAGTGAAGGTCACTCTCTGTAGATTCTACTCCAAAAATTTAACTATAAAATCATTTAAAAGTAGTAGTTTAAAACTTCTTTTTAAGGCTAGTCTTTCTTTAACATCTACCATTAATTTAGGGAGTTGATAATTTATTTAACACAGTTTTGGAAGACTGCTTTTGGCTTTCTGTGCTGACAGAGCACTGGCCCCTCTCCAGCCACATGAAAGCTAGACAGCAGTAATATGCACTTTCTTTTGCTGAATTCCCTTTTTTGTCAAGTGAAACCAACCTTTCAATTACATTATATATATATATATAAACATGCACACATCTATAAGTACATCATATTTTACAAGAGTCCATAGTGAATAGTCAGGACCGAGGAGTTACTTTACTTTGTACTGTACAAGGTAGAGTAGATACACCTGCCCAAGAGTCTTCCATTGAATTAAAAACTGTGGAGTTTTGATTATTTTGTAGCTGACCATGACAGCCTTACAACATTTCAGTATTTGTTCACTTACAGTATATTTGGCTTTGACAAACAAGCACAACAGTTAAAATGGTACTGTTCATATTTATGCCTCTCCTCTATGTCATGCTATTTATATGAATGTATTCTTCTTTTCTTTGTTTGTATCAAAGTAGTACCTGGAGCCCCCAGCTCATTGCAGCCCAGACTACAATCCACCACATTCTTCCTCTCTCAGAGGCCTTATAGTCGATCCAGATGAAATAGAAGATGGAAATGAAAGAGAAACAAAGTGACTTCCCTAAAAACTTCCTTTTATCCCTGCTCTACACATGCATGAACATATAGTTTTTTAAAAGAGATTAAAGACAGTTTACAGAGAAATAAATTGTAAATGTAAGGAATCAAATTTCATACAATAATGAGAAAATGGGGAAAAGGTTACGATTGTGGTTAAGATTTAGAGCATGCTCACATTGTTAAAGGTAGACTCAAGTTGTGCAGGTACAAATGGAAAATGACAATCAAAGCAAATACATTTTAAAGTTATATGATCTAACTGAAAAACAAAACAAAATAAAATTAAAAAAAAAAAGGCTAGGTAATGATAATAACAAGATTCGATTTTAAACATCTGAGAGCTCATGTGCTTGGAAGGAAATATTTGGTTCCACTGCGAATTTGGCCAAGTCTTCTTCTTTCTTTCCTAAAGTACAATTTCTATTCTCATACCCAGAGAGAAAATTAACATAAAAATAGCCTCTGATTTAAACATGGTCTGATACTGCTCTGGAGACTAATAAGCATACAGATAATTTGCATCTAAGAGAATGAGAACTTTTTTCCAGGCTATTTGCAAAAGGACACTGGTAATTGTTGGAAAATACTCCAAATGCTCCAACAATGGTCAACCAAAGAGGAATTGTCAAGAAAAAGAAGAGAGAGATGGTGAGAGTTTTGATAAGTTTCCTGTGTGATCTTTGCAGCCATTTCAATGGCCTATGTTTCCGTATATGCATAGGCATGAGAATGCCAAATATAGATAGAAACATACTTGCTATACTATGCAAACCACAACATTCAGAGAGGCCTTTTCACTAGTTTAAATGCACTTAGTCATATTTTTATGTGGTCATGCAATTTTCCTCCTGAGAATCTGTAGGCTTGGAAAAGCTATTATTCAAAAATCATGTCTCTTATAGTAGATATTCCCTCAAATGAAATGTTCTACTTTTATGGCAACATAAAAATTCCGCATACAGATTGGTTCATAGCTACCACAAAGGCACAAAATATGTATATCATAGGTTCACACACGTGTACACTCACACAAACACACATACACAATATCTACTAGAAGAGAGGGTTGCAGCTTCACTACCATCAATGGTCAGGGTAGATGGAGGAAATAAATGAGGGACTATCGGAGGAGATGTAGTAAGAATGAAGCTATGCAAGGACTTAAAGAAGACAAGAACTCTCTATATAATGTGATTGCCAAAGGAGCTAATACAGTAATCTAAGAATTTATCTACATAGCTTGAGTCTTCCTTTCTGGGCATTTTTCTGCACGGATATGGACAACTTCACAAAAACCAGAGTACCTCTGATGTGACAGAGAAGACAGTATTGGCCTCCTCTATTTTTTCTTCTCTTACTATCTCATGTAGTTTTATATATTTGAAAATAGTTTTAGACTACAAACAGATTGTTTGTAATTTGTGTAGAGAAATACAACAGGAACAATTTAGTCTGTGTTGAAGAACAGGGAAAAATTTAAGAAATTTAATTTAAAATAGAATTAGCAAACACCAGTGATGAGAAAAAGAAGAAATTTTTGGTTATCAGCCTTGATTTGATGAAAGTTTGCAGATAACATACAGTCATTGCTCTTGCCTTTTTGACATACCTACTAGTGGCTTGTAATATAGACATGAAGTAAATTAATGAATGAAAAACTGTAGGTTGAATCTCCATCTGAGCAGAAGAGGGATGGCAGCATCTAGAGAGAAAAGCATATGGAACACTTCACATAAAAAGTGAGTGTGATTCTGTGACAGCACAGAAATAGTTGATCCAGTAGGAGTTTGCAAGGAGTTTAGAAATCCATGCTGACACAAGACAGATAGTACTTCTAGATGTCTAGAGTAGCCTACTAGATTAACACATTTTGGTTTTGCCTTTGAAAGGTACCCTTAAAAGTTAACTTTCTTTTTAGGTGGATAGCCTTACTCATACTCTATTAGAAAGAAACAGAAATTGTAACATAATAAAGACCAGAGAGAAACTCTTGGCCAGTCTGAAGATCTTTAAGTAGAAGGGAAATACGATCAATATTGTGTACCAAGCATAAGGAGAAAGGGACAGAGATGAAAGAGGATGAGGTTAAATGATGATGTAAGATACAGTCACAGAAACAGAAGTCAGAGTGAAAGGCAAAATAGCAACTGGACTATAAGAGAAAATGAGCCTGGAGAATGGGGACACACAGAGCCTGGAAGAGACAGAGGATTTCACTTCTGGTAGGGTCCTGAAGGACCCTTCACACCAATGGATACTTTGAGCTGGAACATGAAAGAGAATGATCATGGTACATATGCTTCCATTTTTGGGGGGGAATGTTAATTGCATACAGTTATACAATTAACTTCAAAAATAGAAAACATTCAATTTTGCAATAGATTTAAACTAAAACTCAACTTTAAAAAAAAAAAGGTCAGGTGAGTAACTGAACTGTAAGTTCTTTTCTGTAAGTGAACTGTAAGGTGTTCTTGAAAATTTATAACAAAAACACTAGCTCAGAACACACTAGATCTTGAAAATTTAACATTGCAAATTGGAATAGATATGGAAAATGTAAAAAATTACCTATAAAAGCAGAAAATGCTTTTTTAATTGTACTGTTATAAACGATTTCCCAATACAGCAATAGCATTCTCCTTGTTTTGAGAGGTATATTGACAGGTCGAAGAGGTAGCCCACAGAGCAAATACTGACACATTAATTGCTTGGAAGGCCAGAAACATTTCACTGATTTTGCAAGAGAAAAGAGCTGGAATCAAGTGGAAATATCAGAGCAGAGGGGATGACTATATAGAGGCACTCAGCTCATTCACAGAGAAGAAACCAAGACAACACAGTGTTCCATCTTTCCTCCCAAGTCAACCCTGTATGACAAGAATTACAATAATGCAAACTGCACACCGCAAAATAAAAGCCCATAAGTATTTAAGACAGGGATGAAGAGAGACTTCCTGCATTAACAACAGGTTGGTCTTTCTGTTGCAGGAAAATGAAGGGAAATGCAACATGAATAGTCAAGTAAAGAGCAAGACAAGTGAACTCAAATCAAAGATACATATAAACAGTGCTAGAAACCATTTCTATGCTTAGATGGGCTTTCCCCTAACAAGGGATGTAATGTCACTAAATTATGCATGGATGTAAAACCTGCAAAGGTGGTGTGAGCGAGGAGGAAGATGCTTCCTTTTCCCTTCCCTTCCCTTCCCTTTTCCTCTTCCTTTTCTTTTCCTTTCCTCTTCCTTTTCTTTTCCTTTCCTCTTCCTTTTCTTTTCCTTTCCTCTTCCTTTTCTTTTCCTTTCCTCTTCCTTTTCTTTTCCTTTCCTCTTCCTTTTCTTTTCCTTTCCTCTTCCTTTTCTTTTCCTTTCCTCTTCCTTTTCTTTTCCTTTCCTCTTCCTTTTCTTTTCCTTTCCTCTTCCTTTTCTTTTCCTTTCCTCTTCCTTTTCTTTTCCTTTCCTCTTCCTTTTCTTTTCCTTTCCTCTTCCTTTTCTTTTCCTTTCCTCTTCCTTTTCTTTTCCTTTCCTCTTCCTTTTCTTTTCCTTTCCTCTTCCTTTTCTTTTCCTTTCCTCTTCCTTTTCTTTTCCTTTCCTCTTCCTTTTCTTTTCCTTTCCTCTTCCTTTTCTTTTCCTTTCCTCTTCCTTTTCTTTTCCTTTCCTCTTCCTTTTCTTTTCCTTTCCTCTTCCTTTTCTTTTCCTTTCCTCTTCCTTTTCTTTTCCTTTCCTCTTCCTTTTCTTTTCCTTTCCTCTTCCTTTTCTTTTCCTTTCCTCTTCCTTTTCTTTTCCTTTCCTCTTCCTTTTCTTTTCCTTTCCTCTTCCTTTTCTTTTCCTTTCCTCTTCCTTTTCTTTTCCTTTCCTCTTCCTTTTCTTTTCCTTTCCTCTTCCTTTTCTTTTCCTTTCCTCTTCCTTTTCTTTTCCTTTCCTCTTCCTTTTCTTTTCCTCCTCCTTGGTTCATGTCTGCAGTTCATGCTAGGTACATTTCATCAAATCTCCTAGATACTTCAGATCTTTTTATGGTGGTGCTTATATCCATAGCTTTCACATGTCTCCTGCTTTAAAGTGTTGCAGTTGCAATAGACCAAAAGTGATCTATTTTCCACAGGAATTTGATCACCACTTACTTTTATTGACGCAGATTCTTTTTAAGGCATAATAACAAAACAGGCAGTTTGTCATGACACTACTTTACTTTTTCCTGCATTATTTTTTGTGTCCTTATCTGAGCGTTGACTGCACAACACATAAGTATTAATTTATGGTTAACTGGCTAATTGGTTGATTTATGGTTAAACTGGTTAATTTTGAAATCAGAGACAAAGCCTAAAGAAAGATATAATCTTATTAATGTTATTGTACCTCTTTACTAAGTAATGTGCATATATTATAGAATGCATAGTTGGACACAGCAGGTGACAGCTGTTCCATGTCAGAAGACATCAAACATACATTTAGTTCGTTGGATGGAAACAAAAACCTATTGTAACGTTAAGTCACTTTTTGCAGCCGTATCTTGTAGATGCCCTGAGTAGCAGTTGATCAACCAACTGAGTTAAAAGTCACAGAGAGGTAGAAATATCATTTATGTTCTGTATGTTCTCACAAATAATTCACCTGCTACTGCTGCCACAGATTCTGGCCTGAACTCCTAATCTGAAGGCCAAAAGCAAATACTGCAGATTCCTTTCTCATTGTTTTTGCTCTCAAATGATGATTGAGTAAAAGTCAAAGTTTGGAGAGATTTTCTGCATCAGGTGCTAGCTTTCTTAAAACCTGTATGTGGAAGTTGGTACCTCATTTTCTTTGAAAAAAAAAGGCCTTGACAGAGTATTTTAAACTATGGGTTAATCTGTCCTTTCTTTCATCTACCAGTCTACTTGAAGACCATCACCTGCCTAGAAGAGCTTGTCTCTGAAACATTTGTTTTAGAAACTTGCTAGTGAGAACAATCACTGGATGCAATTTTTCATTATTTTTTCAAACTCCATCTGCCTCTTGCCCTTTCTGTGCTCCATCTGGAAGGCGATGCTTCTCTTTCTTTCAGCTACACCTTGCATAAGGAAGTCAAGCTCTATTGAGGGTGGTGAAGTACTTGACATTAAATGGTCTAGTATAACATTTTATGACTCAGAGCACCTGATAAATGTGATTTATTAGGGATAAAAGCTCTTTACTAGGTCAGATGTCTGGACTGAAGAGACATTTCATTACAGAGGATCACTCATATTTAGCAATTGTAACAGAAATGAAGCGATTCTTTTATCATAGTGGTCCAAATCTGACTTGCACCACTACTGTTCTCCTCTTCAGCCTGAGCTAATTGTCAGCTGAACAATGAAGGTACCTGGGACTAATTTATTTAGGAATATGTTCCATCTGTAAAGCCTACACTAATGGAGTACAAGAGAGCATGACTAAATGAGTCAGGTATAAAGTTTAGAAGCCAAGATAATTACTTGCAGAAAATATTATCAGCTCAATATGTCAACTTACACAAAAACAGAACTATTGAACCTTTTGAAAAAGGAGTATTGTGTTCACAAAACTAAAATAACTAGGTCAAATTCTATTCACCATAACTGTGGAATAACAGAATCAAAAGAGTTCTCTCTCCCATTGCAACACACAGAAGAAAATAGATTCTTACCAATTTAGATCAAAAGATCTGACACTTTTTATAACTATAACCATAGCTACCTATATTGAACAGGTCCATTACAGATATCCTGAGAACATTTATGCAAGAACTGTCCAAACAAGAAAATGAGAACATCAGAACTCTAATTATTATTTTGGTACGAATAGTTAGGCACAGTACTTACAACCCTTGCTTTTCATTTTGACAAGACATTGTGGGAAAAGCTTCTGATGGAATTACTGAGTTTCACATGGGAGATGACCTCCAAATATTTTAGCTCTGAAGAAAAAGAAGTTCTGGATTGGAGACTGGGCATATGCTGCATGGCTGCTGATCTGTATTAAGAACAACTATGCTCTATATGTTCTTTTGTACTAGTTTAAAACTTATTTACAGTTTTCATCCAACTGAACTATTAAGAGGTATTAAGTGCATTAATAGAATACCTAAGTCTGTTCTGTTCTAAATGAAATTAAGAAAATACATTGTATTTGTATTTCACTTCACAGATTATTGTAATTAAAATCCTTTCCATGACAATTTGAAAAATATAGCCCAATTGTCGTCTTATATAAAAACTAATGTATTTTTGTTATTGTTGAAAAAGGAGAAATCTCTGTTGTGGTAATAGATCTATTACTGAGATCTACTTAACCTTTCTGTTATTTGGCTTTATTGCATTTACAGTTTAACTCTATTAAATTTGCAAAATAGTTTGTTTATCTTCATTATGAGAAAGTAGGTGCCTATAATTTGCAAATATTTCGATCAAAAACAGACCAGCTAGCTGTTGTTGGCTGACACATTGTCAAGACACACAATGAATTCCTCCCTCCTGTCTCACACACACATGCACATGCATGCACACACTTTTTTCTCTCTCACATACACACACTCAGAAATGTATCCAGTAGAGTAAAATATTCACATTAATACTGGAAGCGATGGAGAAGAACCGCGGTCGACATCCCATCTGTTCGCTTGAATTAAATTTAGAATTCATATGTAATATAGACATTTCTGTCTGAATATCATAAAGCCCTGACACATTCAGGCTTTCATTAAAAAGCTCTGAGATGTGACTTGAATAACAATCTGTCTTAGCTAATTAGTATTTTCAGTTTAGCATATTCACTTTCAGACGTATTGCTGTTTGCACATGGTAATTTAGGTAAACAGAGCCCATCCACAGCTGCATCAATTAACACTGCTAATCAAAACTGAATTCAGGTAATTAGGCACATTTATGCAAAAAGTGTGTAATTTGTGGGGAAAGCTAGATTCTTCAGTAATATTTCAATAAGTAGGAGTCTCTTTTTGCAAATAAGGCAAGGAAATAATGGTAAATCAGCTCTAACATATATGTGATGCATACTCAGTGACAAACATCTAAATTAAATCTCACTAATTGGTCTGTATTTTCAGCAATTGGACAATAACTTTTTCACATAAATGTTTTCCTCAGTGTTTCTACATGGAAGAGTGGAATAATTTCTGATTAAAGTTTTAGTGTTTTTCAAAGTTAATGTTTCCTCAAGCAGTTTTTGAACTGTTGAACACGATGGTCCAACTTGTTCTTATTTTCAGTCAGACAAATGCTAGTGAAAATGCCCTCATTTAATTTATAATTTAATTTCTTCAAAGAAGACATATTTTCATTTACTTTAAAGAAAAGCTTCTAGACATTTCTACCACCATGCATTTCGAGAATGTAAAGTAAGAAATACTTCAAAAATATTCTGCTTAGACCTACAAAGTTGCACATCCTTTCCTTCTCTTTACCTCACTCAAACTAAAATTTTAAACCCCGTAAACACTGTTAAAAAAACCCCAAGCACAAACATTTAAGCATTATAAGAAACTGTATATTCATAAGAGAATTTTCATTTCTATTGAAAAGGAAATAAGGAACGTTCATTGTAACATTATACTCCAACAGTTTTCATATGCAGCTATTCAAGTTATTCCAATTCAATTCTCTGTTGTGCACACTTTCAGAAAACTACACAAGTCTGATGGACAAAAAATGCAATTATCTACTTGCAGATAATTTTCCATGATAAAAAGAATACCTAGGCAATTATGGATTTTTAACATTTTTAACTATTTTTGTATCTTCTCCCTGATTTGAGGCTAACTTTGTGTGAGGGATATATAATAAATTTTCTTTATGTGCAGATTTGCAATATGGAATATGTAGTTTTTGCTAAAAACATCATTGTAAAGGAAAAAATCCTTTACAGCTTTAAGGTCTAACCCTATATAGCTATTGAAATTGCAGTGTGTTTTACAATCATACATAATACAGTGCATATATCACTATTCAGAAAGTTTTCTCTATATAGAAAACTGTTTTGTTCCGTTATAAAAATACTTAACATATGCTGTAGTTAAAATGGTCTTAAACCTCCAATTTTCATATAGTTATTGGTAAAGTAGAATATTAAAAGAACAAAAGAGTTCAGAAGGAAAATAAAGCTGTTGAAGGAGTAAAATTTTGAAGTTTTTCCTATTCAAATACTCACAATGACTACTTCTAATGTTAGAATGCTGAACAAGACAATTTCTAAATAATTATCAGACCAACTTAAAATATATATGCAGTTTCCTATACCATTGTCATTAGGGGCACTGGTGAAGGGAAACAACATTATAACTTCACCTTTTTCCATTCCTCCCTTGCAAGAGAGGAACTCTCACCTACATGTATATCACATGCTAAGCAGCTGCCCGATCTCTCATGTGACTTATTAACATTGACATACAGTGAAGATCATCGAAACAGTCTTATGTGACCTGTCTCTGAAAGAACTTGCCCTGCTTGATAAATGCTCTTTCAAAAGAGCAAAACAGAAGGTGTAACAACTAAGAGTTTTATTTTAAGTGTTATAATCCATAGGAAGGGAGTATAGTGACAACATCCTAGCCTCCCCCCTCCTCCACCTCCCACATTGCTAGTACCTTTTTAGCCTGAAGTAGTCAGATATAGTAAGTATTCCAACACTTTCCAGAAATGCTGCCCTGTCTGTTCTGCCTGACCACATTGGTAAATATAAGCAGGCACAGTTAGGAGCATCTCTTCACTGAACCCATATATGTATATAGCATACATTATATTTCATCATGAATTTTCCTGATGCATCACCCATTTGAAAATTTTATGTCATGCTAGAGTATCATTATTTCACACAATTTGAAGGAAATTTTTGAAGTTGAGGTTTAATAAATGTGTGGTAGTATTAGCTGATAACAGTCAAGGGCATAATGACTATTCCAAAAAAGAAAACGTTATAAATAAAATTTGGCTGGTAAAATATGTAAAAGGATGGAGGCACCTTGCTACTAAAAGGAGAAAAAATATTGGATGCTATATACCTACTATTGCTAACTAAAGTAAGATGGATATGTATGACTACAAAGAACATATAAATACTATTTTCCTCAATTTAAAGAAAAGTTTCATCCTACTCCAAGCACTCAAAAGCGTCCCAGAATTATAAGCAAAGCAATAAATATTTTAGCTTTATATTTATTTTCTCCATAGAGCATGCAACTCATTATTCATAACATAAAAACTGTTGAAATGTTTCATGTCCCTGGTATTCATAGGGTTAATTCAAGGACATGAAAAAATGTTTAGTTTGAGAAAAGAAAAAGCAAGAGCCAAAAGCCAACAATTAGTACTCTACACCTTACATGAGGAAAAAAAAAGCTCAGTAATTTACAAATGTTGAAGGAAGTGCTAGTTCCATAATTAAAAATCAGGCAGAGATCCTTTTGGCAAATGCATCTCTTTGTTAAACATCCCACTAATCCAAGCCTGAAGGTATAATTCAGTACCCTGGAGTATCCCCTCTATACTTTTGCCAGCTGTTCCATTTAGGTCACTCCACCACAAGTTTAGCTTTTATCTATTCCTCACTTTCTTCACTGGGTCCCAGAAGCAGTAACCCATCTCTCTGAAGGCTGTTTAAAGTGTAAATGAAAAGACAAGACAGAAGTGAGCTGCTACCTCAGGGTCCTTAATTTCTGAACTGCAATTCCTTGGACTTCCCTACCTTGACAGATGCAATATGAAATCTTCCATGATGAAAAGTGAGGAGAAAAACTGAATATGGAATGCAGACAGCACATTCATTATCATTTTAATGCCTTGCAGCTGCATGAAAGAATAGGAGATTTTCCTAGGCAGAAAGTCCACTCGAGACCAAACAGTTGCAGTAGCCCTTCTGCCATTCAGCCCAATTCCCAGTACTACTGCTGCTGGCATGCAAGGAAAAGCCTTCAAAGAGCCATTTTGTCTCTTCTCAGGTGGGCAGGAAGAGGTAGACTCAGGCAGACGAAGGAAGAAGAAAGAAAAAAAAAGAAGTAAAAAATCCATGGTAGATCCAGTAAAGTGTGTGCCAAGGACCATGAAAAGTCCTGGGTGCAGACCTAATCCACAAAACTCCCTCCCCTGGACCAGCAGGTGGAAGAAGGAGACAGTAATGCTTCAAGGGCTTGTTTATGCAAACTAAACCAACTCCAAGTAACTAAACTCCTTCTAATTTACCACTGTTTTGGTGCTTTTAACAAATACATAATTTCTTTAAAAAAGCAACAAAAATATGTGAACTGGATCCATTTGTAATGGTTCTAGTCAGTGTAAATTTAGGCCCTCAGAGAGTCATTATAGTCCTCCAGAACTACTTTTAGACAGTAAGCTGTTTTGTAGCAACACACTGACCTCTTACTCTGGGAAAATTAAGAGTAATTCATTACAAAACAACTCACTGCCCTGACATCCATTTGTCTGCTAAAAAAAAAAAAAAAAAAAAAAAAAAAAAAAAAAAAAAAAAAAAAAGACAGAAATTTGGGGGNATATTCTGGGAGGAATTTTAAGTGTTCAACATTTAATGAAAGATTTATAAAAAATGCAACAAGCCTATTGCTAGGGTCTTTCCAATTTAATATTAAGTAATAAAGTTTGCACACAATCATACCGACTGTAATGTGAATCAGAATTGTAAAATCTATTGGAAATTTACTTTTTACGTATTCAAATGCTGGTCAGTAGTGCAGCCACTGTGACTCCGATGACTACCTGTGTGACGTTACACATGCAAGTAATCCCACAGGTTTTAGAGAGCTGCTAAGATAGTGTCCTGATCCTACACATCCAGCATGATGTACTGGCTCCAATCTAAAAAAACCACTTCTTCACGTTTGTGGGAAGGATGGGAATCACAACCCTGAAGCAGCACAGCAGTTCGCACACTTGCACTCAGCCTGCACTTGTGGAAGTGGTCTGTCAGTCAAAAAGTACAGTTTTACAAGCTCGTTCATCTGACTTTTAAGGATTAGGGAAAAGGAAAAAAAAAAAAAAAACAACATATATGCAGCTTTATTTCTAATTCTGCGATGGCTCGCATCTAAGCAGCCCAGCTCCATCGAGCTGCCTTGTGAGGCTGGGCAGGGACCCTCACCTGTGTTAAGCTGCCTGCCCGTGCATGCATCAGCTGGCTCGAGGTCTACACGAGCAGATAAAGCATATCCACTGTGATTTGTACTGCTCACCTTGCTGATGTGCTTCCACGCGCTCCTGCTGGCATTCCTGCATGTGAAGGTCCATTGCAGGCAGCTGCTCCCAAGTTCAGCGTCACTGTGGCACAGCTGCTCCGGCGGGAATGAGCAGAGCAAAGGCAAGGTGCCACTGGTCAGTTCTACCACAGCCCAGTGCGCTGTCTGCAATCACATCTCACTGAGTGCAAAAGGAAAATTAAAACATTTTTTTCTCTTACACTTAGAACAGTATGCTGTGTCATTCGTGTTTGCATTTAAATTGGACAGAATAATTTACTGCTGGCTTTTAATTTCAGAAGGGTTAATCACCTCAGCAAAGGTCAATCAAACTTTAATCTCCAATAAAATTGCAGTAGCTTCAGTCACCTGCAGGACATTTATTATATTCTTATTTCCATGCAAAAGAATGCATCACTAATCCTCTAATTCTTTACATTAGCACATTTGCCATTAACATTTTACTAAAATTATTAATTCCTATGAAACTATTACAAGAGCTCATTTCTACACATCTCAGAAGATAATCCTGTTAAAAACCAGCCACATCTACTGTGGCATTGCTTTAGTTGTCTGCTCTAATCCTCACAACCGTTTGATACTCCAACCGAGTTCTAACAATGCACGAAGTCTCAATTACACAAAATATTACAGGGTTTAGTTTAGAACAACAATGTACTGTTTTAGTAACTTAATCTTCCCTATTGTCTGCAATGATAATACTAATCTATTTTGCCACTGCTCACAGCATTTTCTATTCAAAAAAAAATATAGATTTTTAATTTTGCTTAGCAAATCTTTGAAATCATTAGATTTACAAGGATAAGTGAAAACCTAGATTTCATCACCAAGGGTAGGAATAATAATGATGATAAGAATATGTTTCTGTCCTGCAAAGAAGTATTTCTTCACAAAACAGAAGTCTCTTTTGGAGAATAGCCCATTAACAAATAAAGAAATTTTTAAAAAATTATGTATAGTTGGTCCTTTCAGTTTGGTCTAATAATTAAGAACAATTTATCTGCTATTAAATTGACTGAGAACTGAAAAATCTCTCTGAAAAATTCAAGTCAGGATTAGTTTTAAATTACCATTGCAATAATATCAGCTCAAAACTTGAAAACAGAAAACTATCAAATAGAAATGAGCACATCTCAACAAAAAGTTGGTTTTAGGTAAACATCAGCTATTTCAGCTATACAACAATACATTCCTTCAAAATTTTACTGTAACAATTCCATCTGAATGCTCACAACTAGTTTACCTGTAAAGATACAGAAAAAAGCGACAGAAAACTCAGGAAGAGCTCATTACAGTACTGAAGTACAGTGTAAACAATTCATTTCCGAAATTTTGGATACTGGTACCAAAAAGTCAAAATTACTTGGGCAGAAAAATACTAACATCACCAAAATAAATGGGTCTCCCTTATCCTCCTACCATGGCCATATCAGCTCCCGTGGGGAAGAAATCTCACATCTATTTAAAATGGATTTTTTAGCCATAATAACATTTTGACATACCGTAATGTAAATAAACTGTTCTTTCCCATCCCAATATTTCCTTCTGTGTCTCTCTGTGTCTCTCTGTCTCCGTCTCTCTCCTCTTTTTGTTTTAATATATGGCACACAGACAGACACACGCCCCCGTCACTGTCAATATGCACACTCATTAGCAATATGTCAGGCTGGCATTTTCAACACACTCCAGAGCATAACTCAACTACCACACAGAGCACACACACACATGTAAAAACACAATTGCACAGAGAAAGAGCTCAGTGGAATAATTTTTAACTTGGAAAATTAAGTAAATACAAAAAAGGAGTGAGATTCTCAGCCAATATTTTACAAAGGTGCTGTGAAGTGAATCTCCAGCTACCAGCACCGATGCTGCTCTCCTTTTACACACACAAAGACACAGACAAATACACATATACCAAAGAGAGCATTTTACCAAGACATTCTAACACTGAATTATGGATGCAAGAATACAGGATTTTCCCTGTTTGGTTTTTTTTTCCCCACCTTTTAAATTACATTCTAACTTGAAGTAATGAATGAAAATAAATATTGCAAAACATAAACCCAAAAAGCTACAAGTTCCTAGAACATAGATTGCAACAGCATTTGTAGTCCTTCCAGCTGAGAAAATTAGCTATGAAAACAACCGCCTCCATATTTTTTGCAAAAAGCATCTGGCAAGACCCTAAAGATCACTTAGAAAGGGTGAGTAGCACTGAACTACAGTTTTGATTATTCACCTTTTGACGCATTGATAAAACATATTCTAGATTGCCATTGCAACTGCTTTAAAATACAACAGAATAGCTTCACGTGGCACCCTGAAATGAAAGGTATCATCAAAGGTTCAGGTATTTCATTTTTCAAGAGAACTAACAGTGAAGAAATGTATAGGGAAAGAAACATACCTTTAGTTATCCTAGCGAGACTTTTCAGCACATCTACATAGTCCTGCGGCTCCACCAGTACAAAAGTCAACACTGCAGCGCTTCTGATCTCTGTGACAATGGCATCATACTGCCGACAATTTTTTCGATTAAACTTCTCAGACATGGTAGCAACTTTGTTAATTATGATATTAGCCAGCTGGCGGGTACAATCAATCATCCACTGTAAGAAAGCCAGACAAAGAGACATCTAATCATTGCAACCAGAGGAGATAAATTTTGTTCCTTTCTTATACGTGTCACAGATTCTATCCCTCCTGACCCTCTACACAGCCATCGACTGTCAAATTTAGATTCAGCAAGCTCCCAGCTCTTCTTTATCCCTGCCTTAGATCTGAGACTCCCGGTTATCAGGAAGACAAGCGTCACCAGCTGTCTCAGAACAGGAAGGCAATCAGGTGAACAGTACTTATTATCTCTCATTGCCTTCTGAGGAGCAACAAGATTGATTTTGGACCAACAACATATCCAGATCTCAGGCACAGCTACTACAGTATCAAGTCTACAATGCAGTGCATACGTAAAGCTGACCTCAACCTTTGTTAATACTGCATAACAAAAGTTTGAGGGCTGCTTTTTTTGTTTTGTTTTGGGTTGGGTTTGTTGGGTTTTTTACTTTGGTTTTAGTGGTTTTTTTTGTGGTTTGGTTTTGTTTTGTTTTTTTTTCTCTAAGAAAACTCTTTAAATATTTTTTTCTTCACAGCTGCACTAGATATTCTCTTATTCCAGGCCTCCTTCCCCCACCTTAGAAAACCCAGGCAAGCAGACCACACTATTTCTCAGGGGATTCTGTTTCACAGTTGGATAGTCTTAATTGGGCCCACAGAAGCAGTTAGCTCCCATTAAAGGCTTCTCTGTATACATCTTCCTCTCAACTAGTCTGATTGTACATAAAACCACACTAGTGAAGGCGACAGTTTGAGAAGGTTAGACACACAAATATATTATAAGCCCAAAATATAAAAGAATCCTAACAGAATTTGAGCTGATAGTGAATTTCAGCATTGGTCTAGAAAACAAGAATATATCTGGGCTTTTCATTTACAGCATTGGCCAATCCCTTGCTCTTACTCTACTTCCTTTTTTTACAAACCAAATATGTTGCAAAGCACAGGAAAGTAGCTCATATAAAGTAGAAACAAGCCTTACAATAGAATAAAAGTTATCATGGTAATGCATCCTGGTACAAAAGCCCCCATCAACTAACTTGATACATTTCAAAACCCCTGCTGACCATTCCATTTAAATAAATAGAACAGAGTATATTAATCAATTAATACAAGTCCATAAGGGCATGCAAAAATTTTTATTACCAGTTTTGGATTCATGGTATATTGGCTGCCCTGGCACATGGACCAAAGACTGCTTTTCCAAAACCATGTATTTTCAGAAAATGTGATCTTATGTTTATTTCACCTTAACTGAAAGCTAGTTTAATATTTAGGATGGTATCCAGTAATACTGTCTCAATTGTGAATAAGATGCTTTGGACTTTACAGCATAAAATTATCTCTGTTTTTAGTAAACTCATTGAAAACAATATATTTTTTCTTGAAAGTTTTCACATGCAATTCAACTAAAATTTGCACATTTTCTTGAAATCCAAACAGAAAATATTGGCAGTTAGAAAATAGCAGCTTGTGGGAATAACAATTACACCCTGACCTTACTCCCTTGAAATTACAGTGTAGCCTTTGCCTGTTTTGCCTTTCAGAAGTCAAATTTTCTTATATGTATCTTTCTTATTTGGAAAGTTTATAATTTTATACAGGAATGGTTATGGTGCTCATAATTTATTATTAAACACAACTAATTGCTTTCTGATATTTATTGGAAAGAATGAGGACAAGAAAATAAACCACATCCTCAGATGTAATGTCATAATTTCATTCATTCTGGATGACTGATGAAATATTCACCCAGCTTCTCAGGCAGATATTGAAGACTACACCAGTTCCATTCTGCAACCTATATCCAAATCGTTAACAAATTGAGATCTAGCTCAAGTACCTCCACAACACATTGTCACCAATGAAATATCAGATGCGCTGTTAAAAACCTCAGTCATAGCCCGACTCAAATGATCAATTCACTTTGTTAAAAATCTACCGCCAAGAGGATTTTACTCAGAAGTTAAGGAAGTCCTTTTTGAACTATTCGATCTCAATTTTATTGCTGTACTCAAATCAGATCTTGCTTTCTTTAGACAGCTGTTAAACATGAAGAAGTAGTCATGATCCCCGCACAGAGCTTTAAGGCAATAGGAAATAACTAAGCATAGCAGATAAATGAGGGACTTGGGAAGGACACAAAAATAGGAGGCTGCCATGGGTACTGATTCATTTTTCTGGAAGGTGAACCAAAATCATCAGATACATAAGGCTATCTGCAGCGGTACCTCCAGTTAGCCACCAGCATAGACCTGACTATGCTGGCAGAAGAGATCTGAGCCGGCGAAGCTGGAAAACAAGAATAATCTCTGACAGATACACACTGACCTGACTGATTATTTAAGAGAAGCATGAAAGGAGGATCAAACCTGACACCTCAGCAGCACTTACTTTTGTCCATCTTCAATAATTACATCAGATTTTTGTCTTATTTACACTTTTTTCTTTTTCATTACTTCAGAATTCACCATGTACAGATATGGAATTAATTTCATTTACCCTCAGCTGTAATAAACAAGGCAACTAGGCTGATCACTACGTTCTCCACTGTCATGACCAAGATGAAGGACATGACAGGAATGACAGGAATTCATGACAGGAATCTGCTGAGCATGAATTATTATACCTATTTCCATACTTGAATACTGGTGGAACAACTCATATACTAGAGGTACTGTTTCTATATTAGCTGGTCTGAATTCAGTTTTAACCCTGCTTGGAGCAGGAGGCTGGACTAGTCGACATCTGGAGGTCTCTTCCAAGCTGAATTATTCCATTCATCCATGAATAGTCTAAGACAAAAGCAACATAAATAGTAACATGAGATGATCCATATTACAGGAATTAGATATGTAATGTTTTCAGGAGGGCAGGGTGCTGCCTCTGAGTATTTTGGCCCCCGTCTTCCTCAAACCTTTTGGAAAAGCAGCCTTTTTCAGTAGTATTTTTTTCTCCTCTCCATCGAGACAAAAATAGTAGAGTTACCAAATCCTCTATTGAACAAGACTTTCAGAGAAAAGGAAACATATCAAGGGGAATGCACAAAGAAATTGCACAGAGACCTCCATGCAAGCAACTAGACAATGTACCTGATACAGGATGAGAAAAGGAAAGTGAGTAGTAAAGGAAGAGTAAACTCGGGGTCAGATAAAAGAAAAATTTCCTTAGAAAGGAGAGAGATGAAACAAACGATAGTCCCTGGTTAACTAAAAGCATATCCAGTTTAAAAAAAAAATACACCCCAGGCCATGAGCCTAATAATGGTGGTATAGGCTCAAAGTAGGGGTTTATTCTGGTAAAGACAAGATTATTCTAGGATTTCCACATTATTTGCTACATTTCTAAAGCACAAAAATTTGTGAAGAAAAGAAAAAACAAAAATCACACACACGAAGAAAGCAAGTATAGAAAAGACTAGGGTCTAAGGAAAAAAAAGAAAAAAAGAAAAAAAGAAAAAGTATTTTTAAACATTTTGATCAATAGTCACAATAGTGTTTCACAATCCCAGATGGACATAAACACATTTAGTTTCAGTTATGTATACCTATTCATAAGCTTAACCCTAAAAATGCCAGTCTAATAAACTTTCCATTTGTACTCTTATAAATCCTGTAAATCTTCCATTCAGTACCCTGGTACAAAAAATTAGGTGAAATTAAACAATAATAAATTTAAATTATACATTTAAAATAATGAAAGAAACACTCTTTGCAACCCAGTGGGGTTTAAATTAACTTTTAATGCTCAGTAGTTGCTAATTAAAAAGGAGTCTATATGTTTGAGTGTACTACAACACACAAACTAGGAGAAGGAAAGGTGCAACACAAGGGCAAAAAGCCAGTGCTAGATGGTGCACAGGTGCCGGTCCTCAGGTTTAGGGGAACAAGTGGCAGAGACCAGGTCCAAGGAGTGACATCTGACTGCAGTGAACCTCTTCCTGAAATCATGAGCTTTGAAGGCTTGGTGACACACTAACCCTCTCACTCACCAATTCCTCCCTCGCTCCAAGAAAGAGCATATGTAACTACAGACAGTGAGCTTATGGTATAGTTTCTCATTTTGGCACATTGTATGCATCTAAAATAGTCATGGATATTTTTTCTTTTTAATTTTATTTTCAGCAGTGAAAATCAAGACTTAGCCTGCATCATAAACTGCATGTGTATTCCACTGAAAAGAATGAAATAATAAAATTTCACAGTGCAGAACAATGTCTGCAAAGGTCACACATAGCTTCTCAAGGGGGAAGCGCCATGAGGCAGATGTGAAGAGGCCGCATGTTGTGTCAATCCTTAGCACAGAATGAACAGAGGTGGAATATTAATGCATTGCAAGAAAAAAATTATTGCCTATATTCAAGTAACCAACAAAGAATGAAGAAGGAGAAACATGACATTTCTCCACCCAGATCATGATAAACAGGTCCAGTTTTATCCCACTTTAATTTTGTCAGTAGATGTGAACTAAAGGACTGATATGACCAGATGCAGATAAGCCTGAAAGCAGCGAATTGTTTTTCCTTGCTACTCCCTTTTTCTTGCACCAAAGCTATGCCATTCTGTTACCTACACGAGTAGTCAGACATATCTCTTCTTAAACTGACCAGTAAGAATATATATACTGGCTCAAATACCAGCATCTTGCCTTCAACAATGGCCAGTAGCAGGGGTCCAGGAAAAATGTAAGGGAAAGCAAGAAGTAATTTCTTTCCTGATGTACGCTCCCAACTTCTGCCCACACATGGCACGGAAGTTAACAATGTCAGGATGGCTTATTGCAACACATGTGACAAGAGTTTCAATACAGTTAGCCTGTGTAACAGAATGACAGAAGTCAGTACCAAGGGGGTGCAGTTAAATAACTGACAACATCTGTAAAACAGGAAGGCTTGTGTGAATAAGAAACTAAGACTGAGCTGAAATCTACAAAAAATAATTCTATCTTAATTTTTTGTTCTGTTTTGTTTGTTTGCCTATTTTTTAAAAAGGCAAGTAATTCATTAACATTCAGACTAACAAGTCTGGACTGGGGGGGGCACGGGATTTGCATCATTCTGTAAATATGAGACAATAAAAAAACTTGCATTGTTTTAATGGAAGGATATTTTTGATATATAAAACACCTTCCTAAAGAGACCCTCACTAGGTCAAGTGAGAGGTCTGAGCACCATGGCTCCAGGAGCTAGCAATAGTTCTTCTCTAAAGGCAAGGTTTGCGCTACTTTACAGGAAACTTCTTGCAAAGTTTGTGTTTAAAAAGCCTTTTCTACAGCCTGAAGGCATTTCCTGTGCAAAAGTTCTCATCTGCAGTAAACTGAAACTGGGATGGCAGACACACACAAATAACAGAACACAAATAACAACTGAATTAAACAAATGCTTATTCTGGAGACAGCAAACACAAAATACATTGGAGAAAACATACTGCCATGTTACAGCAACACAATCTCTTTAGATTATATTGTACTTATGTTTAAAGTGTCATTTTGTATTTTTACCCAAAATAAAAATTGCAGTTACACCGGAAGTAGTCTCATAAAATTACCCATTTTGCCTGAATAAAATTGAAATGTGTTAAACACCAATAATGCGGCAGAGACAAACTCTGGTATGTGATCAGTTAGAAAGATTGTAACTTCAGTGATCCAATAAAAGTGACATAAGCCAAAACACCCAACTGACAGGAAAAAAATCCAGCAACATAAAACACTGAGATTGTCTGTTTATAATTCATTTAAAAAGAAAAAAAAAATCTGTGTTAATGTAATTACATTTTGGGTCTGGATTCTATGAAGATAGGTCTCAAATTGTGAAACTGCCCAACACAGGCATTCAGGATTTTAATAATTTTATACATTCACTTAATGAGCTTCTTTCAATACAATGATTTAATTTATTGGCAGATAATACTTTACACCTGATTCATTTCAGACCAGTAAAAAGGCAATAGCTCCAAAGCAAATTAAAAAACAAAAAAGGATAACAAAAAAGGAAACCAGGTCAGAAATAATTGTTTTTCAAATTCTAAATTTCTTTTTTATATATTTTAAAACTGGCCTCCACATCAATGGCTGCTATCTATTATTTTCAGTATCGAAGGACAGAGATCTCTTACAGAGCCTTATATCAAGCAGTACCTAAACGAAGAAATCTAACAGTAAGCAAACCATAGCTTGGGGTTTGAGTTTTTGTTTGTTTGTTTGTCTCGGGGGAGATATTTATTATACCATGCAAAAATTAACAAATTATCTTTTTTATTGCAGGAGATGTAACTGTATCATATCAGTTCAACGTCCTTTTCCTTTTTCATCACAGAAATTATCGTTAGGAACAATGTTATCTATCTATGCCACAGTGAAATCAAGCCTAACAGAAGTAATTCTGTGAGGCAGTGGTGCTGTGTTCCTTTTAATTCAAGCCTAACAAGTTAAAAAGTAAAAATGTTGCTGTTTCCCAAAAATTACGTCGTGTATGCTTTTTCTTCCCCCCACTTATAAAGATGTTATTTGCAAAAATCTATTAAAATATTGCCCTGTAATGTGACTGAATGGATCATATGTAGTTGACTAGTAAAGCACCACTCCACCATTTTTAAGTGGAGGATTCCCCATTACGTAACAATCGACTACCCCAGGCTTTACCACACCAAACACGGAGGTAGAAGTTCTGCATAAGGAGCCCTATCCAGAGAAAGAATTTTTTTTTCTTTACAATGTTCTATGTCCAGATGTTGCATACCCCCAAAGGGTTTCTAAGGCAAAAATATGACCAGTATATGCAGCAAAATAGTGTATAGCTCTGAGTATGCTGCACATGTAAGGTGCCAGACTGCACTGAAATCTATCAAACCTCTTACAAGCAAAGACTCAAGATTTTAGCTGTTGCAGACCACTTTGCTCGCTTGAAAATGGTCTTGTCACTCTAGCATTATTGATCATGAGAAAAATTAAATTGCTACTCTCACTTAAAACTGAACACTGATTTAAATCTTTTTGAGAACAGAATTTAAACTCTATTGTGTAAGTACATGAATCAATCATACCACCAGAAAATGCTGGTTTGATAATTTCAACTAAAAAGTGTAGCCAAAATTGTTCATTCACTGGTTTTGTTTGAAAAGGAGTAATCCCTTGCTGCCACACTAAAATTTACGGATGGTAAAACAAAAAAAGAAAAAAAAAGATAACCCAGAATGTAAACGTAACTCAGCATTTAACTGAGTTAGAACATGGAATTTTGAATGGTTTTAAATCAAAACTGCCTAGAGCAGCATAAACTCAGAGTTAAGGAAACGTATTACTGCTTAGGAGTTCCTAAGGAGCTGTTTAATTTTGAACGAGAATTTAGGAGGTATGAATTTAAATATACGCTCATGTGTCAGCTTGTCAAGGTGATATACCTCAAGAAAGTTCTGCATTATACCAGCTCTGCAAACTACTGCTCAATGCCACTAGTTCAGGTGTCAATATACAGTAGCAAACTACTCCAAATGTGTGTACTGTCATATCCTATGATTCTTTGGCATTTCTACTATTTATCACAAATACCAAGTGCAGTAATCCGTAAGTTTTCAAGAAATTACATGAATCACTTTTATGGATTCTGATCAAGGCCCTAAAACGCAAAGGGCCAACCCAAAAAGCAACACAGCTCGAGTCTTTGCCTGTTTTTTAAATACCCATATCAACTTAATTACCATAATGTTAAAGCTGTGCAGTCAAGTTCATTGAAAATAAACAGGCATGCCAAAAAAGAACAAAATAAAATGGATGGACTCATGTTGAAAACAGTAAAATAAACAAAATAAAGTGCTAGCTAGGAGTTAGGAAGATCACGCATTAAGATGAAAGATGAAACAGATGCAATACACAGCAAAGATCAAAGAGCTCTATCAATTCGTTCTGAGAGTCAAAATCCAGCTGAGCATGGGAGCCCTGTCCGCATAATAAGAAAGGTTGACTAAAACATAAGGATTAAACAGATGAGCTGTCTCCAGTGAATGTATGGCACAGGAAGCCCTGCTGAGCCACTTGTAAAGACACTTTGGAATTGTACACCTGCTACTCCACAGTGAAACCTACAGGAAGCCAGCCTGGAAGGGGAAAGAAACCCACTAATGGACTAAATAGCTATCTTTAAGAGGGGAAAAAAGAAAAAAAAAAAAAAAGAGTCAATACAAGAAAACAGTAGCTAACAGATTTGCTCTTTCCCCTCCATTTCTTTTATTTACCAAATATTTCCATCACAAATGACTATAAATAAATTGTTATTACCATCCTTTCCCTTGACATAAAAGGAAAAGCTTAGCATTTAAACTATGAACACAACCATCCACATATAGTTGTGTCAGTCTAGTACTCTCAGTGAAAGTATCTGTCACAATATTACTGTTTTGGAAGCTCTTTTTGTATTCCAGCATTTACATTAAATGGCCAAATCCCTAATAACTTCAGTGCTGTGGGAATAAGTGTAATTGCTAAAAGTTGTATTGATGTCATTTAAAATAATCTTATATAAAAATCTTCATTNGGTTGCTAAAAGTTGTATTATTCCTAATATTGATGTCATTTAAACTAATCTTATATAAAAATCTTCATTTTTCTCATCTACTTAATAGATACAGATGGAGATATTTCAATTAAAATTTCTAGGTAATGATTAGTTTCTTTTATCTAGGTAATGATTGCTTTCTTTTATCACTGGTAATAAGAAACAAAACTAGATAAAAGTTGTTAATAACAGGTAAGAAACAGTATCATATTTAATTAATTCATTAATTCTCATATTAAAGAAAAATCCCCATGACATGCATTTAGCCATGAACACAACCTTTTCACAAGAAAGAAAAATGTAGGGCTAGTAGTCAGTTCATTACTCAAACAAGCCAAACTGCAAAGGTTTTCAACACATCTGAAAGGATCAGTGTTGTACACTACACCTCCTTGCGAGGATCAGAAAAAGGAAGATGGAAAACCATACCCTAAAACAATCAGGAAGCAAAGCCAATTGACTATATATGTACTCGCAAGTTTCTTAAGGCTTTGCTTTCTGCTACACCTAATGTCAACTGCCTGCTACAAATGGTTCTTTATTTATTTTTCAAATTAATGTTACTAACCTGCTTGTCCCACAAATGTTATTTACAATCACATCTTTTATTCTTGTTTTAGTTGACAGGACAATCTCCTCAAGGATCTGGGCAGAGCTGATCTATTTGATTTTCAGGTTATCTACTGCCTGCAGATACAAGCACTTTGATTGTTTACAATGCAGGAGTAATTGGTAACCGTTAAATAACTCCAGAGACTGATTTAAGAGTCCTTCACTGACTGTATAAAAGTAGGGATTCATCCCACAGTCCCTAATCTGGCTAAATACTTAAAGATCTCACTACAAAAACAGGATATTAAAAAATTAGCAAATGCAGTGATAATTTAATCATCAATCACATTCAAGCATTATATTCAGTTTTCATGATTTCAGATCAATTTATATTGCAAAGTAGAAATTAAAATAAGAAGCAAGAATGTTCTCTCATTACATTTCCAAAATTAGTTACAAATATGAATTTGCGTAGCAGAGTTTTAAGCAGAAATTCTACAGTGCTGCTTTCAGAACACTAAGCCAAAATGAGAACACTATGATAAAATTCAGCCAGTATTCCTATGAGGAATTTCATGTGTTGTTTCATTGGTAATACATTACTTCTGATTGCATATGTTCAAGCGGTGGATAATATTTAAAACTTTTCTAAGCATTTGCCTAGCCTTGTGCAGTCAAATAGAATTACTTTGCTATAAACAAATCAGGCTAATTTTCTGTTCCAGCAAAAAGTCACAGAGCGCATTTTAACTATTTTCTGATGCCATTTTATGGCCACTGAACTTTACCACTTCACAAAATGGTGTGGAAGCACTATGCTGTTATGAATACACCGTTTGCTGGCAGAACTCCTCTGAACTCAGCATTTCGTACCAGAAAACAGCAGTGAAATACATCATTGAAGATATTATACAGTACCAGACAGCACCATCATGGATGTAGTCTAAATCAGATGCTAAAGCACACTGCAGGAGGCCAGCAGTAGTATTACAGAGAGCTCACCATGCCCATGTCTACAACAGAGCCTCCACTATGCCTTAAGGAGCAAGGTTGAAGTATGCAGCAGAAAATGGGAGTATCACTGATCGTTCTCTGCCCCAAGGCTACTCTGAGGGGCTGCTGCATCAAGACTTCTCCACTGCTTCCATATAAAAGTAATGTGGGTGCTTAAAGGCTGAACAGCAGCAGCTTCCCACAAATGCAGTTCCACCTGTTTGGAACCAAAGGAGACACTAGTGACAGAGCATCCACACCTGTGCAGCACTGTGGCTGCTCTAAGGAATCATAGGATCCTCATCAGCTCAATGTAAATCTAACTGCAACTCCTCAAACCCACTTGGACAGAGCTTTCTTTCCAAGAAGAAATCCTAGGGAAAAATGAGATTGCTCCTAAATCATTAACAATGCCAATTGCCTGACTTCTTGGTGCATATATATGGTTGTTAGTACACTGTAAATAAGCCAAGAGGAAGGCCAATGTTTTATAATTTACAGCAAACAGTGAAGAACACCAGGACTCCTGCAAATCTCAGGTGAACATCTTGAAAAAATCACGGAAGATGTGTAAGTAGAGACTGAGCCAACTGCTCTTCCAAGTCCGTAAGCAGAGACTGAGCCAACTGCTCTTCCAAGTAACCTGGTGGATATACTATCACTGAAATTTTACCGCCTGTGGGCAAATCACATTACCTTCAGACCAAATCACAACTATTTTCATAGAAACATTTCAAAGACTTGTCTCCTGAGAGACAACTGCCACCTTGAAAAATTTCAACCTGTTTATCCAGGTGTTTTGGTCCTACAGCTGTCATTTAAAAGGTCGTAGACATTCTTTTTTTATAATGAGGGCATCATTTTACTTTCTCCTGCTGGACTGTTCTACATACACTCTTGAAATAAGTTTTGCACTGGAAGTTTACAGTTGAAAATTTTAGAGAAGTATGTGAACAGTTCGGAAGCTCATAATAAATCAAATGTAGAAACTGTCTCTATTGTTATTTTGACCACTCGCACAAGCTCCTATGCAAGTTTCACAGTGCAATGTAGATACTCGCTTATTTTTTTGCCTTTTTATTTGAATATGACATCCCCAGCTCTGTTGCTCTGCATTTTTTCCAACATATGTGTATATAGAATCAGCAGCAGGCAAACAATACATTGTTTTTCCTCTTTCAGGAAGAAAAAAAAAAAAAACACACACACACAAAAATACACACATACAAGGAAAATTCATTTTAAGCTTTATAGTTAACCTGGAATTTCAAGAAACAAAAAACACCTGAAGTTTTTTTGTAAATATGCTAAACAAGGCAAAAAAATGCCCTCATACCTAATTCTGAAACACTTCTTTGGGTCTGGCCTCAAACCAGGCTTATGTTTGGCTCAACATTAAATAAGAACTGTGATTATTTACAACTTCTTTTACGGAGGAAGGACTAAAATTTTCCAAGTTGTACTGACATGTTGCATGTACAAGAGCCACAGAATTAATTAGTTTTGCGTACTACTCTGGTTTATCTCTGTAAGCTAACTTTGCTGAATATTTCTTAACAAGAAAATCAGAAAATAAATTAAATGCAAAAAAAGTTTCATTTCAGGACTATAGTTATCAGTGTGACAATTTTTTTCTCTGTCCTACCTTCCAGTTTGTTTGAAAGTCTAGCATCCATCATACTCCAGCCTTAGTTTTTCAATTATACATAAGGAAAATATATATTCTGAAGTAAAAAAAAAAAAGTATTAAAATTGAAAGGTTGTTGAATGAAGGTGAGTTTTACAGTCATATCACACATAGAAAACTCTGCCCATATGAAGCGTCCATTAACAGGTTTTGTTTTGTTTAATTATAAACAATATACAAAAGAAAATGCAAATTGTATATATTTTTTTACCCTGCATACATTCCATTGTTATAATTTGTTTTGATGCAATGTCATGAATAGACAAACTCTGTGGCAAATTCAAATATTCAAATCTTATTGAAACTTCACTGTCTCTCCATTCAGCTTCATTTAAAGAGTGGATAAGATGTGAGAGCTCGACCTGCAGTTCATATCTCCAGCAAAGGAGATAATGTGAGATGCAAATGAAAATGGACCAAAAAAGGACCTAAAGAAAGAACTACACAAACCCCTACAATATATCCTCAGTCTTCCAGCTTGGCTTCTACTGATCAAGATAGCACAGCATGATCATGCATATGTGATCATGTATACCCAAATCCATTGAAAAAATTATTGGAATCTTATAGATTTTATAGTCAAAGCTGTTCAAAATGGATTACTAGCATTTTTTAAAGTGATTTCAGACACCAGATGTTATAAATACATTTAAATTTGCCTCACTTCAGCAGTGATCATGCATTTACTGTAGTTTGCATCATATAAAAAATGCTTCAGCTTTATCAGCAGCAGATAAAATAATTAATTTCTTTATTAATTTAAATGATTTTTCCCCAATTTTTTATAAGCCCCAGGGTTCTCTCAGCAATATCAGCTCCTTCTCTGTTCCATAAAATTGTAATCAATCTCTATTATTGTCATGAAAATGGTATTTGTCACTTTGCTACGAAAAAAATAATCAATACGTCTTGCAGGGTAGAATAGGAATTTAATGCAGTGAATTGATGTCTGTTAGAGAAATTTAGCTTGCCAGTAGTTTGGGACAAGCTAATAGAAAAACAGAAAATTCACTGAAGGTTGACAGATGAATATACAGACATGTCACAAAAATTAATATTTGGGCATTTTCTATAGCCTGTCATTTCATATGCTGGAGAGAAGAGAGATTTAGACAAGCAATCCCTAAGGAAATCCTTTTGGTTTTTAAAAGGCAAAAGCCAAAAGCATGTAAAAAATAAATTCTTCACTGTAATATTTTTATGTTTATATAACTTTCTGAAAAATAAGTATTCTGAAACAATCTATTTGAATATTTTACTTCAGAGATGATACTGAATATGAAAACACTGCTGAGTGATAAAATACTGCTAAGTCTATGAGGCAATACTGAATTCCTGATCCTTCTGGAGAACACTGCATTGCAAAAACCAATCAGAGCATCGCTCCAAAAATTACCACATAAACTGCACAATAGTACTACTCAGAAGACATTCTGCTTCAAGAGTAAAAAAAAAAAAAAAAAAAATGCCAGAAAGGAATCCAGTCATACTTTTCAGGATGAATACAAAACCCTCAAAGGAGCTGCTAGAATTATTTGAGTCTTATTAACGAAAAGTTACACTTTAGGAACGCAATCCTCCCTTCTGTCTACTGCCATCTGCAGAAGCTGTCAAAACACTCCACCTTCCAATTACATGCTTTCTGTCTTTTACTTGCTCTACGATAAGCCTATAATCTGTTTAATTCCCTTGTTTGGTTGGTTTAATAAACAATGCTTTTAAGTAGCAGGGCTTGATAAACCCAGCATCCAAAACAAGCAAGCTGCAGTTATCCATCCCCACAGGAGAGCATCAGCACCACTGACTGCAGAGATGACACGCTGGCCACAGCAGGAAGCAGCACAGAGCATCCAGCTTTGGACTTCTGTTACACCACTTTCTGAATTCCATTCTTCCTAAGAAATCCTCATAATTCTCAGCTGGACATAAATGGGACACCCTCTTCAGCAACCTGCCTGCAGTTCCCAGTAAGCTCTAAGAGCATGAATTTTAAAACCTCAGGTACCCACCAGGCCAAGGAGAAGCAAATGTGCCTAACGCCTGAGAAGGTAACCAGCTGATTGCTTGTGGTGATATGTCCACGTTCTAATTCCAGAGACTGCAAGTAAACCTGGTATATGAGCCCCAGTAAGAGGAACAGGTTTTTATCATGTGAAAAAAAGAATTCTTGGGCAAAAGAATGAGATGCTAAAGATGTGAGTAATTTTACACAGACATACCCATGTTCAAACATAGGAAAATGGAAGTGACAAAATTTAACACCTCCTTGTCTGTAAAACTGAAATAAGACCAGGCAACAGAGGTCTACAATAAGGAGGACATTAGGGAAAATCTGTGTCTCCTACTTGCTTTTATCATTCTGTCATGGATTAAAAAATACCCTTGTGAATTAAAAGTCTCCTGTGTGACTACTGCACGCCTTTCTGATGGCAGTGGTGCTCGCACTCTTTCTGATGGCATCAGAACTTTAGGATAGGAAATGAATAATTGTTAACACTAGTGAGGTTCTCCAAAAATAGGGAACTTAATCTAATTTTGTCCTCATTTGTAAAAGAATTTGACCTTCAACCTGAGAATCAGGTCAAGTTTCCACCACAGAAAAAATTAAGTTAAATGAGAAAAGGAAAATAAACTTCTATTGAGACATTATCACTCACAATTTTGCAAGTCTTGGTGAAGGCAAACAGCAGCACTGAAAGAAGGTTTTGGGTTCTTAAAAAAATAACAATAAAAAAGGGGTGTCATACTCCATAGGAATTTCGCAACACTAACATAGGAGATCCCAAAGCCAACTGTATGGATTCCAGCTGCTATTGTACATTATAGGATCATGCAGCTGGTGGGAATGACAAGAAATCAGTGTTGCATGACACTGTCAACATTTATACTTATGCTTTGCATGACTGCAAACATTTGTGATTCACCCTAGGAAAGGTAAAGGGTTATCACAGAAGATGACAGAGTGTTAGTAGAACTAGTTCAAGATGGGAGACGTTCTGTTATACACCATCAAGTCTGATATGTCAGATTTGCACATGTGAAAAAATAAATGCACATGTTATGCCCTGAAAATTATATATGTATTTTTGTCAGAAGTGCAAGGCACAGTTTGATGTAAATGCAAGCCATTACAAAATTTATCAGCACTGTAAGCATTTGCAACATCATTGGCTCTACATTAATGTATACAGTACATCTGTTTCAGTTGTGAAGATATAAGCATAAACTCAGTATTAAGCATGGATATTTTTGTAACCAGTATGGTGGACCCTGAGGGAAATAATACCATTGATTTTTCCTTGGGCTTTCTAAGATAACTTATCCAAGACTGATGATGAATTTGAATAGGTTTGAAAGCTCAGGCCCACTGAGTAAAAGGGTAATAGGTATTTCCCAATTAAACTCTTTCAGATCAGCTTACTGACAAAGAGACATAAATTTGAACCCACAGCATACATTAAAATTAGATGAGCCTTTATTGAACATGGTAAATTTTCAGATTTTTTTCCTAATTTCACAGACATTTTTCAGTCAGTTCCATATGACCAGCCACAAATTCTTCTGTACTCATAGAATGGACTAACAAGTAACAGTGATGGCTAGGAAACATTTTCCATCTTTACTGTTCTCCCCAGTCATCGAGAGAGAATTATGCTATGTAAACATTTCTAGCACTTGTTATTAATGCAAATACCATCTGTAGAAATTATGATCCACTTTAAAATCTTCTTCCTTATTCTCTAAACACAATCTTAATGTACTGTGTTTCCTCTGACATATGAAACATTTTCAGGGTCTATGCAAACACTTTTTCCAATAAGACTCAATAAAATTATGATGGAAGGTCATGATCCTATATCCACTGAAGTTATAAAAAGGGTGTGCTGGCATAAACAATACAGGAAGAAAGGTTAAAAATAAAAATTAAATGCAGCCCGATCAGCGGACTTTCCATCTAGCATCTGGCCTCATTTACCGCAAGTGCCAGTCATGACCATTAAATAGAGACAAATCAAATGCCTTATAAAATGCCTCCAGCTTCATTTCCTTTGCAACTCCTATGTTCATTAGCAACAGCAAATACATTTTGCTTCAGGTGGAAGAGTTTTACAACAATACCGAATAGGTATCATCTTGATTTCTCATTTTGCTATTGACTCAAAATAAGTGTTAAGTACTGAGTCATTACTAGTTGAGTTTGGATCTGGTTTCTAGTATGAAATAGAAGGCTTTATACCATACAACTTTTCTTCTGAATTATCTTGTTCCCCTCCCTTCATATTTGCAAACGAACCCAACTGATCAGCAGACAAGGGTTCATACAGTATTGAAGAAAACCTCATCACCAATATAAACTACCTTCTTCAAATTTCTTCTCAAAATCTTACCGTCATTTCCAAAACCAACTGTGATAGGCACTTTGCATAACATGCCCTTTAAAAACTAGATGATTTAGTTTTGAGATAAATCTTTGGACAGATCCTCATTTAGGATTTATTTCTATTCTGGTTTTTGTGAGGGACATTACCTTAAACCTGCTTACAGAATAAGAGCAAAGAAAAGGTGATCACACATACCTACAGCCAAGAGAGATTAAAGGCAGCAGTGATGACTTCTAGCAAAGAATAAGTTGTCCTAGTTCTGTTTTGCTTGCCCTTATGAAGTGTGCTAGCACTTGGTTAAGAGATTTGAAGTCAAAAGGTCCTGAAAATTGTCTGTCTGCTGCATATTCTATGATGTACACCAGAACATTACGCATTTTGATTTTTAAGGAAAATACCTGCACTGACTAGTCAGAAATGCAGGAAGGCATTTGTCAGCAGACAAAATGGGCTAGGCAACACTTCCATCTCCTCCCTGAGCTTCTCTTTTTGACTTCACATAAAACCTTCAAAGGATGGTTGCTGCCAATTCCAGGCCTGCTTTTCATCATGCTCTGTCCTGCTCTGCCCCTGTCAGCCTCCACAGAGGTGAGCAGGAGACAACCACCATGACCGAACAAGACGGACAAACTTCATACGGCTCATCTGCTGCCACCTTTTGTCCACCCAGAGGGATATGTCAGTACGACCTCAGTTCCTTCTGGAGAACACAGAGGTGGAGGAGATGGTCACTGGTGGTCGGAGATAATACTTTGCACTTTGTCACCTCTCTCACTTTCTGAAGAAAGTGATTTCAGATCTTAAACAAGTCCTTAAACACAGGGATGCCAAATAAACCCACAACTTAGTAAGCTTTGACAAAATATTATTGAGAGAATTATGAAGTTACTTTCGGTATTGTACCACAATGTAAGCTGCTACAAGCCATTTAGTCAACTGAAATATGTGAAAAATATACCATATCCTTTAATTGCAGATTCACATTAATTTAAAAAATAGTTTTGTGCAGGTATATTTAGGAATTAAAATATTTTAAAATAGCTAAAGAATTTAGCACCTGTAGATTTAATCCTTAGTGACCATAATTAAAATTCAATTCTGCACACTTTCCAAATTT
This sequence comes from Pachyramphus minor, assembly GCA_013397135.1. Lineage (NCBI taxonomy): Eukaryota > Metazoa > Chordata > Aves > Passeriformes > Tyrannidae > Pachyramphus > Pachyramphus minor. Next base: position 1,001,046 of record VYXB01002799.1, read on the forward strand.
TTCAACCTAAATCTTTTGCAAAGTTAAATTTGAAAAAGTTGCAATTAAACCAAGTTATCAATGAACTTTAATCTATGTGCCTTGGGATTTTTTTAATCTATATGTAACATACACATGCAAGCTACCTGAAGTCAGGTCAAAAAGGATTAAATGAAACCTCTATTGATGATTTCCATTGATTTTTATAAGTCTGTAGGATAAAGGAGAATGGATCCAAGAGCCAAAAATTAAAGCTGAGTATTTAGCCTGAAGGTCAACAAATTTGGTGGCCATCTACCACAGTGGTTGGTAGTGCTTGACACACTGTGCAGCTGCAGCAGCTAGACTACCTACTGTGGACATAAAAGAAGCTGACGTATGAGGAAAACCCTTAATATCCAGGGACACTGACACAGATTTTACTAAGCAAATCCTCCAACAAGTCAATTGCACAATCTGTAGTAGCTCAAGGTTGGTTCATTCTGCACTTGGACAACTGTGCCACTCTAACAGAGGTGTTTGGGATATTACCAATGTTAACCGTGGTGTAAATTGAAGTTTGAGTTAACCTAAGATGGAAAGTTATAGCTCATATAAGATTTAATTTTTAATGATAGTACTTGCCTTCAGATAATGAGGAATGCACAGTAGCAAAGAGCAATCTAATCCTAAAATGATCAAAATACTTTGCCATGGAATTCAGGCTGACTTTATATCAGAAATAAAAATATATACATAGGTTTTAATTGACTACTGTTCAGGCCAGAACCATAGACCTAAGACGTTCAGAAAAAAAGGAAGGCAAACAAACAGATGTGAGCAGGTTGAACAGGGAAATATGCAGTTAAGATGCCCCAAAAGCTTTAAATTTTTTTCTGTCTAAAAGAAAAAGAAAATATATGTAAAACCAGAAATGAATTTACTGTTCATTTCTTCACATCATGAATACTGATTTTTTTAAAGCAAAATCATATTACGCTTATAGAGCATTTTGATTTGAAAGAATCACAACAGTTTAAATGCTTTAATTGTAAACTGCTGTATTCTGCTCAGTACACTTTTTAAAAGTAGAACTTTAAACATGAATGCATCAGATGTTCTGTTCAAATTCCCAACTTGAATTCCACATTAAAAAGTTGACCGTTCTACTCTATGATGGCATCAGTTTACTAGAAAATGTTGTTAAAATGATGTCATGAAACACTATGAATAGAAAGCTTCTCTATAACTTTCAAACTGAATTAAAATTCTAGTGAAGCAGGTAAATATAATATTAAATCACAGCATTAATTTCCTCCATTATTCTGAATACTGATAAAGCTATCCATTTCTGCATGGTCTTATTCAATCTGAAGAGCCAAAGAATGCTCAAAGTTTCTATATAATGTGTAAGAATGGAGTTCTGAACTGACACTATATCTACCTTGTGATTCTTAAACCTATTACCCTACTAAATGTGACATGATATGTGACATGATATGTGACTTCTTCTTCTGACTTACTTCTACATGAATATAGTACGAAAAAGTCGCAGTCTCCTAGGTATTCTGAAAAAGCCTACCACTCTGTGCCTCAGATATCACTCATGTGTTTCTTTCCTAGCTGCAATGTAGGCAAAATAGGTTTAATTCACAGTTTGATTCCTCGCTATTTGGAGGAAGCCCACATAAGGACTTTTGCAAGGTGACAGACGAGGTGGTTGTCAAAAGCTCAAGGAGAGTGCTTTCTTGTGGGCTGTTCTCAGTGAAGCTCTGCTCTAACTGGGTAAAGGAGAGAAAATAGATAGAGAAAATGGCAGAGACCAATTAGTCAACACAGCCTGTCACAGCAACCCAGTGCTGCGAACCAAGAAGCTGCCTCTTTGCACACCAAGCCACAGAAACAGCAGGTGAAAAATATGTATATTTGTGCAAAGTAAAGTAAAACCTAAGTGGCATTTCTCACATAAAGAAAATAGAGATAAGGAAACTTTTTTTCGTGTGTTGTTAAAAAAAACAACTAACAAACAAACATATACACAAAGAGAAACGTTAACCACTAAGTTGGGATCTGATTAAGACACTGAAACTGTGATACTGAGATTGTGGGGAATATGAAAAAGACAATCAAGAAAACAGGGTATTTGGAAAAGTATCAGTGCCAAGGACAGCACTGATGTGTTTGTCTAAATTTCCTACACAGTGATCTTACCACTTTTCTCAATCTGCCAAAATACACTGAAAAAGGAGTATTCTCAATGTGAAAAGTGGCAGCAAAAGAGTGCACATAATGCCTTCTCACAAATAACTACAATACCAAAGAAAACCATTTTAAGGCTGGGAAAATTATGGCAGGAGGCAATGGTTGGGAAACAATCATTAAAAAAACCCCAAAACTTAACAGTGTGTGTGAGTCTACCAGAGAAGCAGTTTTGAAAAGGAAGAGGAAAAAATCCAAATTCCCCTTGAACCAATGCTCCTGGGCCACCAACAAAGGGTAAAGACACACTCAGGTATTTAAGAACTTTGCAAGGGGAGACTTTACTTCTGTGTGTAACGTTCATTCAGGCAAATAATAAAATGAGTAGTAAATACTTTCATTTAAAGAACTAACTTCCATGAAACAGTTCTTGGAAAAGGAGTAATTAATTTCAGAGAGAAAAAATACACACTTCTTTTCTATGCCAAATCAGATCAAATGTTGCCTTTCTCTGAAAAGTTAGAACTTACTGGACTTAAAACGTTCTACCTTGATCTCTTTACAAAGCCAGTTATAATCCTGTTCAACTGCATGAAACAACAGTTTACTGTTGATACAGTGCATATAGCAATGGCACATGAGTGAAAATGCACAACGCTGTTCTCCCACTATGTACCTGGTTTTGGTCTGCAAATTAACACTCTGGAAGGATGATAAAAGCTAAACTTAAGCTCATTTCTGAAGAAGTTATAAAAATAGAATATAAATGTAGAACACACAAATATCAGTTATAAATAAAACCCTCCTTAAAATGCTCCCTCTGTGTATTCCTCTGCCTACATATTCCCTATTCCAAACAGTGACATTCTCCATTTCCAATTCCGCTCAATATAAATAATTTGCATAGGGACTGACTTTGAGGTCTTCCAGATTTAGTATATGATAGTAAAACAGACTGTAAGTATTTTGACTCATTCAAGCATCAATAGGAGTTGCAGGTGAAGGAAAAATATATCTAAGTTGGGGGGAAAAAAATCAACTTCAGCCACTTGTATGCTAAATACATAATGATAGTAACTGGTTTTATACAGTTTCAAAGGCTTTGCTTTATTTAGTACTTTGGTGACTAAAAATGAGCCTTTTAGGGCCCTAAATGGTTTGAAAAAATAGGCTATACTATTTCACAAAAGTACAGATTGCAGCAGTAAAAAGAAAAAGAGCATCTTATATCAGGGCTGTCTCTAAAATTAATTTAAACATCAAATAGATGCAAAAACCCATACACATGCATATTTAAACAAGTCTTTCAAAATATCAGGACATCTGTCTTGTAGGAGTTATTGCTCTTGGTGAAAATACTCACAGCAGAACAGGGACTTCTGATAATTAGTTGAGTCAAAACAGGCCTACTTATTACCAACAGCAGATTTTTTCTTACTTCTGCCTTCTATATTCTGCTTTTTTTTTTGTTGTTGTTCTCAAACAACAAAACATTCCCATGGTGGTACCCTGAAAAGCTGAAATCTCTCCTATGACTTTCAACCATATTATCCCAAGCACATTAACAATAATATTTCTGACTCAAAGATTTACCTTAGTGAAGTATAGAAATGCAAAAGTGGTATCTCTCATGATTACTATAAAACTGAAAGACACAAGCAGGCTACAAGTATGCAACAGAAGTGCTACTACCCATGATTAACCTAGTAGAAATTAGTATTCTCACATGGTGCTTCATTGCGCACTTGCAAGAAATAATACCAAATAATTCAATAAAGCGGTAATTAAAAACCTGTCTCAATTCTCCTGGTACTGTGGCAATCATGCTCCCACAACCTCGCAGCTGAGCACAGGAGCACTCAGCTGCCTGCACTGCACTGCAAAGAAACAATCCACCCACCACTGACTCCTGTTGTTTCATAGGGGATCCAATTACTGATATGGTTCTGACACTAGAGATTAGCTGATTGCCAGTTCAGTGTGCTTACAAAATCTTATGTGTCACAGGAGGCCCTTTACTTGTTTCTGTAAGACAAACAGTGGTTTTTTAAAATCTATTAAAAACCCACTAGAATATGTTCTCTCTCATGTGTAGCACTTCAGCCCCATCCTGTTGGACTCAAAGCAAATTTCCCCTTTAAAATTGTCATAGAACTACAGTGTTGTGACAGTGGCAGCAAAAATACACTTTTAATTGTGCTTTTCAAAGAAGAGACTGAAGAGAAGCAGAAGCCATATATGCCATTATTTTAGCTCTCAGTAAGATCACGGACCTTTTGAAGTCTGAGATCACAACTAAAATTTTTCCTAATTAAAAAATGTTGATACAATTTTGCATTGGTCTTTTTCCAAATCTAAGAACACATTTTAAAGGGGGAATTTGCTTTGAGTCCAACAGGATGGGGCTGAAGTGCTACACATGAGAGAGAACATATTCTAGTGGGTTTTTAATAGATTTTAAAAAACCACTGTTTGTCTTACAGAAACAAGCACTTCTGAAAAACAATAATTTGATTTTTGTTAGAAAGTGCTTTTCTAATCTCCAATACTGTAAATAAAATTCATAAGGACTGTATAATTTCAGTCAGTCAAATTCTGTTATCATTCAATGAAAATATATCAGTGGGGCTCCAGTACTATTTGCCTGTTCCTGCTGTTGAACTAAAACAAAAAGAAGAAATGGAAAGTCAAACTACAAGTCAGGTGAATTAGTATTTAAGTGTGAAAGATCAGATACTAAAAAAAATAGGGAAGAAAGACGATGAGCAAGAAATACTTCTATTTTCTCACCACCAACACTAGTATTCTCACAGGCAGACATTCTAATGACGCTGCTGATTATTCAAGCGTCTAGACTGTATCTGCATGTGAGATACCAAGAATACTCTCTTTAATGCTTCGATAAATTTTACCATCCATTCTAGAAAACAATGTCTTCATCAACAGCGACCAGACACATTATATTACTTTGAATACCATAGGATTTTACTGTAAATAACACCTTCCGTACAGATTAGAAGTTTAAAATGATGTGGCAAATTACATAATGCTGTGCGACTCAGAATAAAAGGGATTTTATTTGTTTATGCTCCTTTATCCAAAAAACCCAAAAGGGCATTTTTCAAACCCCTATTTAATTAATTTCCGCAAATCTTCCTCATATAAAAATGGAAGTTCATCCATAAATTTCCGGCATACGACTTTACTCAATGACAATATGCAAATTTTGTTTCAAATTATTAGAAAAATACCTCATTCACAAGATACTAACAAAGAATACTGGGAAATAACACAATACCAGAGTTTATATGGTATTAAATAGACATGCTGCATTTTCTTCTAATGCCCCTATTGGTAAAAGAAACCTGTGGAAACTTACTGCTTGAAAGTGAATTTAAGTCCTATCTTATACACTAACAAGAGTAAAATAAGACATATAATCATAAAACAGATTAGGGTAAAGAAGCCACTGCAGTTCAAACCTTTTAATCTTACTGCATCTCCAGCACAGTATAAAAATGGAGCTGGCCTAGGCAGGGTCGGTGGACATACCACAAACCCTCTTTGCGACCCCTCTGCTCCCCACAATGATCATTAACCCGCCTCTGACAGAATTTTGCCTCATTCCCAGAATCAGCAATAGGGATGTTGCTGTATCTCTAATCAATCAGCTGCTGTCCTTCACTAGCCTTACATTTACAATGGTTTCCCTAATGTTTAATTTAAATCTTCCTCACTAACCTTTAAAAGCAGTATTATTCTTGTCCCGTTCCCCACAGACAGAGAGGACAGCTTATTACTTTCCTCTTCACATCAAACTCTCATGTATTTGAATCTCAATCTTAAATATTTTTTTTTTCAACAGACTAATTCTTTAAAACTGTGGGTTTGGTAAAGTTTCCTAGGATGCTGGTCCTCCTGGCTGATCTTCTTCAGACTTGCTTGAAAGTCATGGATCACCTAAAGTATATTATGGAACTACAAACACACTGATAACTACCACAGTGCTATCCTCTCCACTGCCAACATACACAAATGGTACTTGCTTACTGCACTTAACACTTGCTGATTGCTGCTGTTCTTCAATTAAAAATGTCCCTCGGCATTTTTTCTAATAAAACTGTTGAATGGGCAATAAAGACAAACATCGGCCTAATTTAACATCATTTGAACCAAAAAAAGCCCCAAACCCAAATCTCATTAATCTAAATTTTGCACTCTGTTTTGTGGTATGACTTACCTTTGCACCATTACATCACCTATCCAAGGCATATTGTTCCTAAAAGGTATTATTTCATTAACTAAGTACTTAGTAGGTTGACAGACATTTCACATACAACCATTCTGAGTTGTTATGCAAAATCAGGGGGCACAAAAACAAACATCATGTGTTCATACACCCCAAAAAAGGTAAGTCCATTAAGGAATATATATATTATGACAATACTAGTTCATTTTCAAAGACAGTGAGCTATAAGCAACAGGGGTGTTCTAGATTGGATGGATTCTCTTGCTCCTCCTATCTCACACAGGTTAGGTGTCATTGCTCCCCTGGCTCTTATTAAACATTACCAGGTAAACTTGCTAGCCAGTGTTCCTAAGGCAGGGCTGCTGGAGCATTGAATCTAAATCATTAAAATAAAAGTGAAGTTATTACACATTAACCATAGGTGAGTCCTTAGTGTTAATTTTGAACTACATTTTTGAATTATATTGTCAATCATTAAATGAAACACTGAGCCTCCAACTGCATACCCTTCACCTGTGGGGATAGCATCAGTGATTTTTTTTTCTCATTGAAGCAATACTACTCTGTTTTGATACTTCTCCCAAGTATTTTACCATACCATATTGCCATCACTGTGACATTAGCAGAGCACAAGCACTCTACTAGTCAAAGTTACCCAGGAAGCCTTAGCAGATGTACTACGAAATACAAATGTATGTATGAGATAAAACATTCCAAGCAGGTTTGCCATTCTGCGGCACTAAACATTTCCAACCACTTATAAACTGTAGGGTTGCTATTTGCATTTTGTAGTTTATACATGAAAGCCTTACAGCTGCCTCTGGCAACAAAGGAAATGCAAAACTTGTTGGAAGAAAATAAATAAAATAAAGCCATTTCCTACGGGACAATTCAAAGTCTCACCTCATCATCCTGAGACATCAGGGATTCTCTGTTGCTTCTGTTTTTTATTAATAATGCAGCAACAGTCTTTCAACCACTTTTTCAGAAAAGGAGGTTTTCCTTCGGAGGCAATATGAGTCATGTGATTACCTCTCTCATCTGGAGTCAAAGGCTAAAAACGGATGGAGGTTCTCACTATCAACTATCCTATAATTTGGCACCCAGAGAAGCAGTAATAAATGAGTGTTTATCTACTCAATGGGGAATTTCATTTCACTTTCTGCCCCCAAAGTCATTACCTGCACAAGAGGAATGAGCAGTGGAAATTCACAACATAATAAACTATTAGAGGCTTACTGCTTAAACAGCATCTCAAAATCATTTTCTGCACCAGAAGCTATAAACGAACTATACTTCACAACATGAGAAGAGAAATTTGTTGAGATGATGAAACAAAAGGTATTTACATCTCCTAAGAGCAGAGAAGCATTTTATACTCCAGATAAACAATTTCTGCTGTTCTCAGTACTATTTTCCTTGGTGAAAAAAAAAAATCACCAAACATTAAATAGTCCTAATTTTTTTTCCTTAGAAACCATTCTAATAAAAAAGTGTCACTAAACCAAATTTGTATGGGTTTTTCTGTCTAAATGAAAGTTGAAAGACATTTCTATCTTGTTGAACAAAGCTGATGTACTCAAAAGGGTAAGTAATACAAATATATTTTTTAATTAACTTGGTAGACCATTTATGCTTAAGTATACTGCCAGAAAGCAGAGAAATAATATTTTTGTCATAATATCCAGTTAACAGCATGCACAGAAACTTATTCTGAATAATAATAATTTTTTTTTTCTAGAATTGGTTGCTTACTAAGGAAGAAATGAAAATATTTGTAAATCGACTAGCACTGAAAATTATATCCAGTCAAAAGTCATATTTTTATTAATCTTTTTGTTAAGTGTATTGTGGTACCATTCTAAAACTAAAACGCGAAAAGTTATCACGGTTTCAAGCAATACTTCCCCACTGCCTTAATCTTAACAACTAGTTTCTCATCAGTGTTATGTTTGTTCAAGTGTGAAAAGCATAATATTTTTTTCCCTTTTTCACATTCTGTGGAGATATTTCAGTATAGAAATCTAGCATTATCTACTCCATTACTGGTATCATGGAAGTAGCTGTGTAGTCATCCTGTGATCCTATGCAAGAAAACACAGCAAGAACATCAGGTAATCATTAAGGGAGCAACAGAAGCCACTTACATAAATTACTGTATAATAATTCAAAAGAATATAAGGAGAAGAGATGCTTGAGGCTTAAGCTTCTTTATTTTTTAAGCCTTGGATGTATTACCTGCCCAAAACTTGGGAAAAAGACCACTCCTTTTTAAGCTTAAGTGAACGAGTCACTGTTTCTGCGTTTTCTAAAAAGAATAAATCTTTTTAAGCAGCTAAAATGGTATCTACTGTTTCTTACTACTTTATAGTGACTGGACCAAGTAACTCTTTTAATGTTAAAACAGGCAAACATTATCGACATGTTTTTTTGCTTGTTTGTTTTCTTAAGGCAGAGAGGAAACTCAAAGTGAGAAGTACACAATCCTTTCTCCAATCAAAGGAAAGGATTTTTTTCTGAGAAAGCTTGGTTTAATGAAAATACTGTGTTTCCTTTCCTAAAACCTACCAACATATAATTGACACATTTTAGTTTTTCTCTATCTGTAAGAAGTTAAAGTCCACGAAAAGGAACAGGCAGCTCCAGAAAATGGGAATCAAGTCCTCATCCCAGAAGGTACAAGCTATATGCAAGAGTTCCATAGGTTCCACCAATCTGGCTGCTTTGAGTTACCATGGAAGACTCACGCCCTGGACTTTTCCAGTCCTGTCTTCAGTTCAGAATAGCGACAACCAAATTATTTCACATTATTCAAATTATTTCTCAGGCAATAAAATAAGTTAATTAGATGTTTCTCTCCATGTATAAGTGGATAGTTTTCTCCACTGTGATGTTTACAGTTGTCATTCTCAGCAGAGGACCAAAAAAATTGAACAACCTTTCTATGCAAAGTTCAGAGTGTTCCCACAAAATGAGCCTTTGTTCTCTGACTGTATAATGTGGAAATCTTTTTTTTCCATTTTTTGTGCACATTTGTTTCACTAAAAGACTAGTGGATTTCAGTCTCTAGCTCCAAAGTATGCACTTTTCACTGACAATAAAATTTGAAAAGCTTCAGTTTGCATGTGAGCATAATTTTAATAGCTTAGAAGCTATAAAATAGCATAGTCAAGAAAAAGATCAGAATTGTTTATGAGGTCTGGCTTATGTTTTATCAGAACTTGACTAATCTTTTACTAAAATTTTATTTTTACCAATCACTGACTTGTGATTTCTCAGAATATATTTATGTTTAATATCAGCATTCTCTCTCTGTGCTCTGCAATATTGACTATCTGAAATGGGACATTTACTAAGAAGTCATCAGAAAGGCTGATCCTGGGAGATACAGGAAGATGCAGTAGAGAGCCGGAGAAAGGAGGATAGATCAGACCTTTATCTTTGTTGATGAGCCTGAAGATTTACTCTTGCTATAAGATTCCAAAGAAGAGCAAAAGTAGTAGAAAGAACCCAAAACTCTGATGTGATTTTCTTAATAATTATTTCAGGACAAGTTAATTAACTGTGCTCTGCCAAGAGAGAGAAACAGACAACCGAAAGTTCCAAAATCTTCAAATTAACTGCCAGAATCAGAAGGCTGCATGCATTACAGAGGGCAAGCACCGACATTTATTTTGTATAATGGTGCATGTCTTGAGAATAATTGCCACTGGAATATTATCCCCACTCAACATGTCAAACATTAATATAAAATCAATATGGAGCTACATTCCCAACATTTTTCACGCACCTATGTTATGCGCTGCCCGAGGGTTTTGCCACGCTCAACACTGGGCTCCCCTGAGACACAGAAAGAGGTTCACTGCAGTCCTCCTGCTTGGCACGACCTTGCTGCCCGGGGGGTCAACAATGGCTCAGCAAGACCCTGACATCTGTGGAGGGAAAGTGCAAGGTGAGACAAAGATGATTTCTGGTAACTTCGCTGCTCTGTCAGCAAGTCCTGTGAAATCGGAAGCATAAAGGTTGTTTTCCACAATATAAATGACATCCTTGTTTGAAATGATACAGTCAGAGTTGCTTTGTGACAAGCCCAGTCTTAAGACATGACAGAAATAAACCAACAAGAACAGCCATCCTGCCAAATAGACTTAGACTCGCATAAAAGCTGGATTTGATAGATCCTAAATTTTATTTTTTACCTAAAAACATAGCTCTCTTTTGAGCTCATTATGAATTAAGCTTCTCTTCATTTTATAGCTAAACTAGGTCTTTAACAGGCTCTCCACCTCATAATGAGACATCACAAAAAAATAGAGTCAATCAAAAGTAACAAAATTATGAGGGAAGAAAACCCCAGAAAACCACATCACATTACTGTTTTCTTCAAACAGGCTGGAGCAGATCTCCCTCGTCGTTTACACTCTCCTAGAACACTGCTCAGGCAGCTGTTTCTCAGCTAAACATCCCAAACTTGCCAGTCTCAGAGGAGCTTCATTTCCCCAGACAATGTGCATGCCTGTGAGTCATTGGCACCTTTCAAACCCAGATTTGAGAAGATTCCTATATATGTTAAAAGGTACTTGAAGTATAAGTGTGCAGTTCTAACACATTTCTTCTGGATCACGTATTTGTACGTGAACCTGTATATAGTCAGTATGTATATATATGTATGCAGTAAGAAAACTACAACAGTTGATCATCCTCAATTGAAATTACACCTGTCTACTCCTTGTTGCTAATGTACCAAAACAGTTCTCCTAAATATGGTGATTGTAGTGCTCAGAAATACACTTGAATTCCCATCTGGATCTTGTTCCTAGATATTTTGCTTTATGGAATGAAGCTCAGTTATTTCTTTCCTTTTTCTCCCTCTCAAGATTCCAAAGCAAGCACTTTGCTGAGGCCCATGGAAGAAAACCACTGCTAATTTCCATGACACAGGTGGGAAAACGATCATAACCACAGCTCCTCACCATCACTGTCTGGAAAAGATACCACATACAGGATATTACATATTATCCAGTCAAATAAGATCAGGGAGGTAACTATTCAGAAAAGCAGTGCCTGCACACCTCGTTACTGAAGGTGAGGAGGCAAACAGGACCTCAATATCATAGGAAACACATGCGCCAATTTCTACTGCTTCTTCAAGAAGTTTTAACTTTACTGTTAAAACTCAAAGCCAAAAAAAACTTATTATCCTGGACCAACATATTTGTTTATTTTTTATAATGAGATTTTCAGAAGAAAAGGAATCTCTGTGGAGAGATGACAGCATGTTTGGTCTCATCTGTGAGTGCATACTGGCAGCAGATCCTCTATGGGGATGCCAAATGAACTCACAAAGTTGTGGGAGCCCATGTAGCTTGTTGTCTTCAGTTTCATAACACAACAGCTTTTCAATCAAGAACTGTACAGACGAACTAAGAAAGCCCAAAGCAAGTTTTGAACCTACTGAATTTGTGTTGTTGAGCCATAATACATGATGCAAAGTCATCTAAAACATGATACCACACACTTCCTTATCACATGAGATCTTTTCTGGTTTAAATAATACTTGTAATGTTTCTGAAACCAGATTGCAAATTTTCAAAGATTTGAGAGTATCCTATGAATCAGCACACAGACAAGTCTTTCCACCAACCACCGACATGCAGCTTTGTTCTGGATGGTTAGCAGAAGAGGGTGGGTGTAAGTTATGGACCTATGACTAAACAGAGGTTTGGCTAAAAAACTTTACCATTATGAAAAGACTACAGGTGCTTATGATAACAACCTCCACAGAAAAAATCTCACCAAAGCCCACGTTACAGGTGTTATAATGGTGAAAGACCAAACAACCCCACCTTGGCATCAAACCCATGGTTGCAGACTATACAAACATATCAAAAATCAATGCTTGGATGTAATTCTCCTTCAAAGGTCAACTTCCGAATGTAGGACATCCTGCTGAAACACAGGTTTCCACACACTAGTTTTAAAAACACATGGTCAGAAAATGGAATATCTCAAGCAAAAAGAACTCACTAATGAAAATAAGACATTTATACAGATATATGCAACATTTAATTTAGAGAAATAATCACCACATCTTTATATTAGCTAGGGGTTTCAAAGTGATTAAAACTCTCCATGTAAACCCCAGCTATCATGAGCTGAGAAGTTAGCTCTTTCTTACTCCTGACTAAGAGGCATGAGAATTCCTCTGCAGTCTATTGAAAATATCATTTGTCTATATACTGGTACGTAAGTGAGTAAAAGAAAGCTATTGAAACGACTCAGCTAGCGTTAACCGGCTACAACATAAAACTTTTTTGTCATGCATGAATAACAAATTATTCTTCTATCCCAATAAACCATAAATAAAAACTGTGTAAACAATTCCTCCAGTCTCATGGAATATGCATTAAAAGGTTCAACAAAAGGTATTATCTCAGATTGTACTTCTACTATTGCATTATTGATGAGCTACTTCTATTGTCATTTGTACTTCAGTTACCAGAAATTAAAGCAAATACTAAATGCCTAAATACAGCATGCCTAGAAAAAACACATGTGTTCATAGGCTCCAGGATTCCCTGAAATCCCAAAGGGATTATCAGAATTTCACAGGTATCTTCAGGTCCTATAATTTGCATTCTGCTTCTCACCTCAGCTTGCAGATGTTTAAAAATACATGCTACAAGACAATTCACTTTTGGCTACACATCTGAGAGGTTCAAACATCTGAATTATTCCGTCTGAGGTCAACTACAATTTATGTGCCAAATTAGGTTGAAATGGAGCTGGGAAGAGCTGTGAAGTACTAAGATCTCTTGTGCTTGGGAACTTGTGGCTATTTATGAACAATGCACATCCTCTCTGTTCTTCTTCCAGGAAAAGGAGATATTTTCAGGAAACAAATATGAAATATAAGCTTACAACTTATGAATTTGTAGGCTTCGATCATTTAAATTTTGCTGTGCAAACAGATATAAAATGTGGATTAAAATAGCAAAATTTCATAAGTGTTCATTGCTTTTTGGAGTTTTAAAAGACATCATATGTATTTGCATGCCAACAAGATTTGCAATAAAGATAAAACGCAGGCTTCCCCGGACTTTAACAATCTGTATCACTATACCCTTTAATATAACCAGAAAATCTTTTCCAGGAGCTCAGGATCAAGGTATCTAAGAGATATATATCTAAGTGGTATAATTCCACCAAAATGTTCTTATACTGCAGCATGAATTATACATATATGTTTCAATATAATCCAGTTAGTTACCAAGAGAACTAATGTTCATTTCAAAGTGTATGGACTATTTTTTGCAAAATTCAAAACTGTGAATGAATAACTCAACTGATTGTTACTATTCATACTCTAAAATCATTTCCCACAAATTTCTGAATGATGGATGATATTTCATATAACTATCTCCCACAACATTTCAACACAATTAAGGTAGAACTAAACAGAACTTAAGCGATTCTTCTCTTCAGGGATTCATGTTTAAATTAATTCCCAAACCCCAATCTAAAAGCAATCTTTGCTTTCTCTTCTCTTGGAACAGATAACACCAGTATTTAAACTACTCTTGGGAAAGGACAACTTAAAACAGAATTAGCCATACATGAAAATGTTAATGACATTAGTATTTTTTTGTTTACCACATTTACTAAATTTCAAAGCCCATGTAGGGATTTTAAGAATCTAAAGTAGTTATCAACCTTCAGCACTGTTAATCTCTCTCCCACTCACCTCAGCGCACTCCCATCAGCCTCTCAGTCTTATCTCTACTTCTTCCAGGAACAGAGAATAGAAAAATGAAAAAAAAGTGGGGAATGGGCCAAGATGCACTTGTCGATATTTGTTTTAGTACTGAAGAACTGAAGAACTCAACAGCACAATTCTCTCAACAGCAAATGTGCCAGCCACATTTTTTCAGAAATAATCAGCATACTACCATAAACCTGGAATGAAAGCCTTAAATATGCTTTAACAAACTGATTCTAAAAATTTTCAAGATTTCCATCTATCAAGAAGCTACAGAAAAAAAAATAATTAGTGTAAGAAGTGATTTCTGGTATTTTTTTCTTCCTTATTTATCAAAAATCAAACTTTAAAAATATTTTATTCAACCAAAGTCCTCTATCTGCACCAGTATATGAAATTAAAAAAAACCACAACAACACAACAACAACAACAAAATCTTTTTCATGAAGAGAAAGAAAGCCAGAATCTATTAAATCTATCTTGTCTGACACAAAATTACATGTGTGTAAAAATCTAGCTTGTCTTTACACAAAATTAAGCTGCTTATGGTATAATTTTAAAGAACACAAACCATTATAATAGAAATAGAGAACATCACAGCATGCAGTTTCTAGAAATATGAAAGTGAAACCTCAGTTGGATCCATTCTGTAAGCTCAGAGTGCAACGATAACTATATAATTCAATTTCTACACAAGACTTAGAGTTGCACAAAATGTAGGATACACTATGAAAGATCCAACTTCCCTGATCACTATGGGTTCCCAATGACCAGCTATGCATTGCTTCCTTATGCAAATCAGAGCAACGCCAGGATAATATAGTTTGAGAATTTATTTTCAGGACAACTTCAAAAAATACAGAACTATACATTGAAATAAGCATCTTCTATTTCTGGAGGAAAAAAATCCAAGGCCCCTAACCTGCAAGAATAGTTGTGCCAGTACCCTGAATGCTGTCCTTGGCTATGGCTCAGAGCGGACAGTTAAGGAAGAGTACAACTCTACGACATATTCCTCCTATTTTCTGGTTAAATTCGAGATTTAAACTTAACTTGAATGAGCATAGTACATGAGGACAGTTAGATTTTATAGTCACTGTGACATCTACCCACCATGAATCTCCCTAATTCCACTCTGAACTTATTTATATCTTTGTCCTCCTTAATTTTCTCTGGCACTGAGTTCCACAACCCAACCCAGCTTCACACTGCCAGGAAGGGTTTTAAAACTTATTCTTCCTGGGCAGCACAAGTAATATTATCTAACTGTTCTCTGGTTGCCCTCTTTGCACAGGTCCTGCTGTAAGGAGAGCCAACTCTGAACTAATCATACCAATAAGAGAGAGAAACTGCCCTTTTTGTTTACCCAGATTCCTATTTCAACCTGTTCACCCTGTTGCGAACAGCAGTAAGGAGGCTTATAGCTGCTCTAGCAATCAACCCTAATATATTATTTTGCTCAATGAGTGTTTCCTGAGCTGGCATCTATATTTAGTTATGGCTGTATTTAAATTAGCCATAATATTTGGGAGCTTTAAAATCACCATACAGGAAAGCCCTCTGACCTGCTAGCTGATTCCCTTATCTTAACACATGTTTAACCTGCCCAAAACTGTCACTTTACAATCCCAAGAAAGCTGGAGGCTCAGGGACCTGCTCAGAACTCCTCTGAGGAACAGTGCATTTACCCTGTCCCCTACTGAAAGGAATAAAATGGAGGGAAAGGAAACTGATGGGGGTGATAAAGTTAAAAAAAAATTTCTTTCAATTTGATGGAATAGATGCTAACTGAGCTTCTCTGACTGAACCAATGACCAAAGGAACACATTTGTCTGATTTACTGAATTACCAGATTCAGTAAATCATACTAGCGTAACATGGAAGATATGAGAGTTATAATGTGATGACATTAAGAAGGAAAAAAAATAAGATTGACTAGTAGAAAACACCATCAGTTAGTGAAATTTGTTAAGCTAAGAGGTGGTCCCCTCTGTTAATGCAATTTAAACTTTTCTGAGAATGTTTAAAGCTAAAAGACAGAAAGAAAAAACATTTGAAGAAATAATTCCACATGGAGAGGAAAAATAAAAATTAAACATATTTCTAGCACATTGCTCTCCCCCTGTATTATCAGGGATTCTTTAATAAAAGCTGTACAAATTTGACCTCAGCCTGAAGCGACCTCTACAGAGTTGCAAATGCTGGTGGATAGCTATCATATACTCACCAGGCAGACAGCCCTGTGAAGAAGGGATAATTTGAGGGATGAATGGGATTAGTTGAAGTGACTTCAAAGTCCCTTTCTCTCTCTTCCTCCAAGGGTGCTCTCACATGAGTGCAACATTCCAGAAGAACAAAAAAATTGGTAAAGCAACAGAAGGAAAACATATATGGATGGATTAAAAAAACTCCAAGCCCTGAACAGAAGTAGAACCAAGGCTGTAAATTTCTTCCTAGTTCTCTTCCATAAGAAGAGAAAATGTTAATAGTTGCTCCCCACACCTTGAAAGTGCCCTGCAATAGCATTATCATAAGTTAACACTGTTCCATTTCTACAGACGTGTTAGGACCTATCACATGAGTATCTAAGAAAATGATATCAAAACTGTTATCTTTTTTTCCTTAGTGTTACTCATGCCAGATGGACTAGTCTAAATATTATTAAACATCATTAAATATACTATAATTAAGCTTAACTTGTGCCAGCAGGGCTAGTTAACAAGAAGAAAAAATAATATTTCAATAAATTGTGTTCATGGGCTGTGGTGACAGGTGCTATCCTAAGAACACCAATAGTAACATACAGTCTCAATTATTTTCCACAAATGGATAGGTATGCTTATCAATCCTTCTGGCAACATTTCCACTGCTGTCAATTGGAGAAGATTTAAAAGGCAAGTCAAGCAAGTCTATGATTTGCTAGAAATATTAAGAAATGTTCAAGTGCCTAGATCACAGTCCAAGGGGACCTTCTACACTTACAAGACCAAATTTCATTGACTATCCCTGGAAAGTGACCTGCTTTCTCTACTGCCAGCAATATAACCCTACTTTTACCTTGACATCTCTAAGACATACTCAAAATAACAAGTTCTTGTCAAAACAGTGTCAACACACTTCTAGGAACAGAGTGATTACTTTTTTTAAAAATCACAGAGTGATTTTTACAGTAGTAAAAACCTACTGAAAATCGCTTTTACATGTTATGGTATCTACATCATATCAACACTCAATACTTTTATGACTATTCTAAACTTACACCTGTGTATATGTACAAACACGTAAGCCATAGTAATTTATGTGTTTTGTAGGCTTTTTTTGTTTGGTTGGTTTGTTTTTTCAGTTTGATGTTGGGTTTTTTAGTTCTTGTTGTTGTTGGGTTTTTTTATGAACTAATTATGTTTATAGTCTTAGAAGCTTTTCAACAGTGACAGATACGGTATTTCAAAAAGTGCATGTCAAATCTAGCATGCCTCTGGGAGGACAAATCAGCATGTGTTACATTTTCAAGTCTGCAAGCACAACTGTTAAGTATATTATGATCAACAGGAGGAATGCAGAGCATATCAAAAGGGAAAAATAAAATTCATAGTAGATGAATTTTCTTTTCTGGAAAAAATACTAAGATGCTGATAATTGCTTATATTTAAATCACTATTAATTAAAATAAGCCTTAGCCACTCCTTATTCATCTCCCTACTCCTTTTCTTCTCTCTGCTCCCAATGTAAGACTGAGAAAAATTGAAATGTCTGTGTAATGAAAACTTACTCAACCTCCAACAATTTGCATTTAAAGGTGAATTAAAATTCCAGTGGTTTACCTTGTAGTGATGCTTCAGTTTTAATAACTTTTTGATAAGGTTACTGAATTTTTGTATGACACTTGAGAATAAATGTTTACTAAAGGCACAGTTTAGATGCCATTCTTGTGCTTATGGCCTTTTCCAGCAAAATAACTTTTCTCACTCAACTTGATCAGACACTTTGATCTCTGCTCCCACTTGTCCATACAAACAGATTTTTTCTTTAAAATTCTGGAAGTGCCTCTCAACTGAGGTATGAAGTGCAGGAGTTTATTCTAACTGAATTTTACCCAGATCACACAATAGTTTCCCAGTTTCCACAAACTGCTGATTTCTGATCTTTGCCACCACTTCATTTCTCTGGAGTGTTTTCTCAGCAGCATCACGCAACCATGTGTTCACAGACATGCGCATCAAATACACAAATGGCCTTGAGGAGCAAATCAGATTCTGGGTACAATGTGAAAAGTGGGAATATTCCTACACATATGTGACTGCACTATGAAGGCAGAGTCCCACTACCTCTGCCCTGGGCTTCCTAGGATGCCTAAGACATCATTCAGAGGGACAGAATAGGATGTTTCAGTCTGAGAAGAGGCTTACAGATGCACAAGGATATCAACTGTCTGGCTTATCACTCTGGTTTAGTGACTGCATGGATGGGAACTGCTGTATAATACTGAGCTGTGGAGCTCCCACCGCTCTTGAGTGTCCCTTTTTTTTTTTTTTCAATTTCTCAATCGACCTTAAAAATGGATTAAGGAGTTGAATCTCAATCTGATCTAATTTCTGTATTCTAAAGGTTAATACAAGCATCTAAGCGTCACATTAACATAACAGCAGCAACAATCAATCCAGCATTAGACTGAAAGCGCTAAATTCAGCCATAACACCAGCTTCAGCCTGCTGTATCACTTTTAAATTTTATGTAAGAAATTCATACAATCATAATTTCCCACCTCTTAAACCCTTTGAGGAGAAAAAAAATAATCTAAGCAATTTAAGTGAAACAGAAGCTTGGCAAAGAATTCCCTTTTTCACTGATATATAATGACCTTCTTCTAAGATCTTCATTGGAAAAAACTTCATACTTTCCAGCACTGTCCCTATGCTGACAACTTCTAACGTAGACCCACAGTGTTTCAAGAAAAGTTTTATGAAGAGAAACAAAACAGACCTAGATCTTGTTTGCAATATGGGTACAACAAACAAAACAGACCTAGATCTTGTTTGCATTATGGGTACAACACAGCAAAGAGTATTTTTCATGCAGTAAAATACATATATATTCTGCCACAATTAATATCTAATGCAAGTTCATGCCTTAGAAAGTGTCTTTGTGCCATCTTTGAAGTCACTGCATTCAAAAGGATGAAAACAGGAGTGAAAGAACACCTTTAAAATGCATTTCATGTCTTCTTCTAGTCCAAAATCACAATTACTACACACTTTATAAGCCTGCAGCCAGTTTTAGTAAACTGCTACTTACAACTCTTGCATGACAGTCAGCAGATGAAAGTGGTGAGTGAGAGCTCTCATTCATTGCTGCTACAAACCCACTGCCTTTCTGATTCCTTTCTTCAGAAACAAAGACTAGGTGGGGGGAAATAAGGTAAAGAGCTATTTTTAAAAATTCGTATTTTTAAATCACTATCCAGAAGCTGGTTGAGTTGAGTTCTTACTAGTTGTCTCTCATCTTCTGCTTCTGTCTCCATAGAAACCTTGCAGCAGCATTGCCTGGCTCACTAATCTGAAGTCTTCAGATCTGGCTGGTGTCAAACCTGTCTGGGCAAGCTGGTGGAGGATAATGGCAGCACCACTTTAGTGCTGAGGTTCCCATTGCTGGCCTCCTGTTGCATGGAGATCACATGTGTAAAATAGAGAAGTCACATCTACAATGTTGCTCAGAACGGGGCAGAAGGTTCATCTATATCCCAGCTGTTTCCCTTTACTCCATCACCCTTGGATTGTTGCATACACAGACTGGAAAGAAGGACACACGTCAGTCTTCATAAATGAAACCCCACAAAGGCTAGAAAATTAGTGAAATGGAGGGATTGACTGCATAATCAGCACAGGGAAAGTCAGCTGACCTCTAAGCAGGGGACCACTCCAACCCTTTTTCCTATTTTCCTGCTTCTAGAAAAGTGTATTGGACAGCATCAGGAAATGGATTTTTTTAAGAACAGTTCAGTCTGAATATTCAGAGGCACATTGTAACACCACATGTGCTGTGGAAAAACACACTTGGGACATCTTTTGTCCATGGTATTTGTCTACTTCAATTAGTTTATCTAGGAACAAAATTGCTTTTTTTTCTAGTGTCAATCCCTTGTTTTAGAGAGAGACGGTACTGAACAGTGATTTGTATTTATTGATTATTTGAATGGTCTGCGATGAATAATGTGCTATTTTTTTTCTACCTACTCTTACCTTGGAGTTTTTGATTTTTTAATTTTTGTAGGTTTTAAAAGTAGTTGTGTAGTAAACGTAGATTTTAAAGCAGCTATATTTTACCCCTTTACCCTTAGCCTAGTGGTTATGCAACTTTTCTACCACCATTATCCCAACTGGAGCGTACTCAAAAAGTGACATTTTGAGCTGTGAGTCACCAGGTGACCAAACCTGGGTAATCCAATGCATGAGAAGTTACTACTGACTAAAGAGTGCCCAAGGGAACTACTAAAAATCCCAAGATGGGGAATTGCTCTCATCAAAAGGAGAGGGCATGTGCAGGCAGACAGTCCCTCAGAATGGTTTCCCCTGCCAAGCCCAGCTAATCTCATTTCAGTTTGAGTAAATTGATCTTAAAATACATCTCCTCTTCTCTCAGGCACACATTAACAGGAAGAAGTGGTTTATGGAAACAAAAACACAATAAAGACTTCTAGAAACTTGCTAACAACAAGAGAGCCTAGGGAAAAACTCAGAGCTGAGTAAGAGGTGGTAAAATGTATCCCATGAAAATCCAGAGAAAGAAGAGGCTGTCCTCGTATTTCGAAGAACTACTGCATAATATATGAACACAATTACTCCTCTTTGTAGCTATTAGGCCCTGCAGACAGTTTCTGTCCAAGAGATGTTTGCACAGTGTGCCAGATCTCCTAACAAACTAGAAGAAACAGAACTGATTCTTTTGTTGTATTTTTCCAATGTGTTAAAGCCTTAACCTCTATATGAAAGATGCACTTGCTGAAAAAAATCAAACCATGCATTACAGAACAGATTTGCAGCTTTGGTGGGTGTGGGTAGATCTAGAGGTTACACAATTAACATGACTAATGTGAACATACATGAGTATATTAGCACAATGAGTAAGTAATAGATACTCCCTATCTATTGTTTTTAATCAAATGCTAAAGCATAGTGACAACCCAAATATGTATCATGGTGCAAGAATGCATTTGCATAATTGGCTTTTATTGTATCTAGAGTTGTGAAGAATTTCTAAATATAAAGAATGTATCATGACAAATCTTAGTCTTTAAGTCAATTTCATGGACATGAAAGGTGATGAACTGAAAGGAAAAATCTCAGTTTTGTGCAATAACAGTTTTGAACCAATGTGCTGAACACAGATAGTGGTAATCACAAGTCACTTGTTGTGAAGATTGTTATTTCTGCAATATCAGTACCCATATACTTACACTGGCAGAATTCTGTATACAAACCACTTAATAGTTCCTTCTTCTAGAAAGCAATTTCCTAAAACCATGCAATGCAATCTACTAACAAATAATTTGTTTTCCAATAAAACTTTTCAAAGATATAATTTAGAGAGGAATAATACTCAGTATTATGGATCTGTTTTAATGCCTGTTGCATTTCACTGAATGTTAGGTGTGACTTTGGCTTCTCGTCATAGAAAGAAGAGCAGTCCTATCAAATCAGTGTTCCTGGTGTAGGACAGTACAATCGCAACAACCCTACCAAAACATGCCAAGCTCCTATTTTTATTTGACAGAGAATCTTACAGTGCCACAATCACACTCACTTTCTTTCAATTTGCCATACTTCATCAGTGACACAAACCAAGTGTTAAACAGCAAAATGAAGGCTGAGTCAGTTTCCAACAAGATCATTTTTCAAATCTAACATTTCCAGCTGATGGCCAAGTGAAAGTCTTGGAGGCCTCAGTTCTCCATTCTTAGATGCAAAGACTCTGTCACAATAACAGGAATTCAGATTTTTAAGAAGGTAAGAAGATATTAAATAGTAATGAAAATAAGCTAGACAAGCTATTTGTAGAGATTGTGTTTCTGCCTATATAGTAGAGTTGCTGTAGCAAAATTGAAAAATTTAATACTGAAAGCTAAGAATAACACTACAAAAATTAATTTCTTCATTCAAGTCAATGCCATCAGCAATGAATGCACTGCCACCATTTTCTGACGCCACAGGCCCAGAGGAAGATGATAGCTGCTATTGAAGATAAAGATGATTTTGCACAACTGCTTGAGGAATTGCTACCAAGAAATGAAAGAGAAAACTTCTCCTACCTCTTTAAAGCAGAGGACTGGAACCCATGTAATCAATAACAGTGGACTGAACAAAAGCAGGAGAAGCTAAAGGAAATACCTTGATGGACTAGAGAAAAAAACCCACAGAGGTAATAGACTCCTCCAGAAAATGTAACCTAGCAATTTTAGTAATGCACTTGTGATTTAATCGTAGGCTTGCACATTTACAGCACTGTAACTAGAACTGAAACTAGAATTCAAGGGGATTTTCATTCAGGTTTAAGAATATAAAATCTTTGCCTAACAGGTTGACCAACAGACTAATTCAAAGGGTTTTTTTGCAAGTAATGACACTAACAGTGTGGAGCAAGAAACACCATATCAGATCTCTTTCAAGATGCCAAGTACAGAAAAGAAAAGCATCCTAGTCACAACATTATTTGACACTCAAAATCACTAAGGCGGGTGGGTTTTGGTCCAGAAGGTGCAGAAGCAAGAGGGACAGGGTGACGTGCCAGAGCTGCTTGTCCACAAACATTGCTTTGTCCTGCTGGAGCCCCAGACCCTACTCAAAGGGCTGACTTGTCCCCTCCAGCTTCGTGCTGCCTCACAGCTGCCTCTCCAGTGTGGGCACCTGTGTCAGGTGACTGATCGGTCTGAAAACTAACCCTACCAGGGAAAAAAATAAAGGTTATTTTTCAGTTGATCAGCAAAGCTTTATAAATCCTTTCTACAACAAAAGAGGAGGCAGGACAGGCGCTTTCTCTGGCATTGCTGGCCCAGGTCAGCAAAACTGCTGCAATCAAAGGCTTCTGCTCACTCCTTCACTAAGCAGGTGACCCTTCATCAGGTGATTCCCGTCAGAGAGGTATTTAGTGTAGTGGAGAACAGCTTAGCCCTCAGTTTGGGCAAACTCAAATTACTGACCAAGTGGCACAAAAGATCTCCAGAAAAAAATTAACTACTTCTTCCTTGCATTATACAGCGAGAAGGAGATGTATTGGACCCTGTATTTGGAGCCTGAAAATATTTTATATGATTGGCCAATAGTATCATCAAGATGATTGAAGATGATAAAATTCATAGAGAGAGACAAAGAGCCACCCTTGGTCAGCCAGGCTCTGGTAGAATCTATTGATTTACAGCAAACAAAACAATGTGGGAAACAATATTTAGACAACCTTACCGTTTTATTCTGGTTGCTGTTTCATTTAAAAAAAATGAATGCACTTCAAAGCTGTAATTCTCATGAACTTTAAATTGACCACACACACCCTCTTTATATATAAACACATAGAAATCAATATTAAAGATAATGATAGCGGGTACAAAATTATCAAACATACAATAGGAGACGTACCAAAATTAAAGCTTGTGCTGAATTCAGAACTGAAAGTCATGATACCATGTTTAGTTATACAACCATATTATTTCTTTTTTTTTATTGGACCCTTATCTCATTAAGTGTACAGGAAGACTAAGTAATGGATTATTTAATCCAAATTGCTCTGTTCTCAAACATCTTTGGTCTGCAGAGCAATAGCCAAGATGGGAAAGATGTCCAGTGGAGAGGAGGGATGGCACACTGATGATACCTGGGTCAACCATCAGATGTTAAAAGGGTTTGTGCTATTACTGTTCATCACCAAATTTAAAAGTACTCCTCTGCAGCCAAAATAACATGAGCCACCCAGACACTGCTTCCATCCTCTACAAGTCTTTAATCAATAAGATATCCCAAGAGAGAGACAAGAATGTAATGTCCTGTGGAGAGTCAGACATTGAGGTATGGCAAAATACGCCAGGAAATTAAGAATAGGAATACATTAGTAGCCTTAGATCAATTAGGTAAATACAAATGCATGGTGTTTCCTTGTGTGAGAGCAAGAGGGTTTCTCCCAGTCTGTGCTCAGGTGGGTGACTCAGTTGTCCCAAGTGAAGGGAATAGGAACCAAGGGCTTTTACCAATAAACCACCGATACTTGGCTCATCACATGGCCAGGGACAAGAGCAGGCTGGATAAGCCGGACCTTATCTGGAAGTTATCTCATTTGGTGTCCCCAACATGTGAACTGTGCCAAAGCTGCCAGAAAATTCAAAGGGGAAAAAAGACTCCATGTTTAATTGTAATTCCTCTGCACTGTTTTACTAGTATATAACCTACTGTCACAGAGTATGTTGTAAAAAAGACCTTAGTCAAAACTAAGTGCACCTTCCAGAAATTTATTCTTGTACAGCTTTGGCTTCATCCAAAATGCAAAAAATCATGGAAATCAATTTTACATATCACAGCTTGTTCACTCTGGGTACATGTGAGAGAACATGCAAACATCTCATGGAAAACATGAGAGAGCAAAAGAGACCCAGCAAGATTTGTGCACTTCTTTTTACACAACATTATGATATATTCTTCTGCCTCTCTTTCAAAACAGTTAGTTAATGGAGTTCACAGTGAATATATCCAAATTATGCACCTGTTTTTGGCAAGATTAAATGCAAAGTCACGTATTTTATAGAGCAAAATTACAGGTTTTTCCACTGTTGTACCTTTATTTCAAAACCTGGACAATAAATTAGTCAATAAGGTAGCTGTTGACAAGAAAGAATAATAACTTTATTCAGAGATGACCACTGATTAAAATAAGCTTATAAATTTTCCTGTTTTCTTGTAACAATTTGCTGGATCTTATTTATATTTTTTCATAAATGGAAAGTCTACAAAAATTAAAACTGTACTATCAGTAAAGGAAACTTGTTTCATAAGCTGAAGGAACTCCCCAAAAAAGTAATGATTTTTTTTCCCCTCACTTTTGTACTACACCGGTGTAGTGGTGAGATTTTTGCCAGTTAATGCACATCATTATATTATGCACTACTGAAATAAAAGATAGAACATCTGCATTCTCTTCCTTTAAGAAGAGTTCTGTAGCTCTGAAGAGAGTATTTCATATTATACTTGTGTTTTAGAAGACCAAACAGTAATAAGAACAGGAACAAGGAAGTATTGTGTGTCCTGATCCTACAAACCCTTACTCCAAAAGCAATTTCTGCCTACATATGACAAAACCAGTTAACTGAAATACAGATGTGCAAAAGACAGAAGATATAAACCCTTCAACAAAGCTTAATTGCTGTGCTATCAAATGAAAATTTTTCGTAAGATTAACGAACTAGCTATTTTTTCCTTACATTTGTAGAAACAAATAATAAACACTGAAATACATCATAGTCAGAAAAAATTGCTTCTAATTAGTATTTTTAAATGTTTTTCTAAGACATTTCTCTTTCAAAAACATTTCAAAAACCATGATCTTTTTGTTTGGTAGTGCTTACATTAAATCCCATAAATCTACTTCCAAGTGTGCAGGACTGATTTAGGAGTTTCTTATTGTATAAAGCAGACAGTAGCTGAACAGTGGACTATTACAAAGCATGCTTACAAAAAGAAAATCCAGGTTGGTTCTGTAACTAGCATCTCAGACGATTTTTAGCAATAGCTGCTAATAACTGTTACTCTTAAAAGCCCTGAACCAGAAGCACTGTTGTGAACTAACCCCAAGGAACTGCCTCTGCAAATTCTGCTATCAATCTGATGCTGAAAAAAAGCTCAGTAGTTTCAGAAACCTTTTTAAATTCCATTTCTTTGAGAATTGATTCCAGTAGCACCTATCATCTACTCAGTATATCTGAATTTTAAAAATTCACCTCAGGAAGACTAGAAATCAGCTCAATTAAAATACTAACACTCAACATAACCTGGTATTAAAAATAAGCTAAGAAAAGAAATTGGGCTTCAGAAAATGTTACTTTTACTTCTAGTACACCAGTTTAAAAATGCATACAATTGAAGAACTAATTTTTCTCCACATGTGCTAAGCTATACCAAACTCTATTATATCAAGCTATTCCTTATATGTTAAAAAGCAAAAGTTTTGGGTTTTTTAAGCAATACATTTATAATACTGTCAAGTATTAAGACCAAAAATTGATCTGATTTTTCTCTCTATGGACTAGCAAAGCTACAGTAGCAAATTTTGCAGAAGCTGTGTTGATATGCAGCTCCACATTGTTTTATTTATTAGATTACTTTATCTAAAATAAAAACAATAACCCCATAAATTTAAAAATAAAAAAAATTTAAGAAACTGGCATAGTATTTTGCTTCTGCTGTGCATTCTGTATCACATTTGCCCATTGTATGAACAACCTGAATGAATACCAGCAGTTTCAGTGCAACAAAATTATTACTACTCATATATAAAAATCACTCTATATTCTCAATTACCACTTAGGACAGCTCCTACTGAAAGAATTTCTAATATAGATGAAAGACGAAGAACCATTAGGAACAACACAAGTAGTACATGTCTGGAAGTAGCATATATCTGGTATTACTTGAATACAAGGAACTTGCCTATGAAACTTGAAATTTCCTACAGCCAAGACACAGTTTATTTGAATACAAATACTTTTAGAGTTAGCAATAAAAAAGTGGCAGGCACACAGCGTAAGAAATAATACTCCTGACTTTTTAATATCCTTTCAGAATAAATAAATTCATAATTGATCAATTATATATTCAAGCAGAGAAACACAATGCTAGCATTTCATTGTCCATTGACACACAGTCTCATCACCAGAGAGCACAAATGAAATGCTAATGGCAGAGAAGATGAATGCCAATTTCCTTCACTTTGCTCCAAGTTTCAGTGGCTCTCTACAATAAAAGATAGCTGTTTGTGGAGACTGGCTTGTTCCATACCATTAACTCGGAACAAAACATATTTTTAGTGGGACAGCAGTGTTTACTTGTAAGAACTGATGAATTGTACACCACCATTTATCACTTGCAGACAAAGACGTTCAGGCACAATTTTGGACATAAATCAAGGTACATGCTCCTAAATAAAAAAGGGATTGCTTAAGTCCCTAAAACTGCATAGATTGAGGTCAGATTGGCCATAGCAACCAAGAATGGTACTTAGGCCTTCAGTAAGACTTAGCAACCAATAAATGAGCTCAGATGTCTTTTCATCTCCACTGGTGTGAAAGCCAAAATTAAAAAGATTAGATCACGCTGCACCCATCACAATAGACTTCACAGTGAAAAAGTCATTTCTAGCCTTTGATTCACATCCAATAAATAACATTCATCCCTTCCATAATGAACAACTTTCAAAGTAAATTGAATCTCCATAGTGCTGCTTTCCCTTGCTGCACCATATTTACATAACAATATATCACAGGAAGCTCAGAGTGGGTCTTGCAAATGGAAGACGTGTCTTTAGCGCTGATTACACTATGCTCAGCTTTAAAATGCTTACCATTTAAATATAATGCACTGTAGATTATAGCAAATAATAAACAACACCTTAAATCTTGTGATATGAAACTTTGTCATTATTTTAATGTGGAAATTTCATCATAAATAGTTCCCTCCCCATTTTCTTTCCTTTCCAGTCCTTCTATTTGAGGATATTCAGCAAATTCTACTTTCCAGGAGCACTGATGATACTATCTGTACAGCGTTTCCAGGAAAAGGGATAGTACTTTATTTCATTTTTACTGCTTCTTTTCGCACTGTTCCTCTTCTCTTTTATATATCTTTTCAAGTACTCCAACAATTCTTTTTAATGTTCCAAATACATCGGTAACCTATTACTCCAATCTCACACAAAGCACTAAGTATTGTTCATTTTCCTCTCCCTAGAGCAGTAGTTATTTGTAAATAGGTGAAGCTGATCACAACTGCAGGAATATAACACAGATCTAACACATGAAATCAGAAAACACATCCAGCAAATGTTTGTGTTGTATTGTCAGTGCATGTCATGTATTTCCCACACTCAGTTTGTCATTATCAAAAATGGATTGTTCTTCCCTTCTTACTGCAGTTTGCATAAACTGATGTTTAAAGGAAAGTGTTTGAAAGAAATAAATCGAAACAAAAATTCTACCCTAATTAAAAACATGCAGAAATAATTTCAGTCCTCTGCAGCAACAACTCATGTAGATTATACTATGTGAACTCAGCAGGGAACCTCATTAATTTTTAAAACTCTCTGACCCCAGTGCAGTTAAGGGTGTAAAAATAATTACAAATTAGGGTTGAGGGAGCACTGGTTTAATATTGCATGTGTGCTATCAGCTACACAACATTTTATCAGATATGGATATTTATGATAGCTAACCATAATTTTAACATAGCCAAAATGAAGCTTCATGGTTAATTTTAAAAAGACAAATACTAGAGATCTTATATTTTCGAGAACGTAACTATACTAGCCAGCACTTCCACAAAAAAAGCCTGCCTGCTTTCTGCAAAGGTTCTCATAACACAAAGCGAGGCAATTACAGGTTAAACGCTAATCACCCTGGATACGGCAGTAAACTAGAATATTTCTATAACAAGGCACATTTGCAATCTAACAAATTCTAACTTATTTATAAGGCTATAAAATAGTTGGCGGAGGGTATAAATATTCTCTCTTACCCAAAACTTGTCAGAAGAAAGATCCTTCTCCATTGTTGTCACCTCCAGTGCCCCCTCTTGCCACCATGGAGATTGGTTCTGCTATGTTTATTGCTCTGTGCCTCAGTTACAGCCGTGACACTAATCTGCCTGCACAGACCGGCAAAGGCGTCTGTGTGAGTGTGCGAGTGTGTATGCGTGTGAGAAAAGAGAGCCTGCTGACTTCACAACTGGGAACCTAAATCTCAGGCCAAGTCAAGGCTGAATGAAAATGATCAAAGCTCTGTCCCTCATCAACAGAGTAGACAAGATTTCTCTCCCCCCTCCCAATGAGCAGTAGGGCTGTCATTAGGGATTCCCACTAAAAAGCCTCTAACAGAGGCAGACCTTCTCCAGACTGCTAGTGCCTGCCCAGCAGCCCGTGCAGAATACAGGTAGCTATTGTTCCTGAGACAGATATGTAGCCAGCCACTCAGACTCTGACAGATCTCAACAAACCAGTGAGCCTGCCTTCAATTTAACTCTTTATTTACTAGTGCTTCACTTTTTACAAAGGTCTCCTTTTGCCCTGGAAAGGGAGGGACAGGGAAGAGGGGGGTGGGGGGGAAATCAGTAAATTGTTCTGGTTTTATTAAAAAAATGTTTCACGTACAAAGGCAGTAATCCTATGCAAATTTAAGAGTATTGACTTTCATTTGGAAATCTTGTCTATCTGGTGTTGGACAACACAGCAATAGCACACTTCAGCAGTAAAACAGGATTCTAAGCCTGCAAGGGAAATAACTCCTGCTCTGCCTTCCTCTGAATTGTCATAATTCATGGGGGAATAAAACAGTTTGAATAGATAACATGTGTCTTTGTTCAAATATTCTAGGTATTAAGACACAGAGAAGTTTCGTACAAAAGCTTCAGCAGTTTTTCCACCAGACAGCAGTTTTAAGCATTGACTGAAAATGCAGGTAGCATCTCCTGCAGAAAATTGTGCTAGAGCAAGTACATAGTTGGCCAGTTAGTTGGCATAAGAAGGAGAGATACTAATTTCAGCCTCATAGCAGTTTTATATTTTGATACAGAGATTTTACTTGCACAAAAAAGTTGTGGTTTTTTCTTAATTTTATATGACACAGAGCTTAAGTATTTCTTCACAGAGTTAATGAAGCTGTTAGACAAAATATCCTGACATTTACACTCTGTGCTTGACTTTTAGGAAGTCTAGCATTATTATATGAAAAGCTAATGACTCTGCATTCTGTCTAACTATTGTATAAGTTCAGCCCAGGTATAGACTTCAGCTTTAAAACACTTTTTTCCCTTCTCTTTCTCTTCCTCTGTGTAAGTCAGTCTTAACTTCATTTCAAGCAGGCTGCAGTAGGATATGTATATGCATGGTTATACTTGCCCTGAGGTGTGTGGGTTGTATTGTTTTAAGACAATTTTAAGGTGTAAAGGTTGAAGATTACCAGTAAAATTTTCACATGGCAATAAAATCAGACTTATGAAATGCACAGTTAAAAAAAAAAAGGAATTGAGACTGCTAACACAAGTGCAAATAAGAGACATGATGTCAAACCCAGTATTTTGATGTGGCAGACCCTATCAACTCAGAGAAGCCTCCCCAACCATTGCAAATAAACAATCATTTTATCAGCAACTTTCAACTGACATGCTAAAGAAACTACATGTGATTTAATTTGGAAGTTGAAAATTGTCACTTTAGAGCATTTCAAAGCAATCTTTTCTGTATGGATGGGAATTTAAGTACATTCCTACAAAAATGCCAGGCATCCAGTGCCTTTCACAATTCTTCCAGCAAGGAAACAAGTAGACAAACAGGAAAGCAAATTAGTGTCACTCAGTGTAACACAGCCCGTGTGGCAGAATACCTCTAGACTACCAAAGGCATTTTAAAGAACCAGGACTTTACATTCAGAAACTTCATTGCTGTTTAATTCCAGAGTATCTCTTTCATATCAACTGTAATATCAGTCTTTAAGGACAGGCATATTCATTGGACTCATCAGTTTATATAAATGCCTGGCATTAGGTAAAAAAAAAAAAAAGCTTTCAATTATGTTTACGAATTAAGAGTGTTCTTAGATAAAAAGATTAATTTAGTATGAATTCTGAAGCACTGTGCACCAGTTTCCCTTCTATTTGAGCAAACTGGTAACAAACTATTGCCACTGAATAGAATTAAAGATTGATGGGAAAATATATGCCAGGAAGATCCTCTGTTGCTCCTGTACAGCATGAAAAAGCTGTGCCAGCCCTTGCAGGTGAGAATGTGGTCATGAAACTGCAATAACGAAAGACTGTGGAGTCACATTACTGTGTGGGAACACCTACCCTACCCAGCACGCATATACTGCTGAAAAATGGAGACCACCAATAACACTCTCATGGAAAGGGTGGTCTGAAGCCCCACCAATGACCATATGACAAGCTCCTGGTCATATTTTATTTAAACCTCTGGTTAGGCATTTCTAAGTTTAATAACCTTGGGATATTTCTCCTTGAATCAAGGATCCCACATGTCTTCCAGTGCCATGTTATACCCTTACGTCCTCATCTGCTGCTGGCTTGGTATCTATATGAATTTGCACACCATTCAAAAACAACACAGCACTTTATAATTACCACTTTATAGGAGGAAGAGCTGAGCACTTCTTGAGAAGTTTGAGAAGTTGTGCTTGCTATGAAGGCATGACCCCCTCCTCCTCCTCCTCAACCCTCCCTGCTTTTATTGAAGCAGGCTGCATCCATGAGGGAAACAACTTTTTTCAGGTTTTGAGACAAGACTGGAGAGAAGTATTCTTCCCAAAAGTGGTTTTCATAATCTCTGGAGGTCACCTTTGAGTGGGACAATGGCCACTCTTCCTAGCCAAGTCACCAGTAACAGATGTCTTGCTATAAAGTACATTTTTATGGCATTTATGTAAAGGGTGATGTTTGTTTACACTGATTGGCACTAATTGGCACTAATTTTTTTCTCTCTTTTTCTATTGTAAGACAACAAAACCCACACAAGCACAGCAGGGGATGTAAAAGAGGGGCTGCTTAAGGAGGAGGAAAAGTAAGGCTTTTTTTTTTTTTTTTATTGTACTGCTCATCTACTAGAAGCAGGCATTATGGGCACAACATTGGATAACTAATCTCATGTACCATAGGATATTTGAACAGTTTAATGGATTTCCCAAAAGGAGAGCAAAAAGAAAGCCAAGTATGTCTTGTATAACAATCCTGCGTCTGAGAAATTTGCTTGAGAACAGACTGCTGGAGTCATTTCTTTCAGCTAGCTCTCACAGCCCCACTTTGTGAACAAAGCCACATACCAGTATCACCTATCCATTTTCCTTTGTAGATTCCATTTTCATGGTTCTGTAGTAAATACCTTTGTATGTAGAAATTACTTATACAAGATATTCAGTAACTAACTGTCTAATAGAGGTGAAATGCACATGATGTATTCAAATATGCAACCTCAATTAACCTTTTGCCTCAGTTTGTGGACAAACCTGTCTAAAAAAAGCGAGCTCTCCCATGACCAAAAGTCAGTTTTACAATTTCACATTGTTTATGGATAGTTCCCTATGTATAAGAACATAACATGAGGTGATCTTCATGAGCTGAAATTCAAATTTAACTCATTGTTATTCTTGATCTTCCTTCCTTAATATAAAAGCTACTGTAAAACATCATATGAGAAAGCACTGATTTTTTAAGTTTTTTTTAACTAAGATAGTTTATTTAAAATGTGGTAACTAGACTTCATTTATCTCAGAAAATACTGGAAAATGTACGGGAGAAAACATAAAGAATATTTAGACTGAAGCTAGTGCCTGTTTTGCTTTGCATGTGGGCAAGTACAGCACACAGTTCAGAAAAAACCTTACAATTAATATATGTTCAACTATGTTTGTGCACTGCAATATGAAACAACCTGGAATTACAGTTGATGAAGTATCCTTAGCCCTCCCAAAATTTTGTATGTATATTATTAATGAAATTGCTTTCATTTAAAATGCTGTGCTAAAGTGCACAACTTTTTTTCCTCTCAACTCTTTCACAGAAACATAATTAGGGTATTGCATTCTCCACTAGATGCTTTGTGAAAGCAAATGTCAGGGATTACGACTCAAAAAGATAATTACAAACATTCTGCATAAAAGCATATGAAACCAACATCAGAGGTACATTTCACCGGTTCATGTTCCTCCTACAGATTACACTTTTGATATGTGTTCTGTTGGGGAAAATGAGTAGATGACAGTATTTTTTTTTTCCTCCCTGATTACTTTAGAGCTAATATCAACAGATCAAAACACTTTTCAAACAAATGCTTTTCTTTTCGTAAAGTTTCAGGTTCTGAGCCCCAAATACAATCTTTATAAAACCTCACTCCATTCAACACTGAGCCCAAACGCTTGCCTAGCTAATCAGTAGTACATGAATTGCAGCAACAGGACATATTCACACATTGTAGAGTGAATTAAATCATCTCTTTTGAAAAAGTTTACTTTTTAGATCAGTCTTGTACCCAGTTCCATATTAAGACAAGAGATATACAGAATAAACAGAACAAGATATTTTCTTTATAGCAAAAGAAACAAAAATCCCACAAAACATACCCCAAACCCACAAAACAACACCAGCACCTCCCCAAATGTGATGAGCATGAATAGAATTTTTTCCCTATCTTCCTTAAGAAAGTGATTTAAATATCCAGACTACATTACAGATATTCCAGTTTGACAATTCACTCATTAGCAGGAATTAATATTTATCAATTGTTTCAATCATCTTTAATGGATTTGGACCTACCATTTTAAGCAGTGATCCATGGGAATTGTTGTTTTTGAAGGTCCACTTTCTGAAGTAAAGTAGCTTGATGGAGAAAAACAAGCCAGGACTGACCCTGTAGCTTCAACCTGCTGTGGATAGTTTTCTTCCTTGGAATCTTTTGATAAAAGTCAGAACACAACCTGATTTATTAGTGTAGCAAAGTCATTACAATTCAGAGCTAAAAATGTTATTGGACTTCCCTCCAGCTAGTACTGCTTAAGGAAGCCTTTAAAAAGCAATTTAATTCCATTTCACAAAGTCAAATTTCCTCCACAGATAATTGGTTTTCATTGTACGCATAAAAAGCTGCAATGAAGCCAATAAGTCAAAATACATCTTTTTTTAGATTTATATTTATTACTGAAAGACTGACCTGCTTTTCACAGAATTGTATTGTCTATGTTTTTCTACTGTTAACCTGAAATCTTTCTGATAATAGCATAAGCACACACTATAGTAGCATTCACCAATCTATGAAATCAGAATATAATCAACAATTCTTCTGGCCTCATACGTTTATAGACAAATAACTTTATGCTGTCATCTGTCATAGATTAAATTTTCATATATAAACTTATTGAATAAGAGTTAAAATATTCACACAGTTTTGAGAGCTTGAAACTGTCGGAAAGTACCTGCCTAGCTTGAGTCATTATCAGTATATTTTAAAACTGTCATACTAAAACAAATCTTAAAACCTGTTATTGTGTATATATATATATATAAAATACATGTATTACCAATGGGTATGTTTATATTCCAAGAGCCTGGGAACAACAGTACTGTTTAGATCGTCTTGAAATATCAAACTTGCAAAGCTTGCACACTAATTACAGCACAACAACAAAACAAAGAAATCCAAAAGCTATCGAAGTTGTAAATGCAAGAATAGGCATGAAATTTTTCCATAATTAAAAAACTTCACAAAAACTGCACACTCATTCAAGTCCAAATATTGTTTACAGCAGATACATATGACTAAAAAAAATCTTCCATCTAAAGAAACCAAATGGAATAAAAATACTTACCAGATACCTTATCTTGCTTTGAATTAATGTATTTTTCTTTTTTTCTTTTTTTTTTTTCCTTAGTAAGACAAGGAGATTCAAATTTAAAAGCTGTATTAGTTACTGTCCTCCTGCTCCCGCAGCTCTTCAGTTTTAGGTACAGAGGAGCTTGGCTGGTATTGTTTTGAGATAAAGAGAACGGCCTGTGTGAGCCAGGATATTCTGCACTGTCTGACGATCTCTGCAGTGCTCTTAAACTCCTCCACCGAGACAGGTATTTTTTTGCTGTCTGTTGTCCAAACAGGTTCATCAGAGCTCTTACACCCACCTTCATTTTTCAGTAGTAAAGGCCCTACGTGCTGAGAGAAGAGAGATTTTTTCTCTCAGTATTTATTTGCTTTTGGATTGGAGGGAGAGGCTCAGAGATTTTCAATTTGAGATCAAAGACAAGTGCATGCAATGGGACGAAACATAGTTTTCTGAATTGTGCTCAGAATAGTAGTCCCTGAGTTCCCACATTCAGGCCTCCCAACTCTATAAGCTTCACGGGGTGAAAAAGATGGATAGTTATATATATACACACACACAGACGCACACAGACACACAGACACACACACATTTTAAATATATTAGTTTTCCCCCTTGCAGCACTGCAGTCTCTCTATTGTCAAATAATAACTGTATCTGAAAAGAAAGCACTTAATAAGGCTAAGGTCAGACTGCTTAGACTTGGCATTTGCTGCGATAACAAATCAGAGATGATAGCATCGTACAGATTTATGAATTTTTTGCCCCCGCAGTCACAAACATCAGACATTTACTTTATAAAGAAAGCTTTTAGATTCTTCCTGCAGTTTCCATAGTGATTTCATTTTTTCCCTTTTATCACAGATTGGCTGAAGTACTGCTACCCTTTGTGCTTTAAAAGGCTTGTGCTACCAACTGTCGATATAAAGGCACTGTAGCTAAAGCACACATGCAACGCAAACTGTCAAAAAGAATTGAAATATATAAATACTGGCTAAAAAAGGTTTCGGTATTTTCTCTGCTTGTCCTGAAGAGTACAGTAGAACAGTATTTCATACTACTGTTCCATTTCCCATAACCTATGATACTTCTATTAGAGCAGTTGTCACACACAAAATATCTTCACAAAAAGCTTTAATACAGCCTAAATCTCACAAAATGCCTATGTTAGTTAGATACAAATGAAAGTACCTTTATTAGTTTTTGGAATCTTCTAAAGACATTGCTTATGCCAATAATATTCTTCCCCTTTCTAAGAAGTTTATCCATTTAGAGAGCATGATGGTTTAAGGAACAATTATACTGTTTCTGGTAAAGCAAACAATGCTTTCTCTTGCTGGAAAGATAACCACCTTTCAAAGTAAGCCTGAAGGATTAGTTTCTGTTTAACCCCTTGCTAAACAAATGAGAACATCATCTTCTCAACAAAACAGAACTCAGCTAAGTAAACACCTCTATTCAGTTATCATGCCTTTAAAAATGTAATCTTTAGACTGGAGAATGTAAGCACAGTATTTCTCTACCCCTTTTTCAACCAGTTTAATAGGAACTGGGTGTGTGGTTAACCCTAGCCATTTACTTCACTCTCATGAGATTTTCTATATTGTGAGTCAGAAATGGTCTAACTTACTCAAAATACCGAATTCTTATCATGCAGAGATAAATATATTTAAAAAACTCTTTGAGCTGGAAATTTTCCAGGTGACTATAAAAATAATGAGTTTACTTACTTTCATACAAAATTGGCAAAATTAGTGGAAAATTTACAGGGACAAATATCTTAAAAACCTACAGAATACAGTAGAGTTTAGAAGATACTTTAATTTGGGGTGGAAGGGGAGAAAAATCAGGTAAGTTACTTTTGGATGCATTTATGGCAATAATAATTTATTTCAAAACAGATTATCTACAGAAAACTATTTTATTGCCATCTATTTATATGGGGAATTATACAACTGACTTTTGTTGTTGGAAAATCCACCATTAGGCATTTGCATCCACTAAACAGGTACTAGCTGTGAGCATAAAGTATGTTAATACTTTCAATAAAGTTTATTGGAAGAAAGAGGTTGCAGCATGGTGTAAGTGGAGGACTAAATGTAAATCAATTACCAACAGGGATTTAAAATAAAAAGCTGAGAGTTAGTAAGATTATGCAGATTACTGACATACTGCAAAAGTGGTCCCAGCCAAAATTGATACAGACAGATGCAGCAGTTTTTGGAAAGATGCAGAGACAGGTGTTGCTGTCCTGGGACAAGAGGATGGGCTAGATGAGCTCCCGAAGGTCCTGTTACCCCTTGGCAAGTAGCCACCAAACTGTCACTTGTAGTAAACCCAACAGAATCTGAACCTATGCTTCATACTTATCTTCCACCAGAATCGTCTCAAGGGCCATCTAATGGGCCAATTAAGCACTGTTCAAGTAATCAACATTGTATGACTTATGATGAGAAATACTGTCTCAGTACAGATTTTTCATGCATTGGGAAAAAAATAACCCACTCTAAACATTAGTGGCTAGAACCCTTTCCAATAGGAGTACAACTTTTCACACTCCCTTTAAACATTGTAGTTATTTTAAAAGCCTGCATGGACACATACCTCAACACAAACCTTGAATCATCCAGGAGAATTTCTGTGCAACAAGGGGGAATCCTGTTCCTTAAAAATAACTCATCAATAAAAAAAGATAAAAAGGTTTTGTTCCTTTTTGAAGGAGTCAGGATGAGAAACTTGTCTTTTGCAAAACAAAAATCATTGAAGTCAAGTTTCATCCTACCTAGAACACTTAATCATGTTCTCACAGTACTTTATTTCCAAACTTTACATATATAAAATATTCAAATGGTTCCTGCGAGATTCACAAGGCAACTGACTATATGGGGATTGTATAAAACTATTGAATTTATCCACAGTCTTTCCCTGAGCTAAGGAACCCTCATGAAACTATTTTTTTAGAAGTAAAACACAAACTAAGGGGTTTTTTTTTTACTGTTTGGGACTAAACAGGGCATTTGAAATGAAGAGTTGACAAACAGTTTACATAAAAAAAAGAATTTCATGGTTCTTTGTACACAGCTCTGCATATCCTCCTTTGAGAAAACTCTTAAATACAATAAGAATGTGCTACCTAAGTAAGTAAATATTTGTTGCCATACACTTTTAGTTAAACCTATTTTAATATAAATGATGCTTTAATCATGCAGCTGACGGGCATCCAGGACATTCACTCATTCTCTTCATCAAATAAGAAAAATAAGTCAAGCTCAGAGTGTGACAATTCTTCCTCCTGTCACGCTCCACAGGTAGACATCATGCAGATATTATTTGTCTTCTAGCTTAGGCAGTAGAGGCCTAAGATCACGCATTTATTTATTAAAATACACAGGAAAAAAGAAATCTAAAGGGAATTCTTCTCCCTCAACTGTTCTTCATTATTGAGACCCTTTTTCTTGTCTTCCAGATTAGAGTGGCAAGGAGCTGGTGAGCAGACGAGGTAGCCAAAGAAACAGATTATGTAATTACTAGTTTCCATGTATCAGCCTGCAAACTACCCCACAAAAGAAATAAAAAATATTTTTCCTGGACACGTAGGGAGGGATCACATTCTCCTTTAAAAGATAGAAGAAACATCCCTTGTTTCAGTCATGTAGTGTTTTTTAATGCTTTCTTCTGGGGAGAACAATTTGCTACTTTCTCTGATTTTCCAAGACTATCCTCCACACGAAGTGTGTTTAATTGAAGACTGAAAATCTGCAACCTACCATGATACATGTACTATAAAATGTTTTAAAATGTACAGTCCTACTTCAATCAGTCAAAAGCTCTGCAGTCTTACATCACAGAATATCTCAAGTTGGAAGGGACCCATGACGATCACCGAGTCCAAGTCACTGTTCCTCACAGGACTACCTATAACTAAATCAGATGACTAAGAGCTTCATCAAGATATTCCTTGAACATTAACAGGCTTGGTGCTGTGACAACTTCCCAGGGAAGCCTATTCCAGTGATCAAACACCTTCTTGGTGAAGAACCTTTTCCTAATGCCCAATCTGAACTTCCCCTGATGGACCTTCATTCCATTTTCTCATGTCTAAATGAGCTCCTGATTTATTTACCCACCAGCTTTAGAAGCTGGTAGGGTATTTTCTACCCACCAGTATCAAAGCCAGTAGCATCAGGAATTCCCTGTTTAAGGTATCCATCATTTATTGATAAAGAACAGCCAAAGCTCTCCACTGAGATCTTTAGATATGTATTTGGAAAGAAAAATAAAGCAGCCTTTTAGACTATCTTTAAGATCACAAAGTTGTTTCTCTTGTACAGTAAGTGAAGTCTAAGAAGTCACTTGCTTCTTAATAAGAAAAGAAATTACCAAAGTACAGGAGGTGCAGCATGAAGTGTCAGACTAATCATTCAGAGCTAGTTTGAAGCTCCTCGATTTAAACACTCACTTTATTTGGGTCAGTGTCAGAGAATATGAAAGTCCTTCACTGCTTTGTTTTCAGTGACATCTCAACTTGCTAAAATATGTGGATATAAAACTGTTTGTTGCAAATCTTTCTTAATGAATGTAAGCATCAGATGCATCTAGAAGAGTGCCAGCTTGGAATCAAGGACATAACTAACTGCCTATGCCAGTTCAGTAGAAAATTTGCACACAGATTTCCCCCTTCAAATAGATGGAGAGACAAAACTGTGCTACAAATAAAATCCTCAAGCATGTTTTATTTTTCATTTTAAAAAGACTATTTTCAGACATTACAAATTTTTTCTAGAAGACAACTAACCTTAATTCCATTACTGTTATGCCTAACAACTGCACCAAGGTACAAGGGCACCTTTTCATTGTTGGAAATCAACAACTAACTAACAAGAGACAAATCCTTTTTAAACCATGTCTATTTGAACATTACATGAGTGTGTGCTTATGCCTGACTACTTCTGTAGTTGCATCTACAACAGCTGTGAATGCAACTATCTGAAGTTACATGCATGAAAAACAACGACCACTACCACCAATTTTGGCAGAAGTACCCACACATTAAACTCTTAAAATCACCTCAGCATTTTCTGAAAGGGCATCCAGAAATATGATACATACATATCATGTTCTTTGGTCCTCTGCCCTTTTTCATGCCTGAGAAGAGTGTTTGAAGGATTAAGATTAAGGAAGCTGTTATGGGTTTTATTTCATTGTTTTTTATATGTGGTTGTGTATTTACACAGGCAAGGTCAAAAATGTTCCTAACAACGAAAGCAGACACTAAAAAAAGATTTGTGATGATTCTTAGCTCCTGGGAGAATCCCAGAACATTGACATGAACCCCAAGATCATTCTATGTCTTATGATTTTTAACACTACCAAAGAAGCTTATATTGTAGCAGATGACAGAATGACACTTTCAAACACATTTTCATCTTGGAGCTTTAGACAACCTTTAGATTGGAAGAATTCACGGGAGGAACTTTCTCAGAATCCCTGACTGAAGTAAGGTTAATTTTAATTAGATAACACAAAAGCAAGAAGTGACTTTAAAAAAAGTACAAGATTTTAAATTAAATTAATAAATACAGTATTTAGAGAAAAAGGAAAATCATATCTAAAACAGACACACAAACATGGCTAACTTTACAGTATACATATATAAGGTATCTTCAGAAAGCTCCTCCTAGAGTCCTCTAGAGTTTGCAGAACACATATTGTTCCTTGAGTTTATGCACCATATTTTAATTTTATTGATAGAATTTCCCAGTAATACTTCTGATATTTTTTAAAAATGTGATCTCTTTGCAGCAGATTTGAAACAAGGAAACAAAGAGATGCAATGCTTACCTTTCAAGACTGCCGAGAAAGGGATTAAATACGATTTAACATGATGAGAGGCAAAGCCAGGCACCCCAAAACCCCAACATTTTACTTTTTGCACTCCCAACCTAAAAAAATAGAACCCATTTCAATGGTGTAATTTATTCTTACTTATGAAATGTTGAAAGAATGCCATATGAGTGTAATTTTAAATGATGTTCATTCTTTATGCTGGAGTCTGAAGAAAATAATTTAAGAAAATATCTGAAGAAAAACAATTTACATGTGGTAATAAAATAACAACCATATCTTCTTTGGATGAGGAAGACCTGTACAACATTTGCATTTCAAAGACTATGTCATTCAAGAAAACTCTGATAATGTGCACAGTTCTGTGAGTTTTATGCAAGTCCAAGTTATTTTTTATTAAGACAAATTGTAAGTGTTTTCAAGAGTTATTTTGTTAAATCCTTTGTTAAATTCAGGAGAGGCTTCATGAAAATCTAAAGTAGTCAATACTGAACCTTAGCGCATAAAGCTGTGAATTAAGATCCAAGCTAGATCATTTTAGAAAACAATAGATCTCTTAAAATAACACTTTGCATTTATTACCTACAATAATTAAGCTTCAACGCGCCTGTGAGGCAGACAAGTAAAACCTCATTTTACAGACAAGAACATTTAGAGCAGACAGAAAGGTTATGTACATTGTCACTGATTAGAAAGAAAAGTTTCTGACCAATAGTTGGAATTCTTTGAGCAGATCGTGAGCACACATCCACACTGTCAATTCCTCCTTCAACAGCTTACACAATTTGTATTAAACTGGAACAAGGAAAAGTTAGACAAATACAGAAATGTAAACATATTCTCAAAACAAAAAAAAGCATTCCAGACAAACAATATTAGAAATGGTCAACAGCTTGCCTGTCTTATTTCCACTTCCTCAGAGTTAAAAGAAATACAGAGGTGTAAGGGAAATGAAGAGACATATGAAAGTATTGATAATCATAAAAATGCTGAATCCTGTCTGGATCCATTCAAGGACTTGAGGATAATTTTTATTATTAGAGTTCTGGAATTACCTGTGGATCAGGGAGAGTAGAGAAGTGCCCATGGAGGTGATGCTGGATTCTACTGAGTAGAAAAATATTCCTCAGGGAACTAGTCTGCTCTTTTCTGAAGCAAAGCGGAAAGCACTTGATGTTCTCTTGGACAGAAAGAACGATCTATTTGTGGTGTTTGCTCCCATCTGAAAGAGTGACTTGATTACTAAGTCTTTCCAAAGTTAGCTGTATGAAGAGCTGTTCCTGTTGTTAACTTCATGGGGATGTACCCTGTCTAACACACATGCTGCTGCAGAAGTGATGGGCAGGTGAAAGTGTCACTTTCAATGACAGATGGCCTCTGAGATGAAGGATCTGAAATACACTCCATTGTGGCAATTTATATAACACACCCACAGCGGTGCTGTGCAGGAAAGAAAATATTTAAATGTTAGTATAACAACTCTGTTTAAATTATTTTATATACAACCAGATCTCCCCTT
Organism: Pachyramphus minor; assembly: GCA_013397135.1. Taxonomy (NCBI): domain Eukaryota; kingdom Metazoa; phylum Chordata; class Aves; order Passeriformes; family Tyrannidae; genus Pachyramphus; species Pachyramphus minor. Next base: position 1,043,185 of record VYXB01002799.1, read on the forward strand.
GCATGCAAAGCTATACATAATAATATTAACTTAATTCTTCAGTGTGTTTTGCAGGTATCATTGTGTAAAAGGATTGCACGAATCACGGAAAATCACCCATAACTCTACCTACAGCCACCCCCATCTTCCAAAGCAGTCTTATACTCAGTGGGGCAAAACAGAACTACAGAATTGGAAACAAACAAACAAAAAAAATCCATAAGGTATCTCAGATCTTACATGTCCAAGACTGTGTATCCAAATATTGGAAACAGTGTCTTGAAAGTTGATATTGCAGTACCTAAGAAGTGCAGAAACCTGACAAAGTCTTGGGGTCTTCTTAAAATGAGAGAGACTCAACCTGCAAAGAAACTGGAGACATTCTGTTGGTCTTCTCATCTAAAGTAAAGTGGTATTTCTTTCAGTGTATTCACACATACTTGGGATTTAGGATCAAGTAAGGAAGAGTCTCTTTTTTTTCTAAGGAAAATTGGATCTTCTAATAATCTACAACACTTTCTTCTCCTGAAGATATAGACTTATTTATGCCCACATCCATTAAATATGTCAAGCAAAGAAGAGATGAAATGGCAAAGTTTTGCATGGGCTAATAATGTCCAAAGCAGAAACAGGGATTTCCTTACTGATTTTGACTAAATTAAATCACAGAAAGCAAGCCTCATACTAAAATATACTTGTCACCTCCTTAGGGCTGCTTTCACTGCCTCTCTTGCCTCCCTCTTACATTTGTCAGGAGAGCAAAATAACCACATATGTGAATGTATAAAGGCCACATTGAACCAAGAGAACTTGAAAGTTTACAATTCTAGCATGCTAAAAGGCAAACTAACATAAGACCAAGATAATTTTAGTTTTCTCGTCTACTTTTTTGTTGTTGTTGTTTGTTTGGGCTGAGGTTTTTTGCTTAAATGACACCTGCTCCATTTTCTCATTTGGTGGAAGGACTATCAAAAAAAGGTAGTAGTGTACTGAGAACATAAAGCCTTGGGGGAATTTAAAGTAACTGGCCTGCCAAGGCACCATGCATACAGTTTGTAAAATAAACACCAAGCAGTTTGCTGATTTCAGGAGATAGAGAGTTCTTCCATAGCTACAGACAGGTTGCTCCCTTAATTTGGTCAGAGTTAATACACAGTAAGAGCAAGCAACACTGATCACCTGAAGGAGTGAAGGAATAGCATGACACACAGTCAACTCCCTGTCTAAGACAGCACTTCCAGGAAGGAAGATTTCTTCCAGCCTAGACTTTGTCGTATTTCAAGGCTGGGATTTGAAACACGGTTCAAGCACAGCCCAAATCTGATAGAAGCTGGCTCTCAAAACTGTTGCTCATTCCTCTAAACCAGCAACGATTCAAAATCTTCTCTCAACATTATTCGAAGAAAGTCTAATGAGATTACTGCACTTCTGTGCTGATACTTGTATATTCTGAAGAAGATTAATCTCTCAGCTTTATATTACATTTGCATTCTATGTACTCATTCCATGGAAAGAATACATTAAATAGTTAGCATATAATTTGGGTGCATATCAGCAGAGCGTGCATCCTACTCTCAATATCGGCTTCCCACATTAACATTATTGCTAGACACTGAAAACATTATCTACATGTGAAATATTCTCAGTAGCCTTAAAATTATCATAACAGATCTACACTGCATCTTCAAGTTGCTTTTCAAAGCCTGGTTTCTATTATTATAATCAATTTCCTAACTAAACTACATTCGTCATTATGAAAACAAATCTAGTCATACACACATTTTTGTCTCCTTGTGACAGACAGTGCTTGAGAAAGGAACAACTAGTTTCAACCTCCAGTAAACAGCTGGTATCCTCAGATAAGAAAATCTCTGCACACGGCCAAGCTTCCAATATTGTGAAAAAATGACACAATAAAAAGAAAAAGACAACAGAAGCCCCAAGTGCTTACATGAGACGACATAATTTATAACCAATATTCATAACATAATTATCACATTGTTTTGTATTCTGTCACTTAACTGCAACCACTGCTTCCTTTGGCATCCTTGGGTTTATTCCTGGGAAAATAAAAGGCATCACTACAGGAAATATCTGACTTTTAGTATGAGATCAGAGGAGATCGATTGAAGGATAAACTTATGCAATAATTAAGCTTTGATATGTGACAGTTCACCCTTCATGACTCCATCATAAGATCTGCATGTTCTGAAAAGTCAGAGCCAAGCTCAATCCCACTTACAGTTTAGCAAGTATCTCAGGGTAGAACTAGAGTGTCTGATTGTCATTTCAGCATAAATACTGTAAGAATAATTCAAATATGTTTCTCTGCTTAGAAATCTTATCACTATATTTAATGGTTTTATTTAAAGATATGCCTTTTATAAAACAATGACTCAGATATCAAACTGGGCAAATATCCTAAACAAAGGCAAATAAATAATATAACTTGAATAGAGACAATTGTTGTTCAAAGTCATATTCCAGCTGATTCATGGGGATGGTATATAAAAGGCCAAACAACCAGCTTACAGTGACCCCACATACACTTCTTTCAAAATAAATTAATAAGAAAAGTATCAGTGATGAAAGAATAGAAAGTTGGGAAATTCTTCATGAATAAAACCTCTTTGCCCTTTTAGTATGGGAGAGACAGACACAGGAGATGTTAAATGAACTTCTTTTGGAAAAAAAAGTACTTTCCCTATCTTCTGCAAATGTAAAAGAAAAACTGAAGAACATTCTACATATATTTAACTTAGACTAGGCCATCACAATCCTTCCTAAATAAGGGACAGAGTACTATAATCTCCTTATTGGCTCCCTCTTTACTCCAGGATGCTAGTTAAAAAGAAATCACCAAAGAAGCTGTTGTCCCTTCTATGCAGTGCACCATACTCTTGGCAGGCTAGTCAGGAACAAAAAAGCATGCATGGTCCTCCTTCAATTAAGCACTCAGGGCAGACAAAGTGGCCTTCAGCTTCCATAATTAAAGAAGAAAAAGGCAGTTGGCTCACAGGCCATAAACTCTTGCTGAAAGAGCATCTAAGATATGAAAGGAGCAGGAAGAACTAAAGATCCAGATAACAAAGCTCCTAAGTAGAAAGAAAAAAAAGGAACAAAAAAAAGGGGAACAAAGAAAAATCATGCATATAAAGAATTATCAAGAAGGCGTTTTTAAATTTTTGGTTGTTGTTGATGTTTTTGGTTTTTACCTCCTTGCTCCTGTCCATCAAATTCAATTTATTTTGATTTTTAAGTAAGCATAATTAATTTTCCGGGATTGTAGATTATTTTCCGGTTTAAAGCAATTATTGAACTATTCCGATCAACAATAATGAATTGCACCTCTAATATTTTCAGTCAATGACACCCAGCCATAATTTCAAATATAACTTTGTTTATACTTTGTCTCATGTCATTTTGGAGGCACTTGTTTATTGCTATCTATTGAAGTATGATAGATGTCAATTCATACTAGCAGGTTGCAAAACACGTTTTCTATACTTTTCAGGAAAAGGTCATTATAGTCAGGGCCACCTTGTGGAATAGAAACAGGGATCTGAGACTTTATGAGTCTGATTATTGATAAATATCTTACTACTAGAACTGTCCAGGGACACCCACAAATATAAGACAGCAGGAGGTGAAAGTAGGCCACTACTTCTTCTAATTACAAAGAAAAAAACACCAAATCACAATCTCTTTTTTTTTTATTACTTATGAAATAAAGTGCTGATTTCACATACTGTAAATCCTCAAAGGACCAGATGTTGTACTGACTGCAGGAAATGTAGACAAGAATTCTGTAAACATATTTTAAGGGGCCATGAGGAAACGGAAAGAAGGAGAAAGATATTAAAGTCATGTGAATTCATGATTGCCCTTTACCTATGCAGTAAGCAAAGAGGTTTAAACAGGAGTTGCCTTTACAGACTCCCTACAATGACACACCAGTAGACTTATTTGGTCCAATGCTTCCTCTGGAAAACACTGAAAGCTCACTGCTGCTGTCATCCTGCAAAAAGATTCAAAAGATTTTATCAGACCAAAAAGCCAGCACAAAGAATTTTATCCTGATCCAACCAGAAGCATCTGCTCACACTGCCTGCCAGTCTGTTCTGCAGACCTAGTAAAAATGTACAGATGAAGAGACAGACTTAATTTCAAATGCATTAAATCATAGCCAGACTGCTATTTGGCATAATGAGAAAGACCTTCCCCACTCCTTTTCTGTTTATGTATAAAAATGCATTTGTATTGCCTGTCATTATTTGGACTGACTGACCTTGAGTGTTGTGGGTTTTTCGTTTGTTTTTTCTTCCTTTTTAGTGTGTATGCTGGATAAAAAAATTCTGCACAGTGTGACACATGCAAAGACTTGGATAGGATGAGTTCTCTAGTCTGGTAAAATAGTACATCATGGTTGTGCTGTCCATGATGGGATGAATTGCTGCTTTAGCCTGCTCCTTTTCAATATATGTAAAAAGAACTGATTAATTTCTTTCAGTTAGTGACACTTATGCGTCCTTCTCATAAGCATTTTAACACATGCTCCCCACAGTATTCCATTTCTTGAAAGTATTATGTGACTGCCATGGCACTGCAGCAAAGCTTCTTTCAGAACCTTAGTTTTTTGAGAAAGAGAAGACCATCACCTGGGAAGGCCATCCTCTCTCTGATATCTCACAGCAGCCAATGTTACAGAAGTCCTTATACTGAGACGAACACAATGTATGCACAACACAGTTGAAACTAAGAAGATAATAAATGCCTACAAGGACATTTGGTTAGCATTCCTTAATGTTTAACAATATTTATGAACAACCATGGTTCCAGAAACCTCTTGTGCAGGAGAAAAGTTGCAATTCATGATTTAGAAAGGTCCCCACAGAGAAGAACATGTGTGTATGCACACGCTCACACATAGGCCATAACCAGGACTTTATACACAGATCTATATTATAGAGAGATACACACACACATACAGCCCTAATGTTACAGCTCCTCAGCATACTCACAGCCAACTAAAGTGTCATGCAGCATCAATTTGTGGTGACTTGTCTATGTTTTCAGAGACCTCCTCTTCTGAAACAGGAAAATACTTTAAGAATTCTAAACCAAATCACCCAAAGCAAAGGAAGCAAAGTTGTAGCTAAACTTTTGTTTACCACGAAACCAAGACAGACAACTATGAGTAACTCAGTTTACAAGAGAGGTGAAAACAAGTACCAATTGCCAAAGACATGCAGAACTGATGTAGGGTGACAAACATGAATCAGTGCAAGGGAATGCCATAAGATTCTGCCTGGAGTATTGAGGTTTCTTCTGTGTACTGAGGTTTCTTCTTTCACCTTACTCAGGGTGTATATGGTGGTGGATCAGGCAAAGCTGGATCTGAAAAGTATTTCTAAACTGTATTATATTACCTGCAGAATCTGTTGGGAAGAAAGTAGTCTGATTTGAGTTTATAATCCCTGGAGATATGCATTTAAATTCAAGCCAAAGGTTATTCCCTTGGTTTTAAAGTCTTCTGTTGCTATATCTGAAGGGAAAAAGTCTTGACAACTGAAATTTAGATCTTTGAGAAAAAAAATTCACTTAGAGACAGTGAATAAATGTCTCTGACTATAACACCGCAGGGGTCCTCCTCACAGACTGAAAGATATCCAAATAACAGTTCTAGACCTGTCCTTTTCTAATATTTTTTTCCTGCTTTCTTGCTTTAAAAAGAGAAAATTACCACCTTTAACTCATTTTTAGGAAATAAAATGGATCATCTTATTAATATAGAGAAGAAACAAAAGTTATCACCCCACATGATGAACTACAGGGGCAAAAAGAGTCCTGAGGGCACATTTTTTAACAACTGGACCTTCAATTAACCAATCTTCATTGAACATCTGGAATTACATTGTTTTAATGTATCCTCTTCTATGACTGATATTAATAATGTTACAACACAGTCTACTTGCTGTTCTTTTTCCAATGGACACAAAGGAGAAAATCACTTTTTTCTTTCTTCCATTGCTTAGCAAAAATCAGATGCAGGTCTCCTGGTCTCCTCCTCATTGATTAGATACTGTTGGCATTCACATCCATGAGCAAAGGAAGCAATTTTTCTCAATTATTCACTTTTCCTATGTTAAGCAACACAGCTTCCCAACTCCTACAGAAAACAGATGACAAAGGAAAGGTGAAATATTTAGGCTGCTTATTGCAGTTCATTAAGCTTAAGACAGTAAGGGGAAATTTTCAATTTCAGGGAGCAGCAAAAGTATCAAATACTGGATTGGAGGTTATTTTCTGAAATCCATGCAGAATTTCTAGAGTTATAATAAGTATATTACATGAGTTGAGAATGTTAAAACATTGTCAAAGTTGACTTTTCTCCATCTCAGTTTCCTTTCACCTCTGTTTTTTAGCATTCCACACAAGACTTCACCTTCTCTCTTTCCCCCGAAGCATTAGTCACTAAGATCAGAATTGTCATCAAATCTGCAATGTTCAGACCCATGTTTGCTCTTCTGATGATAGGAAATCTCACTGTATAGGTTGCAGAAGTGACCAGTAGGAGTCAAATGCTATTTGGGAGAATTTCCCACTGGTGCCAATTCCTTGCGTCCTGGTTCCATTCTCTCGCCATTTCTCAGCAGGGAAGAAAGAGACAGTCATTAAACTCTATTTACATCAATACACTCCTCTCTGCAGAGATAGGTTATGGCAGAGCCCTGAGTGAGGCACAGAGGCATCTTGCAGCCTTTCTCCCAACCCGTCCTGGGCTTTAGCTCCCTGTGCTTAAGGTTAGCTCCAGTAACACCACTGGATTGGCTGCTGGGAAAAGAGCTGCAAGAAACCTGCCTCTGCCCTCAGCTCAGGAACTGTATTTAAGCTCCAGCCCTTGGCCTGTCCCTATGCTATGCTTTAGGTACACCTGGGCCTTGCTGATCCTCACCCACTGGTCCTGGCTTGACCTCATTTCCATCAGCCCGAGTATTGCAAAAAGGTTCCTGGCCCGAATGAGGAATGCTCTCCATGAGAAGAGGTTACAACGAGCAGAGACACAGCAGCAGAGGGCAGCACACTCAATGCTGAGGACAAATCTTCAGTCCTCAAAGTGCAGAAAAACATCGAGAGGAACTTTAGAAAGCCCTGCTACGTGATCGCGTTGTCTAGCTTCCACTAGCCAGCACAGCTCATGAGCAGAACTACACAGAATGTAGTTGAACTCTGTGACAGTTTTAATTTATTAACTTTAGTTCTATAATTTCTATTCAGTATGTAGACAAATAATAATTGTAAGTGATTACAAAAGTACTTGCATGGGGCTGGGGGGGTAATGATATGTGAGCTCTGTATGATGGAAGGGAGGAAGATAAGCTTGAAATGCAGACCTGAGCGAAGCACAGGGTTTCAAATGACTTAACTGCTTATTTCCTTGCTTTTTGTTTTTGCTTTGGAGGGTTACACAGTCTAGCACATTTCACTGACGCTTGATGACATTTTCTGGATGTGTTGTTTTATATTTACATTTCAAAAAATATACACAGTTAATATTAAGATTACATCAATATGATTCACAATCAAGACTCAGGAAATGAAAATCTACTTCTACTAATTGAACTTAGCCAAGCTATACATCTGATCCTTTAATCATTGCTGTTGGTACTGTTTAGCTATTGACAGTGTACAGAAGGCAATGTATACCTTGCAAAAAGGAAAGAGCAAAACAAATGGTAATATAATAAATATTAGAGATCTACCAGAAAAAAACCCAAACTATTTGTGTAAAGAATCTGAGCTAGTGTCACCCTGAGAACATTCATTTTACATTTCCTTACTTGAGTTTCAAAAACATGTACTTTTATTAGAAAAATTAAACATGAAGTTATGAGCTCTTCCAAGATTCAGACAAGTACCATCACAGATGAGACTGCTAATCTCCAACTTCTGGTTCAAACAACATTCAAACCCAGACAATTAATTAGAAAAACTGGGGAACTAAGATGGTGATTGCAACCAGAGAGGTAATATCTGCCTCGTCATATCTTTACAAAACAAGAGAGTCAAAAGTGTTCTTTCTGAAAGAATTTCAAGGAGAAAAGGAGGAGACTTCTGCTCTTGGTTCAGTTTCAGCTTCTACTGTTTTACTAAAAGAAAAAAATGTTTTAAAAACATGTTATACTATCAGTTTTTGAGTTCCACCAGAATTTTGCTCATTCGTAACTCACTGCAGTACAGCCAATCTGAGGCTGGACAATGACTTAGTAATAGGCAGCAATGAAAGTCAGTCTATCTACCTATTTATATCAGATTTATCATAGTGGCATACATTTTCCTTAGAACTATAATTTACTGTGAATGATTCCCACTTCTTATACCACATGGAAAAGAAGCATTAGAGGTTACATTTAATTTTTATGGGGTTTTTTAACCCAGTTTCTGAGCTAAAGAGGTTAATGCAGTCAATATTATCTGCTCTTTTAGCCTGCTCTCATTAATCACACTCTGAACTGTTAGTTTTGCTGAAATTTAACTTTGGGGTGGAGAGGTTAAACACACTGTTTCCATAGGTATTGTCAAAAGAGACTTCTGGTGAAAGGGAGAGACCTCAAGTACACATCCCTAAAGAGGGATAGGCTGTGGCATGAACACATGTGCCAGAGAAACCAGCATGGGGAAAGAGCTCAGGCAGAAAACCTGTGAAAACTTTGTCTTTCCAAGGCTCCAAAGGAAAATTAACCACAAGATGAAATGAGTAGAAGCTCATTAACTGGTACCAGGGGAACTAATGGCTGTTATTACTTTACAGGGTGTATGAAGAAGAGAAATTGTCTTCTTACACAAGAAATACTGTGTTTATCATGTAGAGAAAAAAAGGGAAGTAAATGGTAAAATGGTGGTATTGTAAACATCTTTGCATTTCTTTTGTATGTGCTGGAAGGAAATAAATTCTATCATGCTGGGGACTTTTAATGACTTTTCATTAAACATCAAGAAAGGATATTGACAGCCTATTCTCTTTCCAATTCCTGTTTGCCAAAGGAAAAAAAAAAGGAGAATGAAAAAAGCAAGGCACCACTCCTACTTTTAAACTTAATAATAGTCTGCTATGCATTCACTGAATGAGGACTGCTGCTTGTATTAGTATAGACGACTAATGGGAATCCATAGCTAAGTGAAAATCAAATTTAAAAGAAGTTTAAAAAGTACACAGCTAAAACTATTTTTAAAACACAAGAATCCCATGTTCTGCATAAGAAGGTACATATTTTTATTATTTATTATTTTAATCCCTTATCTTTGTTAACAATTGTGTTAATTTTTTTTTAAGTGCTGTTGCTTCAACACCCATGTGGTAGCATGTGGATCACATAGATTTTTTAAGGTTGTTAATGGAGGCAATGAAACAGTCAAGGTGGGATTTTTTCAAGCTGCAGTTATAACTACACTTCTACTATATATCAAGAAATCTCACAGGAAACTAATCAAACTTTCAAATGAAGACCAATATTGCCTGTCAACAAAAATAGACTTGGCAGAATTTATAGCCGCACAAAACAGGGGACAGAACTAAACTAGAAAACATCCTCCAGAAAATTACTGTTAATTCCACTTGGTTGAACAGTTTTAAATCGTTCTGTGAAATACTATTTGCCTCCATTTAACAACTAGCATTATTTCTGTTTTAAGTCATTGAAAGAAATTTAGTTAATATATGATGCCAACAGAATATACCCACAGCACTGTTTTGTTCTCAGATCACAAGAGAATAAATGGAGCAGCAGGCTACAGAGCAGACATTATGATTCCTTCAAGTCTATTAAACCTCTACGGTGAAGAACAGCCCTAAAGCACACAGCAGAGCAATCTTACCAAGCATCTCTTCTGAGGTGTGCTATTTCTTTGTAAAACTGTGACCATCCTCTTGGAAGCTCCATACAAAGCTGTTCCTGTTGCTGGATGCCCATGGCCGGCTCCTGCTTAGGGCTCATATCAGTAGTTCCTGCGTTGAGGTCCATGTGCTGTAAGATGGGGTGTATTTACAAATGTGGTCACTAACCCATGGAATGCCTGAACTGTTGCAAGTGAATCAAAACTCAAATACATGTCATAAGCCCCTGACAGAGAAACTTTGGGAACTGCTGCTTGGGTCATAAAAAATTAGAGTAGTAGTTAGGAGGGATGAGGGCATAATGCAGGTGTATGCAGTTCCTTGACTACAAAAGGCAAAGAAAATGAAGGGGGAAAAAACACTGCAGAATATGTTTCACTTCCTCAGAAAGTTCATTGTGGTTTGGTTTTTTTTCCTTAAAACATGTGTCTAAAAATTAAAATATTTATGTTTGTAGCAATCCTGCCATAATAGGCTGTAAAATATGAGGTGAAATGCTGTCTTCTTCTCTCCACTTTCCCCTTCTGGAAGACTGATTTGTCTTACTCATATGGGACTGCCATGGTGCAAACCTTGTATTCCCTGCTGAGGAAAACCAAATGCATCAACAGTGATACAGTTCAAAAGGTGATTTAAAGTACTGAGTAAAAGCACCTCTAAACCACAACCCCTCAAGACCCCACATCATCACTTAGGACATCCTAACACTGTGGTTTTTCGTTACAAAAGAACCCAAACCCTATCTGTCATCATGGTCTCCATATCTGTCGACCCGGTCTCCAGGTTGCTGCCTAGAAAAACAACAAGGAGGGTGCAGAACGTGTCCCTCACAGTGCCAGGCACAAATATGCTACAGTCCAGGGCAGTTCTTCAGGTGCCTGGGAACAGACATAACTTGACTTAAAAGGCTGCTGAGATAACAGTAGCAGCGAAAGAGAAGGAAAGTCCTCCCAGAACTTTTCTAGATGACTTTCAAAACAAAATTGAAACAATCTTCAAATTGTTTCAAGACTGACTCACACAAAACAGAAGGATGCAGTAGGAGTGCAATATGCTAATAGAGCATCCCTTTTATTTGTACGCAGATGCACAGAATTACAGGCATAAAGATGTTGGAAAGTACCTGAAATCATATATTTTCTCCATATAAAATATTTATGACTGATCTAATCATACATTAAATGTTTCTTAATAATGGCAAACATTTGAGGCATTATAATTGGTGAATTGCTAGGAAATCTCATGAAACTAAATGCTTAAAATGTAGAAATTACCTTCAAGTCATCTCATTTGAATGACATTATAAAAAATTATGTTCTATTCATTATTTTATATATGGTTTATTATAATAATAAGGTTTAGTTTATGTAACAAAAGTATCCAATTAGATCTTTCTTAAATAGATACAAGTTTATCTGTTAACGTATCCTGGGTAAGCCATTCCAGCTAATGCAGCTATTGCTGCTAATGCCATGTTTTAATTCTTTCCAGTTGCTAGAGTAGTTATTTATACGCACAGCATGGAAGCCTATACTCATGCTTCTTTGACTGCACATGAAAATAAAGGACATTCAAGTGAAGAGAGAGCAAGTAGAAAATTAACAATTTAAAATCTCAAACCAACCCACATTTTCAGTAAGAGAAAAGATGGACATACCATGATAAATAAAACATGTGCTTTGACAGCTCCTGGATTAGTAGACAAATAGATTTATATCTTTCAAGTAAGAGACAACAAGGAATACTTGGTTTTTGAAAACTGGCACACTACTTAGAAACCAGAATGTTTTCACTGAATTATGATAATTGTCTATTAACATTCTAATACATGCTAAAACATTAGAAGCTCTTTCTTGTCTTTCTTCTCCCATTATGACAGAGATAAATTTGTCCAAATTCGCTTCCTTCCAACTCTTTTCTGTCAACACAGCTAAAGTTAAACAAAATCAGTGAGAAAAAGAAGAGGAGGAGAACCATTTTGTTTTAAAGTGTCATTGCCTATATTATAAATTCACAAGTATCAAAATAAATGAAGACAACTGACAAATTATAGATGAAATACACCAGCAATCAATCCTCACTCCCAGCCCAGGAAAAATCTTTAATTCTTTCTGAAAACACTGATCTAAATGCTAAACATATAACTACATTTCTTTCTTAAAAGCACCATATCTTTTTGTTTTGTACTAACACTTTGGCCTGATTCTGAGGAAACTAGGCTTAATGAGATCATGCTTTTTTTCTAGGTACAGTGACTTTTTTAACTCATTGACCAAATTCAGCCAAATCCTAGTGTGGGATAGTTATCTCAAGTCTAAACAGTATTAGATGCAATTTTTGATTTCAATAGCTTACTATGGTAAGCAGAGAGAGCACACTTTGGAATACAAACCAACATGTCAAATGCACATGCCTGCTGAAATCTAACCCATCAAAATACCCGTAAGCCCTGTCAAAAAAATCCCCCTTATTCTTTCTTTTAATGAAAAACAGCTCTACTGAATTTGTAACAGTAAAGAAAATGGTAAAATAGTAGTTTTTCCACCAGAATTTTAAGGACAAAAAGTCACCTGGTTACTCTGGAATCCCCATTCTGGTTTTAGCACATTTTTATCATCACAGTTCATGATGTAAGTATTATATGTATCAGTTACTCATGATATAAGTATTACTACATACATAAAACTGTGTTTTATATGAATACTTCTATATGTATATATACACACATATGCACATAAATATGTGCAAGTTGAAACTCTTCATCTTTTCTTACCCCAAAGATCTTCTGTTTGTGCTGTAATGTAATTTAGCATTTCTAGAAACAATCAGATTTTTTAAACCATTGTGAAAGAAAGCTAAAATGTAACAAAAAATATAGCACTTTGTATAAGCAGTCACATGGAAAAGACAAAGGGTAATGCATACAAGTTACTCTTGAGGAGATTCTGATTGGGCACAAGAGGAAATTTTTCCACAATGAGAACAATAAGCCATTGGAATAACCTCCTCAGGAGGTGGTGGGTTTCCCAGCATTGGGAAATGTCCTGTGGCTGGACAGGGTGCTGGACAGGGCATCTTGTCTAGACAGTGCCAACACATGCCAAATGGATTTTCCTTGTGAAAATAAACATGCACAGGTTTGATACACACAAAAAGCAGGAACTTTAATAATTCACAACACAAAATACACAAAAAGAAACATAATGCGCATAAGCACATACAGGCCACAGACACAAATACAGGGAAAAAAATTAGTCCTATTCCTTGTCACACTGTGCCTTTAAATTGTCACTCACCAGTTTCAGAAACAAGTGCTTTATTACCAGTTTAAGGATCAGTTACTTTTCTGCATTGTCTCAAGATATGACCTAATACTATTCAGTTCACTCAAGAAATTCATTGGCCACAGGTAGGCAACTCCCTTCTTTATCCTCTTGACACACTATAATTCTATTCTGTGTCCTCTCTATTTAATTGTTGTCTACATAAAAGGTGGACTCTCACAGCTATTACAGCATAGGAAAATCTAAGAATATTTTCCATCAATTGGAAAAAAAACAGATGAAAAAAATTCGATGTCATGAGATTAGGATTGATTATCTTATATGAGTAATATAAAATGCAAATTTCTGTAGAATTAGGCAAACAACATGACCAATGCTTTGGATTCAGGGTCCACTTACATGGAAATGTGGTTTGATGTAAATAAATAAAGAATAATAGAGAACATGCTAAAACAGAAGTATTTTCTCAGTACTTAATCTTCTCTTCAGCTTCCTCCTCCTTATAATTGCATAGTACAACATACTTAAATAATATGAGGTATTTTTGCTTTTTAGTATAAGGAGGTTATAATTTAACAATACCACTATTCTGTTGAAATTTAAGAAATTTAATTCACAATACGCCTAAATAGAAGATCTCTGCTTATGAAAACAGCATTAGCAAGCATACTAGCTAATTATGAATCATGGGTTGCACATTTTAAACAAATTCACAAGAGTAGCAATGTTGGTTCTCTAAAAAAAATAAAGTCAGAGAATGATAACATGAATTCTTTTAAAGCAAGATGAATAGACTATATAAATACATTTACCCTTCCTTGGACAGCCCATTTCTTCATATGGACAAGTCTAAAGCACCTTGATCCTTCTGCCTCTTTTAATCACTTTTTCCTAGACAGAAAAATAGTAGAAGTAATGAACTGCAAAAAAAATTACAGATCTCAAATTAAACAAGAGAGACCTATTTAAAATAAAAAAATTATCCATTTATCACTACAAATTTGACACTGCTGTGCCAATATGAACTAGAAATTCAAACCTTGTGGTCAATGAAGCATAAAATAGATTGTCAGAAATACTGTCTATAATATGAATCCACTGAAAAAAATGCTTGCAAATACCTGAGATAATTCAAAAGTATCAAAATTGGCTCAATACACCTCTAAAAAGTCTCACCTCCCTTTCTCAATTCAAAAATGGCTTTCTCCTATGTGACAGTTTCATAGAAGTAGTAAAAATGAGCTTCTGATTTTTACATTTGAAAATGTTCTGCATTACTGTGGTAAGCTAAATCATTCTTATCTGGAAATTATTTACTCTGTAGTAGAAACTAATAGCAAAGTAGTAATCTTTACCTCATACTGAAGCAACCTTCTTGGAAAATTCAGGAGGCTCACTGTTATGAAGCCCATGGTGTACTAATGATGATGTTGTATGTAAAATATTAGAACAGAAAACACAAATGAAGAGGCACACTGAAATCAATTTTTTGTGGTTGTAACTCAATCAAAACAGAAGTTAAAAAAGATTTAAGAAAAAATTCATACTCAAACTCCAGTCAAAAACAACCATCCCTCAATGCAGGGATTTGAATTTTGGTCAGCATGAATTCTGCTGTTCCATGTTAAAGCTCATTAAGGAAAAGGATGGCTGCATCATGTTGCAATGATTCTCTTAACAGCTTGGTTGATTCAGCTAGATAACTTCTGTAGGTCTACTTTCCAGGGCACCTGGACACAAACAGGTTAATGAAGTGTTGTGTCCCCCTCTTAGCTGACATTTTGACCAAAATGGTTTTGGCTCTGCTGATACTCTTTCCTCGCTGGGCTACTCTTTTGTTCGTGATCACTCTTTTGTTATTAAGTGAGGATGCTACAGATCTAAAATAAGAGCAATTATGTCAAGATGGTAAAAGATAGCAAATATCCCTTTATAGATTCCCTAATACCAACAATAATTAAAACCAAAGAGTATTCAGCAAGCTTTGAGTTTTTCCTTATCTTAATAGTTCAGTAAAAAATATCCCAAGCTAATCTGTTGATATATTAAATAAGGGGGAGGAAGGGGGAAATGTATATTCTAACTGTATTTTCCTCCATGAGATAAACAGAATGGAGTAGAATATTTAAAAAAAAAAAAAAAAGAATCCTGCCTAGAATTCTTTATAAATAAACCAAGATTAATAAGGAATTAAAAAGCAGGTGCACTCATGGAAAAATATCAGAATCATCTAAGAACTCCTAATTGTGGCTTCTTTCAAAACACTGACAGTCTCCAACATAGAGTTCCTGAATTTGTAAACAATATCTGATCTTTGTTTTGGCCAGTGGAGAAGGGTGGCTGATGAGGGAAGCATTTGAACACACTGCAGAGAAACTGGACTCACTGCCTCAGAATGACGGCAGCAATTGAGGATTAAACCAACCCTGCTTTTTAATGCCAGCACATAGAGGGTTATATCATTTGAAGCTGGAATTTGGGAATGTCTGACTGCTGACAGAAAAAGAGCTGATGGTTGAGTAGAAGAAATGGAAATAAAATAACTGTCCTTTCATTGTGCAGCTACTAGAAGGCACTCCAACACTTCAGGTTAATTTTTTTACTTTTTTTTAACTCCTTCTCCCTCAGTGCATTTAGCCCCTGTAATCACACAATACACAGAACACTTTGGTCCAAAACATTTGCCAGATATGGAATCAGAAAATGAGGCGGCTGGAGTTTTGTTTCCTCACTGATTCCAACTGGTAAAGAGTGGAATCTTTTCGCAATATTTACAGTAATTCAGAGGTAGGATTGTATGACTAACCTTGATTTGAAAATCTGAGAGGCAAGCTAGGAATGAGTATCCCACTGCAGCTTTCAGCCTGTATTTGGAGGCAAATACATCCACTAGCTCTCAGCAGTAAGCCCCAGGACTGTAAATATAATGGCAATCTGAAATCTTCGTGAGTTTCCATTTAGTATTCTTACATCGTAAGTAGTAACACGGTATTTACCAGTGATTGATATCCAAGGAACATAATCTGTCTTACAGCAGGTTATTTATTTATACATGAAGAGTCCTGCAGCTGTGCCTGGAGACAGAGTGGATGCCCTGTGAAATGGAATGGATGCATATAAATGCCCTGTACTTGGTGTCAAGCTGTGACCTTTTATCTAAAATTCCTGAGGTGGTGCATCTTCACTCAGTCCTATGGCAATGGCTTACTTATGTTAGCAGAAGAGTGTGGCCAGGAACTCCTGTCTCCTCCTCTTAGTTCAGATACCTTCATGGCTGGGATTCTTCTACATAAAAACAACCATCAGTATTTTAAGTGTATCTTCTCAGTTTTCCATATCTGCAAATAAATCAAGTAGTGAACTCAGGAACATCACACAAGAGAGCAGGCTTAAAGTCAACTGCTACTCTTTTGCTTGAGCAAAGGACAAAAACATATTTGCAGTTCAGTGCAATGCTCGTTATTTGTATGAAAGGAAAGTAAGGAAAGGTAATGTATGGGTATCTGTGGCCAAAAGCATTTCAAAATTATCAGCTGCTTATAGGGCAATTAGGTCCATTCTCAATATTAAAAGTTTTTTTTATTTAAATGTTATGACTTTCAGATTAAGGAATGATTCCTCAGTAAATTCATAAGTAAATTGCACTAATGGAAAGGATTCATTATCAGTTTTCCATTTCTTGGATGAAAGCACCTAACACTGAACTCCCACACAACCGTACTCAATATATAAAAGGACAATATCCAAAGATCAGAAATTTGCAGATCTGAAAGTCAGGCAAGTCTTTTGTTTCTGCATCACAGTTATTCATGTGAGAATCACAGTAATAATTAAAATAAATAAATAAATCAAAGTATTTATCTTGAAATACCTCAGACTTCAAAAACATGCCAGTCTACCTGAACTTATATTAATATATTTGGCATTTGTGAAATTACCATCAAGCTCCTTTAAGGCATGCTGCTGTATGGAGTATCTTTATATGCACATCTGCAGGCAAGGACTTGATCTCTCTGTGATTGATAGAGGCACTTACCACAACGGAATCATAATCAAGACCCAGATCCTCTGGAGAAATAAGAACAAATAATAATGACAGTAATGCTTTAATATCCTACTAAGCAAGAATCATCTCTGCTTTCTTGAACTGGACATTTTTCCCCCTATCATTTACATAAATAAAACGTTGAGGCTAACTGATATCACTGTGACCACACTCTGGTCTTCCGCAGAATACCGGCCAGACCTGAACAGCAGTGTGGTGAAAGAACATACACGTTAACAAGTCTGGGTTTTTTCATATAAATATTTTTGCAGTTAGAGAACTTATCTACAGAGCAGAGAGGAAAAGCTTGAAAAAGCAAAGGACAATTTTATCAGTCCAAGAAATCAAGAACTCCAGCATTTCAGGCCACAACTGTATGTGTTTCCTGAAAATGGATGCATCTGTAAATTCCAGGGCGACAAGGGATTATAAGAACTTGAAAGGATTTTTATGTTTGGAGGTATATGAAATATATTGTTTTGGGCCAGTAGGGAAGGTCAGATAAAAAGTTAGCAGAAAAAAGCTGGGTTAACAGGCTGGATTTAGAATAATAATCCTACCAAACACATGAGATTATTTGTTGCCCCCCTCCTCCTCTGAGGTCCATAAAACATCCACATACCCTGCAAAATGTAGTTAAAACACAATGTTTGATGAAGTAAAACTCCAGATCTTTCAAAATAAAAACATAACAACTAAAAAGATAAATATTATACCGGAAGGAATATACCTACGGTAAACAATTCTGTTGATGCAATGTAATTTGTAATCTTATTTGTTGATTTTAGAAAAACATGTTTATTCAGAGCTTGCAATAAACAACCAAACGTTTTTTCATCAGAAAGTGAAAATCAACTAACTTAGTTAAGAACTATTCTAAGAACACTTAATAGCATCCAGATTCAGTGACTGATTTTCTATTTTAAGCAGGAAGAGAGGTACAGCACAAACAATCTGGAGGATAAAAGCCTGACAGCAAAATCTCCACACATACCAAAGAAAATAACGTGTGTATGACAGCTACAACAACAGCAATTTTCAGCTTCTTACACAACTCATGCAATGTACTTTGCAGTCATCCCTCTTGCATAAATCCGTACGTTAAAATTCTGTGTTCCAATGGATCGTTTGAATGCTCCATATCTGCAAATGAGCCACATAATACAGAGTGTGAGAAGTGATCTGTGCTATCAGTGACATCAGGAGTTTTGCAGCTGTAGTTATTAACAGATATTTTTTCACCCGCAGCATTGACTAAAATCAATCACTCTGATAACCAGGCATGGCATGAGCTGTCCGCCCTGTCATTTCAGTCTGATTAATCACACGTACACAGACCTTTACCTTAAAGAAGCAATTGTTCACATTTAATCACAAAGATACATTCAAGCATACTATCATAGATTACTAAATTTAAGTGCAATTTATGTCTTATAGTTTGGCAAATACGCTTATGATAATAGGGCTTTGGCATATAGATGTATTGTTTCATTCATTTTACAAACATTAAAATCTAAGCTAATATGTTGTACTTTGAATCATTTATCACATCAGATTTGCAGCTTTTGAATCTTCCATTATACACATATCCTGATCTGCAGATTTATCCTAATAACCCAGGTGGAGATAAGTTATTATGTCTTCTTCAGACTGTGCTTGCTTGACAGTAGACATCATCTTCATCATAGATGAAATACCTTTATTTTACCTAAACATCCTCCATTCTATTAACTGGTCCTTCTTTTGTTTCAGTTTTCCTTTTAACCTCAGAACAAAGCACAGTTCTTCCGTTAAGAGTTGTGCAAGAGCTATTCTTTCTTTTTTGTGTTTTGGGGCTGATTTTTTGGGTTTGGGTTTTTTTTTTCTTTTTCAAAGGAAAGGCCTCTTACACAGGCATAATACTCTGCAAGTAAAGGCAGACCACCCTGCTATGCCAAAAAAACATTGAATTTGAGATCTGTCAAACCAGTAACATATTTGACTCTGCCAGAAACATCCTACATTCCGGATACTCTTCCTGATTAGGCCTAAGCACACAAAAACATTCAAGTGTCCTGGGGTCCACCACTCTTCAGCAAATCACATGAGCATATGTTTCAGTTCAGAAGCCAATGAAATATAATAATATGCTGAAAATTGAGTATGAGGCTAAAAGTTGTGCTGATAGAATTGCACAAAACTGCAATTTTTATCTCTGTTGCTAAAGAGAAGTTGTATGTAACAAACAGGTTATTGTTTGTTATGCATATTAAGTAGGTGACTACTTAAGCTTTTAGCTTCTTCCAAAGTATTAATTCACCAACATTTCACAGTTGCGTATGCTTTCTGAAAGGCCAGACCCATATGCTAAGACTTATTTTTTAGTTACTGTTTCTACACTAGATAATATTTATGCTTTAAAATACATACTTTCTCAAAGACTGCTGCACTTAGCTCTATATATTAATTGCCTGATTAACATTTTTATGTTTTACATTTAAATAAATATATTTTTAAATAATTTTAAAATATTTTATTCAAATATGGCAAAAATCCTATTAGTTAAAAATATAACACAATGGATATAAAGTGGACCTTTCTTTCTTTTGTAGCCCAGTGTGCAGAAAGCCTCCATCAAGAGGTTTCTGCTCTGACTGCTCCCAACTGTGCTCTCAGGAAATGACAGATTGGATAGGTTGACGAGCAACTAAACTCTTGAAAGAGGGGAGAAAGCATTCTTCTGCCAAAGAATTTTGAAAAGAAAAGCCAAAGTGTTGGAGACATCCAGAGAGTTGTTTACATTTAAATAAATGACAGAGACACAGATTCATGATCAGAATGCAAGTAATTAGTCAAAACTGCACAGTGCATTTATCTCCTCTGTCCTGAACTGGGATACAGAAGGATATTGCTTTTTCTACCACATCATGCGCCAAGAGTGTATACATTATAAAGTTTCCAGAAGTTCAATCGGCATTCTGTAATGCAATCAACAGGAACTAGGCAGAACATAAGAAGGGTGTAATCACCATTAGAAGATGTAATAAAAGTGCCTCTTAAGATAGACAACACTGACTGTTCAAAACATTCCTGCTCATCACATCCTAGAGTATTTTTCAGAGCAAGAACAACTGTCAATATTATTGTGTCCACCCAGTTTAGCAAAACGCTATCACCATTGGTCTTGGTGTTGCAATGAACCTTTATCAAATAGAAAACAGGTAATAAAGAACCCCACAGCAACCCACACTTTAGGGACAGTGGTTTACGCTGTGGTTTACACTATAGCAAGTGATCTTTTGATCTTTCTTAGGCTCTGGAAAAAGATTAAAACAAGGATGTTTGTACATATAATCACATAAAAATTGGAAATCTAGAAAAATGTAACAGCAGATCAGAACATTAGTTCATCTCCATTGCTGTTACCATCAAGGAATGTGCAAAATACCTGTCATTAATTGATGAGGATAGTATCTCACAAGTCACAGGTTGTGTCCCCACAATTGTCTTCAATAGCTGTTTATTATCCAGTTGATTTATTATCAGCTATTTATTATCTCTGTTTAGCTATTTATTATCTCTGTTGATTTTCCAGTCTCTTTTTAAGTCAGTTTGTACTTCAGACCTTCCAAAAAAAGTAAAGAGACACATTCTGCAGTTTAAATTCCGCAGTTCAAAGGAAAAAAAAAAAGTTTTCTCTTTTTTTTCCTGTCTAAACCTACCAGCTCATAAGTCCCCACTAGTTCCCTCTGCAGC
The DNA here is from genome assembly GCA_013397135.1 of Pachyramphus minor. Lineage (NCBI taxonomy): Eukaryota > Metazoa > Chordata > Aves > Passeriformes > Tyrannidae > Pachyramphus > Pachyramphus minor. The sequence continues at coordinate 1,064,123 of VYXB01002799.1, forward strand.
AATCATCTTTGTATCCACCTCTACCAGAGCACTTCCCACATATGTACCTCTTCTGCACCTAAAAGTTCCAGGCAGTTCAGCCTGCCCTTTTATAGAAACTCATCTAGGTACATTGTCTTTGGGTTTTTTTCTGAAGATTGTTTGGTAAAGAACTGGACAAGTAAATAGTTTGAAATTCAAAGTAAATTAGAACTCTGCTTCTCTCTTCAGAAGCTGGAGAGCCGTTAACTCTGTCCTACTATACCACATTTTATTAATTCAATTTCTTATACCACAGCAGCCTTCTGGAAGAACTCTTTAAAACATTTGGAATTTGTCACTTCACCTTCCTGTTTTACTGAATAATGTATTATTAATAAAAAAGATTTACAATTACGACCAAAATCATCTATTTAGGGATAAGAAATTTCAGCCTTTTTTGATTTTGCATTTTAAAAATGCTTTTCATGCTCTGATTTTTCTGAATTCTCTCCAACATTTTTGTAATGTTGATACAATATTGCACTGAGCATTTCAAAAGCAATTCCTGTCCCTGATTTAGAAAGGCATACTAACAGGTTTTCATTTCTTTATTCTTATTCCTTATGTCTTATGCTCTAAGACAACCTGTAATTAGAAAACTGACCTGCTCTGACTAATGACAAAAGAAAACAACACAGAATACAGGACATGATAGGTTTCCTACTCCTGAAGAGTAAACATAAGTGGCTAATTCTTCTCACCACACACACAAAAAGTAATTTTTGAATGTAGCAATGCATTTTTAAGCTCTTGAAAAGAAACACTTGCTTTTACGATACAAATTTAGTTTCAAGAGTTGACTACCACAAGATACCACAAAAGCCATGAATTTCACCAAGGATTTTCTTTTCTCCTCAGATCGTCATGAGTATCCTTCAAGAGAGGGACGAGGTAGTTATCCACTAACTGGGTAGGAAGAATTTCTCTCAACAGAAATACTACTTTAATGTCATATACTCTTCCAAATGTGCCCAATGTTAGATATTTATCTGATCTGTAACTGTCATATTTATTTTTAACTCATTTCCTAAATGCATTTAGGAAACAAAGAAAGCTGAATTTATCTTAGAGTGTAAAAATGTTTTTTTTCCTATTTAGCAAATATCAGGAAGTCAGCATTGTAGCCATCTTATAAAAAAATCCTTGGGGTGGGGGGAGATGCCTAGTGTGCTTTTTTTTTTCCAAATACATTGATTTTCTCTAGAGTCTGTTAAAGACTTGTCACAAGAAAAACAATAAAGAAAGATGATGCTCTGAATTCTGTCATCATGCCCTCATGTGCCAAGTCCCCAGACAGAAAGACGTCAGAAAAGAAGTTTCTTACTGATTTAATACAATGACTAGATGGAGAAAAAAAATAAAACAGAATAGAAAAAGATTCCCAGAATATTTTTCAATATTAATCAATATTAATATTAGGGGCAAAAGGGTAAAGGACAACATCCAAATGAGTACTATAAAATAAGGTCACTAAGATACTTTTTGTGCATATTGTATCATTAATTGATGTAAATATACACCAAAAAAACCCTTCTAATAATGTAGTAAAAATGACTCTAAAAACTGCATGGTACGTTCTAACTGCTTTCAACTGTCAAGTGAGATGCTGATGGTGAGAGATGTGTGAAAGCATGTATAAACTTTTTATTTTTTCTGTCTTTGTAATATATTTGTAATTATGACATTACCTAAATTAATCTTCAATAACGTAGCAAAAATGAAGGTACTGGGCATACAATGTATTGCTTTATATCAAGAGCTGAGCAGGCCTTTCCTTCTAGTTACATAGCAGTGATACGGTCATAATTGACATTTTTGTCACGTCATTGTGTTAAGTCCCAGTTTGTGCTGCATAAATGCACAGAAATTCAGCTGCATTTCAGTGCTCTCTTTACGCTACCTGCCATTTTACTTTCTGCTCTCTTTCCTCCCTGATTCTTCCTTCCAGACTTTCATCACATGTGAGAATTCGATGTTTATTGTTCTGATTGTTGACAGGAAAAAAAGCAAACTATAGTATCTACACGCTACATGGTCCTGAACAAAAATCAGCAAAACTGCAATCAACATCCAGCTAAGGTCCTCTAATTTCATTCTGAATATGAAGCACAATTTAAATCACAACACTGATAATGCTGAAGTTAAAAAGAAAAAACACACATCCCTCAAAAAAACCCCCAAACCCAAAAAAGCCCAGAACATTTTATGAAATGACAGAATCAGAAGCGATTTATGCTGTACGTCTAATTCTAATTTTTCTAGAATAGATTTAAGATAGGACACATCAACCATATTAATATTCAAATCTATCCCTTTAAGTATCACACAGTTACTAATCAGAGCTGAAGGGGACTGAGATTTTCTCACAGTATTCATTCTCATTTTAAAATTACTTAATTCTGAACTATTTTGTATTCAAAACACTTTTCTTTATCTGGCATGTAACCCCTACAGTTCAAGTAGTTAAACAAACAGCACCTAATTTGATATTCTACAAAATTAATTTCAATAGATCAGCTGATGAAGAACAAAGGGTTTAGTATTTTACAGGTATTTCTAAAGCTTGTCCCTCTAGAATTAAATCTTCACAGCAGTCACTTCATAAACAAGATTCGGGGGTTTTTGAGGCATTACTTACATATGCAGTTGAATATATTTCACAAAACACTTTGTTGTGCTCTCGACATATAAGCATATTTTAAAGGAACTGAACTAAGTTATTGAAAAGCAAAGATTTTATCAGAGAATTATAGAGCAATTGTAGTACACAAAACCAAATGGAGTTCCCACCCTCACAACAGTCATACACAGGTTCTATTCAGTGGCAATGTTTGCTTCACGGAGTTATCACCTCTCACCCATCTGAAACTATCAGCTAAGCTTTTGCTTTTATAACAGGCCCACTGAAGCTCTATCTACTGGCTTTTCAAATTACCACCATTTTAGTCTGTCTTTTTTTTTTTCATTTCTGATAATAAGATTCAGCTCTATCTTGTCACACTTGAATTGCCCAAGATAACCCTTGCTTTCCCAGAACGACATTGCTTATGAACCAGAATTACCAGAATGCCAAGGGAGATTTTTTCCAAGTCCCATTCAAAAATCTGGACTAGCAGGATTTTTACTTATGAATACCATGTAGAAATTTAAAGCATCTACAAAGACAGATGGAACTCACTATGGCAACATAGAAAGAGACAATATTAATATCCTAGTTATTTCTAGCATTCAAAAAACAATTATTTAGTCTTTTTTGTATCCTGGGCCCAGCTTGAAGACACATCTTCCCATCAGCTTCAGACAGCTTTGCACAGAGCTCCCAGGAGCGGTGCAAGGTCCTCCCTCTTTGTCAACCACAGCAGCACTCTGAAAATGGTTGCACATTTGTGCAAGAGAGAGCTCTTATTCATCAGCATGTATGTTAGTCACTCAAGTGACTCAGCAATGCACTAACGTATTCAAAACCGCATGAGGGCATAGAATAAGAGAAGTCTGGGTTGGCACTACCAGAGAACAGAGCCTCAGAGGATGGCCATGACAGCAGTTCAGGACAAACCTTTCACCACTCCAGCAGTGTCTAAGCAAAACTCTTCTACCCATCCAGTTCAGAAAAAGGAGCATAAACTCACAATGCTGAGCTAGGAGGAGACTGAGGGAAGTATATTTACAGGCAATTTATGTAGGCAACACTTACACTAAGGTCACTAATAGACGCTTGGAGCAGGCACAAATGCACACAGAAGCAGAAGGGCCAGCTTGTCTCTGAACTATATTTTCAGACATATTAAAATCTAATTGAATATATCAGTCCCACCACTCCATACTTATTTGTGATTCCACTTATACAAAAAGACAAGGAGTCTTTTTGGCAGGAGTTTCTCCCTCTCTGCTCTTCCACCTTGCTTGTCAAATCACAACAGGCTTCACTACTGCAGAAGGAAATCGGCAGAGAGCTCCTTCCAAATCTGGACAAGACAAACATACCCTTCTAGAACTTCCTAATTTCTCAGCATGATCTACAGTATTGGCATTTTTATATCAGTCCCTGACATCATCTCTCTTGAAACCCACACATTTCACCCACTTTCTCTCCCTTTTTGCCATGTTTACTTGGCTGGAGAGCACAGCATTCCATAAAGCTCCTTATAGTGTAGGAGGGCAGCAGCAAGCACAGAACATATGTCAGAGGTTAAATGAAATTTGAATAAATCTTTTGTCTCTGAGCTTTTAGGAGAAGAAAGAATTCAGAAGAGAGGAAAACAGTGATATGAATAAAAGCACTTATTGCTTTTCGAGTATGTCTTCTACCACATTTCCACCTTAGAGTAATCCAACCACTACTACTTTTCACTGAAGTTACATAAGCCTCACATTCCTCTTCCCTGATTGAAGATGTGGGCCTGCATGGATACGCTGGCTGTACTCACTTTGTCCCATAAATTTGGACTCTGCTAACTGTCCCTTCAAAAGCCTGCTATCAGCACTATGTTAAGCCTTTCATAGAGCAATGGCAATAAATTGCTATAAACCACTTGAAGAAGAAAGCGACTTTCCTAACAGGCCATAGTGACATCAATCTTCAGTATATTCCTGTAATTCTACCCACAAAAACAGGACAAACTTTCCATCAACACCTTATTTCTTCCACAGGGAAGCCCTCTCTTTTGTTGAGGAAACCCTGCTTTTTTGAGAAACAGCTTCTTCAACCTTCAGTTCCTCATGTAAGAAGTGTCTCCCTTTGAGTCCCTTTCCCATTATTTTTTTCCCTTATAGATTGTATATTAAATCACCAGCTCAGTCACAGAGAAGCAACTTTGTGTATTACAGATGTAATAGCAAAATCACTCCAATGGAAGTGTCCCTTCCATATGCATACCAGTGCTCATAAAAATTGCTGGAGCTTTCTTGTATATTTTCGACAGAAACTGGGAAAAGATATACATCATCTAATACAATAATAGAAAAAAAATCCTCCAAAAAACATCCCTTAACCTATTTTATGATTTGACTGCTCTATTACTGATGTTGCTTTATACTTATCATCAAGGTAGTGTAACCATGTCTGTGCCATTGGTCCGGTGCCAGATACTTCTACAAGCCACACACAGAGGCCCAGCACAGCAACCTCCCCTCAACTCTGTGCTGTACTGAGTAACAGAGATCAGTGCCCAAACATGAGTTAAGAGGATTGACAAGCATCTGACAGCTGTTAGATTTCACAAAGTTTAGGTGACAATGCTTCCCACCCACCTTCCTCACCTGTGTGAGACCAGAGCAGAGAAGCGAGGCTGCTTGGTTAGACCACATTGACAAGATAAATGCATGCCCTTGAAAAAGCCCCAGTCCTACTGACGTCAAAAACCAATGGATTGGGTCCCCTGTCAGACACAGAAAGCAGACATCTGCTTCACTACAAATGTGAAGAGGAATTCATTAAGTCAAGCATAGTCTTATTCTAAACCAAACACTATTAACATTTGAAGTGCTTAAAATTTTTACTAACGTAAATTCCCCTCAAAGTCCCTTGATTTCCTGTGTTAAATAATGATAAATGTTCAAATCATTAATTTTATTATTTCTTGTTCTTTTATTGTTAAATTTTGTTGAGGCTTCTTGATACTTTCCCTGTGCTGTTTCCCCCTCCCCGCTCTATGCATTTCTCCCCCCTGCTGTGTGCATCTGCTGTGTGTCTCTCTCACTTGCTCTCTCCCTGCTGCGTACATCAACTATTTCTCCCCACCACTCCTATATGCATGTTTGCCATCTATCTCTCTCCCCCTCCTGCTGAGTGTATTCACTGCCTCTCCCCCTCCCTCAGTGCATGCATCCATCCTGTATCTTCCTCTGCTGCGGCAGTGCACACAAGCCTTTTCTCAGCAACTCCTACTGGCATTCATGCACACCTCCCTCTGCCTGTCTTCCCTCCTGCCCTCTCCTCTTTTTTCATCCCCCTCTTTGAGCATCCCTTATCCCTGCTCATCTTTATACTTTTCTCCCTTCCATCTCTTTGATATTCTGGTTTCTTCACTCTCCTTATCTGCATCACCCTTCTCTCGGTCTCCCCTTTGTACCATTTCTCTCCACTTCTCTCTGATCTGTTCTCACAAATTGATTCTACAGGAAAAATGTTCTGCTCTTGCTTGTAGACGTGTGCAAGCCCACATTGCAAACCATTCAGCGCTGCGTCAAATCTAACGGTAGTCAGATTTATTTGCAGAAGAATCCTTGTTTCCTACCATTAGGTACACTGCGTAAAGTCTCCCAAAACACTTTCCTGACCTTTTTTCCTCTTATTACTGCACTACAGGGTTCATTTGCATGTAAAGATTAAGTTAGGATATGCCTGTGCATACCTGCCAGGTTCTTACTAGCAAAAGAAAAGGATCTATTATGACACTGAGCCTAACTGCAGTTAAGGTCATGACAAACTTAACATATGCATTATTTGGTACAAAATAGCTGGACAGAAACAAATTAAAATGCATTGTATGATTTTCGTTTCTCTTTCCAACTGATGTATGATAATAGTGCCTTATTGAACGATCAGCTAATTCACTCAACTCTCTTCCTCTTCATCAGCAAATTTCATCAACTTTCTCTTGCTTTCATTGTCCAAGTAAGTCACTTGAGGAAAAACTTAAGACTGATCACAAAACTTATGCTTAAGGAACTCCAATAGTGACACCTACACAACCCTACACTTTCTCATTCAGCACTAACCAGTACTGACCTTTAGCTAACCACTCATATTACTTATACAGATCCCCAGTTTTCCAGTCTTGACTATTAGTATCCAGATATCCAGTACAGACAGATAACATCAACCACACCTCCTTGGTCTAGAAATACATTGATTTTAGCAAAGATATCCTTTGTGCCTGGCACAATGCACCATTAGTAAACCCCTGTGGCATTTCTCCCACTTTGCATTATTTTCAAGCCTTAAACAATTATCTTTTCTGTTAAATGTCTCCTATTGGCTCACTAAGGCTTTGTTTAGATTTTTATTTTTGGAACATACAAATTTGCTATATAACATACAGATTTGCTATATGCCCAAATCTACTTATTTTATTGGTCCTACCATAACATGTACTAGTTGTTTTACAAAGTCCAGGATGAAAATTCTGCAGTGTTTGGGGAAGAAAGTAGGCAATTTTTGCTTTGGTTCTTCTGACTTCTACTTACATGTCTAGTCTGCTGACTTCTATTTATTTAAATGGAAGCCTAATCTGGTCACATTTCCTTTATCACTTTTGTTCATCATGGCCACCTGTTTTGTTTGGGATTACAGTCCTAGGCAGTTTGCTAACTGCCCTAGACCTCCTCCAGCGCATCTTCCTCTTCCACTCTCTGCAGACTATTTACCTGTGGGAACCAGAGGAGCACCAGGGCAGAAGCAAGGCTACTGGGGCTCCTGAACAGTCTGCCCATTCAATCTCCTGTTGAAGTATTACAGAGTTATTTCACAGGCAAGGTGTTCTTGGTCATGTTACTTCCACGTATCTGTAGTATGTCAAACCTAGGAGCACTACCCAAATCTTACCAGAGTCTTTGAGAAGGCGTTTATTCATATTAGTGGCACCCACCTATATTCCCCCACCTAAGTCTTGCTCAGGTTTTCTAGATCATCAGCTACTTTAAAACAGATTGGAACTACAAAGCTCTCACCCGTCAGTTCTAACCCTGAATCTGCCTAGATAGTTTCTGCTTCGATTTTTGTCAAAGTCTTCTATAATTGTGGTACTTTACCAAACTGATTGGAAGTACTTCCACAGGTCCTGACAAATTACATTAAACTGTATGTGAGTTGGCAAGAAAGTTAGTAAAATATTCCCTGATATTAAATTTGATTTGCTATTCTTCCATCACAGAGGGCACTCTTAATCTCCTTCTTTTCTTTTTAAATGAGGCAGAACTTCATATTCAAATGCATAAACACACCTGCTTTACATTTTGTTGTAAATAAGTAAATTTAGTTTTAAGAATGTATGATCAATGTCATTGTAGCAAGAGGAAATTTTGGCAGTTGCACAGAAAAAAAAGGGATGAAGAATTCAGTGCTTCATATATGACCTGGCTCAGCTGGTGAATACTTCTGTGAAAGTGATCAACACAAAAGTGAACAACATTGCCACTGACATTTTTATCACACAGTTTGATTGTTGACACTCCAAAGAAATAATAAGAATGGTGCAAAAGATCAAAGTTCCTGTCTTGGGCTTTCTGCACTTTCAAGGAGATTATGGTACATCAATTTATACTTGCTTCAATATTTAGAAAAGTTCTTTTTCTTTCTTTATCCGACGAACTTTAAGATTCATCTACATGACATTGTGCTAATGAATAGATTCTACAGAGAGTGACAAAATATGCAGGTCCATAGCTATAAATAAAAGCTTAAAAAGAAAACTAGGATATTTCTAATGAAAAACACCTTAGAAACATGAAAGAACAGTAGAAAATATTATGTATATTCTTTTCCACATAAAAATACCAGCAATATTTTTGTTGCCTTACTAAAGTTAAAAGTTCCATTTGTATTTCAAAGAGTAAGTCACCACCATATCCCAACTAGAATAAAAGTGATTTTACATTGGTCATCTAGAAACAGGTCAAACCAGTTTGAATTTCCTGCTTCTTTTGCCAAACAAACGTTCTTCATTTGAGAATAAATTTCCATGCCCTGATGGAATAAGCAGCTCACAGGAGAGTGATCTGACAAAAATGACTGAGGCTCAGGATATGAATGTAAAACTGATTGCTTGACCTGCTCTGTAACACAGCTCGTATCATGCATATGCACCTGAGAAGCTATAATGATTTGCACATCTTCTGCCTGAATGACTGCCATCCTATCTGTAATAACTTTACCAGTTAAATCACCATCTGTTTCACAGGCTTTCTAATGTTTATATCTCCCTTCTCTGTCCTAGAAAAAGAACAAAATTGTTTTCCTGCTCTGTATGAGAAGAAGTATCCCTTCACTCAGCTGGGGAGCTAAGCTAACATATCTTAACTATCTCTATCAAACCAAGACACAGATTTTAGCATTCAGATAAAACTAAATGAAATCCACAATTTATTTCCCCTGTAGAAGCAAGATAGAGCTAGAAACACATTACATATTTTTCTTCCTCCTTCCATCCCATCTGGTAAATTGTTTAAAACAATTATGTAATAGGTGATAATGGATGTACAAAATCCAAAACCCTGACATGTACTAATAGAAATGCTGCAACATTTACAAGGAACCCAAGTAGGTCCTAGGTCAATATAAACATAGGAAATTTGGATGTTCCTAGATAAGTTATAAGCTTTGTAAACTATAGCATCTTCACAGAAATATTAACTTCCATGCTGTTATTCAGTTTTCATTATTAAAAAAAAATGTAAAAAAAAAAAAGTGCAGGAAACCAAACACCCCTCCCAAACCAAATCAAACACCAACCAAAACCAAAAAATCTAAAATCTAACAAAGCCACATTGACCAAGCTTTGGCTGCAAAATTCAGTGAAATAAGAAACACTCCCTCACGATCAAGAAAGTCGGTAATCACATTCCTTACATTTTTACTACACAATTATAAATGCATGCGATGCTGGCATCTGCTACAGCTAGCTCAGAGATTATATCTGTGCAAGTCAGAGACTTACAGAAGCCTGGCAGGATGGGGCTCTAAGGGAACCTTTGCAAAAGATGTATTAATGTGGATTTGCAGAAGAATTCTGGAATAGTCAGAATTGCTATTCAGTTCCCAGGACCCTGGATTAAAAAGTCAGAGTAGAGATCATAATGACTATATATAAAGTCTTTCACACTGGACAAGATTAGGATTAATCAGTTTGTCTCTCTTTATGCCTCTCCTGGTCATAGTCAGAATCTTTTGTGTTTTGTTAATGCTGAAACTAGTGTTACTCAATTAAAATAACAAATACACATTAGAAACCAACCACTTACAAAAGAAGCTTCTGCTATGCTTCTGTGTGCTTCTCTGTTGTTCAGTTTTACTGACACAAAGAAAAATTACTTTTGTTTGTCATAGTTGTTTGTCACAGCCTGCTCCCTTCCCTCTCCATGACAAGCAGTTCAGAGAGTTAGCAATATAGTGCCATCTATCAGGAAGCACAGAGGGAAAACAATTGTGAAATCATTTTCCCAATGCACATACACCCTTAGTCATCCCCTCCTTCCCTCCCTCTCACATATAGACCTCTTTTGTTGGAGAGATTTAGTTTGTTGGGAACTGCACCCATATCCAGGGTGGATAAAATTTTCAAGTAAAGCAACAACTGAGCAACAAGCCCTTCCTGTCTGCACCACAGTTCAACCCTCTTGAAACTGATAAGGAGCCTTTAAAGCATTTAGTTGTCAACCTAGTGTAGACTTGACATTCATTGCTGCAATACCGAACTATTCTGGCAGAAAAGCCAACAGCCCAGGGAACCCTTCCATGACCTCAATCAATGTGGGGCAAAACCACAGAACGTCATGGCAATCACAAGGAGGATCCCTGGGAGCTCACATCATCCTTCTCTTGCCCCGATGCATGCTTACCTACACCTGCCCTTTCCCCAGCCAAAAGCTACCTAGCATTTTATTAAAGGCTCTCCAGTAGCAACATCTTCACACACATCCAGCTCAAGTTTGAGTCAACTTTACCATAGATGTTAACAAAAAATATTTCCAAGCAGCCAAGCTAGATTTAAAGCTTTCAAAAGAAGTTGCAAAAGTTACCAGCACTAAAGCGAGGGAAACAAGATGGAAAGCAGGTCGGAAGAGATTTTGATCAAAATGATTGAGAAGAGCAAAACCGCTCAAAAAATTAAAAGAAAAATCTAACTGAAAATGAAGCGAGAAATTATTACAGCTCTGAAGTTTCTTGACCTATTGCTATAAGATAATGGGAGTTGTTATGCTATTTTAAAAAGTCACAGAGCATTCTCAGTGGAGAGTCCCCTGGGAATCTGAAACCAAAGTGAGACTCCCACTAGGATCAAAAGCAGAGCTCTGCAAGCTTCCAGATGTTAACCTCTCTTTTTATTTTCAACTTCTTTTTTAATTGCAAGACTAGTACCAGGGATAGTATTTTGGGCATACAGACTTTTATCCTCTCCAAAGAAAAGAATTTCAAAATGTTCAAGAGGAAGCTGGAAGCTGGCAATGCTACACTGTCTTCTCATCTGCAAAAGGAAAGAATTCACGTAAAAAGTCGCTGTCTTCTTGCTAATAAAGCAAGCAACAACTGAAAAACTTGGCTTCATGAAGCAACTCTGCTCATCTTCCTTGTAGTCACCTTCAAAAGTCACCTAAGATTTTGAAGAACAGGGCACTGAAACAAATGTTCAGTGTCTTTTAAAGTGTCCAGGAACGAACGAGCTGCCAGACTCATCAATTTCTAGAAACTAAGGTGACAGAACCATCAAAGACCCAGAGAAGTAACCACTGTGTTTTCTTGCCTGACCTTCTGTGATAATGTGCAGAGGAATGAAGGAGCCGAAGGCCTTATTACAGGGAAAGCGCACTTTGTTCTTGTAGCTTCCAAAGCAAAGTAGAATGATCTTCTCCAAGGCAGCGGAAGCAATTCTGTCACCCGTGTCATTTTTTCTGATGTCTGAGCTGCCTCTTTCAGAAACACTTCTCTGCCTAAACACAAGGAGCTGGTAAAAAGACAGAACATGGGTAGCTGCACTTTGATCCATAAAACCAATAGCAATCCTTGTTAAAGGAAAGATGCACAGTGAAAATAATAGTGATGGTCTGCATATGCTCATGTTTATTTGCTGTTGGATGCTAGTCCAGACAGGGAGGCAGCTCAGCACACCATCCATCTTGCAATGATAAGAAGCCCGTTGCTTGGAAGGAGACAATGTGATGAACAGACACTTTGAAAACCTGACTCCCTGAAATCTGGATAACACTTTTTTTGGCACTCAAGTGCCCTGAATGATTATTCCAGCTCATTTTCACAGTCTCATAGGACAAAGTCTGTCTGAAACCTGCTCTGCCATTCCCACTGCCCTTCCACTCACTCCCTCACTGCAGTCTTGGCCTTCTTACTCCTCTTTTGTTTTGAGGATTTTCTCTCCCCCTTCTTTTGTTTCTCAGATATAAAAAGAGAGGAAGAAAGATGATGGGTGACCTGAGGAAAGGATCAATCTAGTCACTGAGAGAAAAGAGTCCTGACATGGTTGTCAGTAGATGACATAAACAGGATGATCTATAGTGCTAAGTGCCCTGACTACCTGTACTGCAACAAAAAAACTTTAAAAATAATTATTCCGAAAGAGTGAAATTAAAATATGACATCCAAGCACAAATATGTAGGGAATAATTCAAGTACAAGATATCTGATAGCAAATTCACCAGCTTTACCTATTTAAAAACAAATTGAGCTCCTTACTAAACATTCTATTTTATATGAAAATTTTAGAAAATGTGGATCACTTCTTACACCAGTCACGTCCAGCTACAATACCAAAATAATATAATGAAGAATCTATGATCAGAATGGTGATAAGTTTTGCTTTAAATGTTGCTATAGAAAGCCTAATTTAAGCTAGTTTAAATTTGAAACAAGAAACAGGTGGTCGTGGAACGAGTGTTGACACATTTTGCTTCCTGAGATCAGTAAATTAAACATAACATCCAGAAGGAAATTAAAAAAAAATAATTTTTTTTAGTGAAAAAAGCTTTTATAAAATAGACATGTAATATAAAGACAAGAATAGTAATAGTTACAACTGCAACATAAAAATCTGATACAGCAAAGAAAATGAAAGCTAAGATTTCAGCTGTCTTTTTAATTAAAGTATTTTACCTCTTAACAGACATATCAGTGGCACAAAAGAACTTGAACTGCATTCTGTTCTCAATTGCCTGTCATAACCTGTCAGTTCACAGTGAGATAAAATGAAATGGTATGCATAAATGCTGAAACACGAGACCATTTATTAATCAGTCTGCTTTTTGAACAGTTTTCTATTGATATATTAGGAAATCTAATTTTGTTTTACATACAGAAGCATGTACAAAATCAATAGCAAACCCACTATAAAAGCAAAAACATTTCACGCTTTTATATACAGTATAAACTGCTGCTGCAGTTAAGGTGGCAGATCTACAGAGAAACAGCAGTAAAACAGCGGAAGGTATTAAAAATCCTAGGAAAAAAAATATTACAGATAGCACAAGATCCAAAACATGGAACTTTAATGTTCTCTCTTGTATATACCTCACCATTTTAATCCTATAATGCAAATCACAACTTCCTAAATAATATTACACATATATTATGTCTACTCCCCTTCACCTACACCTAGATTTGTACAGGTACAGCACTCCCTATATTGACAATTATAGCTCAAGTTCATTTGTTACTATTTTTGTATACTTATGTTAATTTTTTTTTTCATTCATTATGGGGTTCATTTTACTTTTTTGACAAAGGGTCAAAACTTTGAAGACAGCATTTGAAGCATGACAGTTGTTATGCAGAGTAAGATGGCACTTCACTGTGCATGTGCCCAGTTGCATCTGTACTGACAGGACAACCACCTACTTCTCCCTTAGGTTTATTTGACTTTCTAGAGAAGTTCCCTTCCAGCTACTTGCTGAGACAATTGAGACAATCCTATTTCTGTGGAGGTCACCTGGTAAAATGGGAGGCAATTAACTGTTTTATGTGCTTACTTGCTTAGTTTCTTAAAGATCAGTCACCTTTAGAGGATGCTGGGCTACTTTTGGCCTTCCAAACTAGAAGGAATAACCACAGGCAACATTGAAGCCAAGGATCTCACCAAATTCCGAGTTAGCCAGTAGCCCTTTATAAATCTCTTTCCCAAAATATCATGACTCCCAGGTTCCGGGTCTGAACTGACCTGGCTGTCAAAACACCCCTGAACGCTCCCTTTAACAGCAGTGCTGCAGGCAGTTTCTCTCAGTCTGACACACAGTGCTTGTGAGCTATCCAGGCAGCAACTTCAATTAAATTTCATTTCAGCAGGAAAGACCTCTCAAGTGTAACAAAGAAGATATTACAATACCTAAACTTAATCCTTTTTACCAGATTGCCCTACATTGCTTTGGGTCCATGACTTAGAGTAAGAAGTGACTGCATGCAATTTTCTGAGGAAGAAAATTACTGATGACAGCACATAACACCTTAAGTAAAAAGTGAAGGAGATAGTCCACTAACACTTTGTTAAGACAAATAGCGATGATCTTTCCTTAAAAGGAAAGAAAACCCTTTGGTAAGCAATCCTCTCACTTCGGATGCCCCAAACCCAGTGAGGATCTTTATATCCGCCCCTTCCTTTTGGGACCACATTTTCCCTCACAAGCAAACACTTCCTGCCACCACCTTCCCATCATATGCTTTTTTGGCTGAGACATGCAGATGGCACCCTCAGAGCTGGGATGCCCCAGAATGCTCTCCTTGTGATCACCATTGTTCGTTAAAGCAGGCAACAGCAACGCCAGTGCTCAAGGACTGCCTGCATCCCTGACATTTTTTTCTTCAGCAGTAAAAGCAAAGGCATTTCAAGGGAACAGCCATTAATAGCAGATTCCTTGATTCACCCTGACTGGCTGTTAGGGGCCCTGAAGAATTGATACCACAGTCATGGAGACAGATCCAGAGACCATCATATCCGCAGTCACTGACAGTCAGTGGCCTTTCCAGAAATGTCAGTGCTCACAATATCTGAGAATCAGGACAGAAAATGTAGAAAATCCTAACATATAAATAAAGGGAACAAGCTTTCCTTTCCTGCTTTTATACCAGATAAATACTTAAGTGCGTAAAACTGAGGTCTGTAGAATACCAGACATTTAAAATATCAGTTGATGCATCTTTTAAACAAACAAATGAAAAACAACCCTAAAATTCATCTGTTTATCTTATTTGAAACACAGCTCAGTTTCTGTAGTGTATATACACATGTAACTCAACATAATAAGCTTGAAAACAGCAGTATGTTTAAAACTGTATTCACCAAATGCCCCTGACCTCATTAGTTATGATTAACGTGCTCGTTTATATTGATTCATACTAGTTCTGCCATGGCAAACTTCAAAGTTTCAAACATCTGTCTCTAGAGGGGAAAAAGCCCCCCCAAAGTAAAAACAAAACCTAAAACATTCAGAAAGAATTTCTCCTTTTATCCTCAAATACTGAAATTACCCTTCAAATTGTACTTCTTCTAGACTTAGATGGTCAATATTGATTCAAAGTTTTATACTCTTCCACTGTATCACAGACAAACAAGGGATCTTTCATTCCTTCCCCTGATCTTCCTGATAGTAGATGTAACAGACCACAAAATACCAGTCCTTGAACTCTTCAACACTGCATGCATGTAGTTTTGCACTGCCTCTTAAGCAAGCCCTTGGTTATACAGCTCTCTTCCTAGTTCCTAACTTCATCAAACAACGGTAAACCTAAATAATTCTATTGACTTCAGAAGTCAATTTGGGGATTCAAAGCAATTGTGGATGAGGGTCAGGGAGGGGAGAAGGGTTACAAGAGGACCTGAGAACCACAGTGCTCAATACGGCATACTGCATTAGAAAGCATTCCATGATTAGGAATTATAAAGCTCTGGGGAGCTTTTTTGCACACGTACAAGGCACGTGCTTTAAATGAAAGAAAAGCTGAATGCCAAAATGCCTAGAGGGTCAGACAGGCTCTTTGTGAACTGCCAGACAGAACCAAGACACTGGAAGAACAGTCAAGTGGCACTGTGGATGTTGCTGTCAGTTATTAAGCAAAGAAATAACACAACCTGTGCAGCAGAAAAGGCCTTGCTTCAAAATGGATATAGCAGCTCTGAGTATTTATGGGTATCCCTAGACAAACCACCTCTCAGCTTGTTAACGGAGGGTTATATGTCTTGGCAGGTCTCTGGAGACTGTGTTGCACAGACTGAAAACATCTTCATAGCAGTTTCAGCTAATAGGCCTTTCTGCTTCCTAATGGCCCCAAATAGATCTTTTCTGATGCACGCATTTTGCTTTCAGCTATCCGAAGCTTGGCAAGTGACCTATCTCCAAAGCATCAGCACAGATTATTTATATGGGCCTAGTTTGTACAAACTGGTCAATACAGGCTTTCTTAAATCAAAGTAGGTCTGGCAAGAAATCACATCAAACTACAGAACTTCAATACAAAACTACAGAACAGATAAATGGATCCAGTTATCACCTGAATGGCCCAACTCTCAGTGGCAATTACCAAGGTTGTTTGAGCAGACTTGGCATCCTTCATGCCTTGTTCACGAACAACAAAAAAAGCGCCAGCATTATTCTAAAGAACATTATTTCGTATTTTCTGTAACCAAAAGGATAACCACCATAGTTTTAAGAAAAAAAATTAACCATAATTTAGAAAAAATAAAAATAAACCAAAATCGCACACCAAATGAGCTTATTTATACATAGTTCTCTATGGGAAATGATTGAGCAGAAAAAATCTGCACTTTAACTAACTTATTCTATAATAAAAAATGGAAGTATAAGTACGTCTCTGTTCACAATTAAAAGGCCCCAAGAAATACGTCTCTGCTGGCATTTTGGGTAAAATTTTAGCAGAGTCTCCAGTCTCTCTAATTGCTATGATAGCATACACAGCCTGCCTCAAAGCATGGAACATATGGCATCCTCAAAGGATTTGATATCATTTTTTCTTTAGAACGTGCAAGTCAGTTGGTCATTGTTATTCCTCTGTGGAATTACTCAAACAGCTGCTACCTTCCAACTAAGAGGTAAGAAAATCTTTGTCTTTTTTGCTGCTACTAATTTCACTGACACACTTCTGTCATATAATGAGGGTGGGTAATATGCTTGTAATGCATTTTAATGTTGCATATCTGATCTATGGTGTAAACAACACTTTCCTGAAGACTGACATCTACAAAAGGATGAATTTCATGTTGCTTGCAAAGTAATCTGAGTCATAAGGCCCAAGTTTAAAATTGCAAGAAATTAGTTTAATATGCAAACCTATATACATTGTTGATATTCCCTTCTACAGAATCAAAAGTATGACACTTGAACCCACTTATAATGCATAGAATGTGTTGAATTTAGAAATATTTTAAACTCCTTATCACCAAATAAATTAGTTCTTTTAAGATTGTTCTTTACTTACCAAATAATGATTTGCTAAAATGTATTTTCAGATTATGATTGGAAAGTAGACATGTCTAACAATACCTTATTCATTCTACATACAGCAGGGTTACGAATTTCATAGTTTTCTGAGTTCTTATCTTCCACGGTTCACAGATCCCATCTCTCCTTGATGATCAGGGTATCTCCCCAAATTGAACTTTTTTTCTTTCTATTCTTTCAAACTGACAATTTTTTCATTCTCTTTCAGAAGACTAAGGAAATAATAAGTAAAGTAAGAAATAGAACACACCACCAGAAGATAAC
This sequence comes from Pachyramphus minor, assembly GCA_013397135.1. Taxonomy (NCBI): domain Eukaryota; kingdom Metazoa; phylum Chordata; class Aves; order Passeriformes; family Tyrannidae; genus Pachyramphus; species Pachyramphus minor. The sequence continues at coordinate 1,081,580 of VYXB01002799.1, forward strand.
AATGACAAATGACTAAAAACCCAAATCTCACAGAGAAAAAAATGGTAATGAGAAAAGGAGATAATAAAATCATGATCGTGCATCACATGTGAACCATATATGAACATCACAACCTCACAAATGTGATGGGGGGGGGTGTGAAAAAAAAACCTCACCAGAAACAAAAGAGCTGCCCAAATTTTAAAATTAAGTCATAGGGATGTTCTTAAAGTAATCATCCTGAATTTAGCAAGACAATTGCCCTACAATTTTCCCTACTTTTTCCTTCTTTTGAGTCTTATTTGTAGCTCACATTTCTTCATTACACATATGACGTTTTCTGGTCATATGGAAGAACACTAATGAAAAAGTGTGGAAGAAAAGTAATGAAAAACCAGTAACAGTTTAAAGTTTCCAGACTGCATGACAACTATTATTTTTAAAGGCTAATGACCGCAGCCTTATTACAGTTTACTAATAAATAATTTATACTATTACAGAAGAAGTGCACAAAGTTCCTCCTGATACCTCAAAGGCTCACATTAAACCATATTTTCAAAAACATCATAAATTTCAACACTCCTATATCAAAGAACAACCTGTTCTGAAAAAAAGAAAATAATTTTACTAGATGTTGAATGCCAACAGTACATTCTGGGCCCTCCAATAGATGTGAGCAAGCAGGCAATAAATGACTGAAAAACAGTAACTACAAAATGACCCAATAAAGAAAGAATTCACAAAGCATCCCATCCACAATATACAGCCAGGGGGAATATTTCCATTAACTTCAAAGACTTTTAGATAGTTGCTAACAGACACAGATCAGCAACAGTTTTGGTTTAATATGATTACCTACCACCTCCTGCCCCTCTTCCGCTCTCCCCTCCCCCCCCATTTCAGATGTAATTGGAAAGGCAGAGAACATACAAGTTAAATGTATGTTAACCTCAGCAAATATAGCTTTCAACAATTTCAGAAATACCAATAATTCAAAGAATTTATTAGAATACTAATATTCTAATATTAAAATATTAGAATATTCTGGGATACATCCTTTCATGGTTAGATCCTGCGGAAAATCACAAATAAAAAACATATTAAAAAAAATAATCAGTGTGCTGTGATGCACCATTCTTCCTAGACTTTTATAGATTCTCCCATTCCTATACTCCTATAGAAAGACATTCATCATGATTTTTATGAAAAGTATCCTTTTTTTGTGAGGGGTCCTTTGTTGACGGAGGGGTTCAGAACAAACTCTGCTAACGACCAGTGTGATCAACAGTGTTCCATTTTATTTATGTAAGCTGCTGTTTTATACACTTCCAATACACCCCGGCTCGTGATCACTCTTAAGCTATTGGATCCATGAACTAAACATGTATTACTAACACACTTTTAATTGGATTACTACAGGTGTCCATGCAGTGTGAAATCATTATTTACTTTCTGGGACTCCCCCCTTATTTTGGCACGGGTTTCTCTTTGTTTCAGCCCTGAAGGTCTGTTATCAAAATGGTTCAGCATTCCCACACTGTCTGTGCCTGGTTATGTTAAGGCTGGGCCTACAGAAATGCAGGATGGATTGCTCACCATAGTCCTGTTCTCTCTGCAGTCCTTCCCACAAAAAAACCCAAAAAATATTAAGTTTTTCCTTTACACTTATGAATCTTTTCACTGGGATCTAAGTTATCTTGAGAACAGACACACATTATTGGACAAGACATGAAACAAATTTTTCAATTATTTCAAATTTCAGAAGTTACAAGAGATAGCTGGGTACATGTACATGCACATTTACCTTACACATATTGTATGGTAAGGATATATTCTTGTCTGTAAGCCCATCATCAGCTTGAAAATAAAATTACTAGTGAGGTGACACTACCATTCTCTCATGGCAGAACCAAAAAGTTCCAGATAATTATCATCATTTTACAATTTTCACTGATGGAAGTCAAGAGTTTCCATGGTACAGGGGAGAGATTTTCTTGTCAAATCATTTGTAAGATTTATTTGAAAGAAGCTTTAGTACATATTTTTCCAAGCATTATTTGCACTTAAGCCTAGTAGTGTAAGGAAACCAAAGACATTTAAACAATAATTGTTCAGGCAGTTTGCCTGCTTATTAGATCGTGCAAGTTTAGTTAACTTTGAAAAACAAGTAACCACAATTCTCCTACTCTGAAATTAAGAGCTTAATAACAAAGTTTATCAATCATTTACTCTAATGCCTTAGTACAGGCTATGTGAGTTCTAAACAGATAACGTTACACATAACACATGGTTACACCTCACAGCCTGTACAAAAAACAAAACAAAGAAATGAGCAGACACGCACACAGATGACAGCCCCGTTCCCGAAGTGTCCTCCTTCTGTCCTATAAAGACACGTTAGGTTTTGGTCTCCCCTGCCAGAAGCCACACTTTTCATTTTTCACTTGCTTGTAAGCAGGGGACGGAATCCCTACTCAGAAATGTGCCTTCTAAGATATAAAACCAAATCAAACAAGAGTTTTGACAATTCATGAAACAAAAAGTCTAAGCTAAAAAGCCGCAGGCTCCTCCAGTAGTGTCGTTAGGCTGGGATGGGTGAGAAAAATTTCAAGACTTCAACAGACAGTTCAAAAGGCGAATCTCTTGTTCCCCAAGTGAGTCTTTCATTGCTGATGACACTGTAATGGCCCTTTCACACCTTTGTGAACCTTCTTCATTAAGTGCCAGCAACCTGCTAAGCAAATGGATGATCTACTTCAGTGAATCTCAGAGCAGGGGACAAATATTTCTTTCAGCAATTGATGTTGCAGCAGCTTCATCCCCTTCACCATCCTTCTCCAGCTCCCACCCCCTAAACTCATTCCTTCTTCTGTATTGCCATATCCAAAACCACCCTTGAACATATGAATGATTTTAAACCACAACATTCAGCAAGCAAGAAGACAGTAGGATAGGACTGTTAACTACCCATCCATAGGGCTGTGAGACTGCAGCACAGAACTTCAGCCTGCTCTGATCACACACTGATTGCACTTTTCACAAGTATGTATGCAAGACATCACCCATAGCTTCCCAGGTTAGCCACAGAGAGAAGGAAAAAGCTAACACCTCCCTTTCTTACATATGGCTCTAGCATATGCTAAACAGATAGCAGAATTGTAGAGCTGCAGACGAGGAAGTAATCCTCTGTTTCAATCTATGGAGTGAACAGGATCTATTCCAGCAGTTTAATACCAGCCATTTGTCAAAATATGGTAGACTGAGCTCCAGTGGTAAAATGAGGTAAAGATTTAAGGGATGATCATCTGGTTGACAGCCTGCAAGTCACACTGTTAGTGCAGTTACTGGTAGGATTACCCAGAGCAGGCAGATAGAAGGAACGCTGTTCTCAGTTAAAATAAAAACATAAAATTCTTAAACCTATGTTATTACTCTGGAGTATTAGAAAACAAGGAAGTGTTTCTGATCTGTGTTTCTAAGAAACAAAATTACAAAGTTGAGAGAGAGAGATCTAGACTAGATCATAGCAATGGTGCCTAATATTAAAAGGCAAAATACTTCCAATTTTAAATTTTTTTGGCTTAAAGATTCCAACTGCTGGCTTCTTTTTTCCTGAATTGGAAGAAGTAATCCACTGTTCCCATAGTGAAATGGCAAATGATCTTTTACTGTCATGTTACTGAACTCTGGATTTCTACCATGGGGGGTTAAAATCAGTTAAAAACATGCCTAATGAAGTTTGGAATTCTGACAGTTTTTGTTTGCCACTCACAAAGAGAGAATGTTTGCAACTAAAGAATTTATTCTCACTATACAGACATAACACAGAGTTCTGGGCTCAACCCACTATGTGAAGAAATACTGAGTTTGTGCACTCAAATCACAGCTGTATATCTGGTTATCCACAATCAGAGAAAATCAGGCAGGTAACAAAGTACTACAAGCACTGTGCCAAACCTAGAGTACCTGATAGACATACTTAACATCATCCCAGCCCATACTGACATATCAGCCCTCTAAAGAATCTGTTGAGGAAGAGCAAGGTTTATCTACAATGCTAATCAAATAATCACTAACAGGGATGGTCCATCCTTCGTTGGAGCTCCTCAGATCCCAGAAATGCAGTCAGGATCTCTTTTTGGTCGAATTCTCTCAATTAAACCGGTCCAGATTGTTAAAATGGGAGAAAGAAATCTACTTTTTTCCTCCCTTCTTTATAGGTTAATTTTCTAACAGTGTAGTGAACTGTAGCAATTCACCGAGCACCAGATTCAAAAACCAGTTAGGCTTCCAGTGCCTGGAAGGACAAAAATTCGCAGTAAGAAACCCAGGAAGCATGAAAGCCATCCTTAGCAGCAGTAAGCCATTAGAACACTCTGGTCCCTTTGTATAATCTCGGCCTATGTCCAAAGGTCAGCAATTATGTTGTTAGCTGTAAGCAGAGAAGAGAGGAAATGGCAAGAAAGACAACTACTAGAAGCTTCTTATACAGCCTTTCACAACAACCAGTGAAGTATTAATTCTGCGCATGTTTTGCATAGGCAGGCACAAAAGTGATTTTTTATAGCTACAGATTAACACTTAAATTTAAAAGCACTACAGAGACACTTTAGTACAGAGCACTAATTTGACAACTTCAGAAGCAGCAAGTGGGTTCAGATGAGGAGAAAGATTTGAGGTTTTATTACTAACTTGGGTGGGAAGCTAAAAAAAATTGAAAGCAGTCTGACAGATGCCAGAGAAGCAACTGAACTAAGGTAAACTTGGAAGTCCGTAAGAGTTGCACAAAAAGCTAAAACCAATTTTATCCCAATCCACTGCTACCCTGTTCACCCAGTTGGAAGCAGAAATTTTTTAAGCCCTGAGTCAGGGAAACCAGGTGTCCATCCACAGAGCAACTTAAAAACCAAAAGGTTTAAACAAACTAACTTTACACCTTGCTTCAAAAACCGTAAGCTGCATATTCCAGGCCTCAGAAGTATCATGGTCCTTAAATTAGAAGCATTGCAGCTTATGGAAATCATCAGGCCACCTATCTCAAAGCTTCAAGTAAAATAAATAAATAAATGCCTTAGCTTTTAAAAACAAAGAGAACAATTGCAATGTAAGATCTCATAGAGTTAAGACACCTGCCTAAGATCAGTTTTCAGGGCTTAAACAACAGTTGAGGGAATACACACCACTACAGATCTCTACATGATACACAGCTTTGTTTGCGGTACCATATCTTGAAATGCACTTCCCATAGGAATTCTAAAAAATAGCACCAGGGTGGGATTCTGTGTTTACTGCCTCCTAGAGGGTCCATAATTTATAAATGAAAATACAGTATTTGTTAAAAATTAAGAATCAGATCCTTCAACTTGTCTCAGGATCTTAGGCAGAATGACAGTTCCTTCCTTGCATCATTAATTAAAAGGAAACACGTCTCCAAAGATGACACTCTGGCTCAGCTGTCTGGTAATTTCATCATATTCCAACTGCATTCTCCATTTCATCAGCACAAAGAGCCTCCAAAGATTTTGCACAGAGATAACTTGCAGCTATATAATGTCAATAAATGCTATACCAAAAATGGACTAAAGCCAGCTTGTGTTACCTCTCATTCTTCTTAGCTTTTGACAGCCAACAGTAAGGCAAACTGATTTTTGTCTTTGTAGGGCCTCTTTGTTTTCTTTACCTTTTTTTTTAATAAACTAAAGCATCCAGATACAGACATGATATCACAAAATGAACACATTTAAGGGGAATAAAGTATTTTGCAGAATCACCTATCAGCGTAGAATTGTAATTTTAAAATCAAAGTTACATGATAACCATTCTCTGTAAATATGTAAAACTACTTGGAAACCATATTTTATTGAGCAGAAATGTGAAGCAGCTCACTCTACTGTACTCTGGTGATGTCAGATAACAAAGATTAAAAACCATGAAAAAGTGCATAAAAGGAATACTGGGAACAGTCTGGCAGAAAAGGTGGAGATAGCTGATGGGGACAGAGAGAAAAGGAAAATGTACTAACTTAATTTTCCCCTTCAACCCAAAATCTATACTAGTAGTAATAAAAACAGACACAACTGAGTGTATTTAGACAAATAATAATATACTAAATAATAAAGTAGTAAATAAAACTTATTTGTGATGTCAATATCAGAAACTGAACTGGAACTGTAATAAACTGGAACAGTAATAGATTCAGTCCATAGAAAAGTGTGCACATACCTCTTCTTACTGTTTCCACCGCTAAACAAATTCATGTCCAGTTATATGTACTTACTAGTCCCAGTTGCTGTTAAAAATCCACACATCATCAATCAAGCTCAACAGCTCACACAGAATGTATTATTGGAAGATCAGTATAACACTGGACAGCCAAGGTAATGTTGATGAGAGAAAGATTATAAAATAAGTTTGACATTTTTATGCTAAATCAATACTGAGTGATGTGTAGATAAAAAAATTAATTTATCCCAAAGTGATAAACTACCACTGCTTCAATCATTGCACAAAACAGCCTGGGCAGTTATCCTCACATTTTCCACAACAAATCTGTGTCCGTCCATAGGCTACACATAACCTATTCTGTTCAGAATAGAACTTCCCATACACTGCAGTTTTCAAGTGGAATAAATCAATCTCAAGTTTAAACTGATAACTTCTACATAAATTAAGAATGGATTACCATAGCATTCAGACAGTCATTACAAGTTTTCCTTAAAAAAAAAAAAAAGGCAGTAATCCTACTACAAGACTTTTCAAATACAAAGCCACCAAAATTCATAAAAGAAATGTATTAGCTCTTTACTACACAAATTAAACAAGCTCCAAACAACATAAAAATCTTCAATTGCATCAGTCTTATGTTCACACTTGACTTGCTTTGTGTGCCATGGGTCCATACTACCTCTTTGAGAGCCCAACTGTGGTTAGGGCTGGTTTCACTTTGTCCTCATACAGACCACAGAAACTTCAGAATCAGGTGTTACATCTCAGTTGAGATACCATAGCTGAGAAATAAGGACTGGACATTATAACTACATGACACAAAGTGAGTGTTCAGACAGGAGATCAGGTCCTTGGTCCCTTATGTTCATGCTATTGCTCTGCTCCAGAATAAGCATATAGTGGATGACCTCCAGGTCAATACAAGGCATGTCAGAGTCCAAGATCTCTATAAAGGCACAGCCAAAAACCATTCACACACTTTCTTTCATATGCAGTGTACTATATCAGTCTGTAGATGCACTAGATTAGAGAGAAGAAAAAATTTACGCTGAAGAAACAATTTTTTTTCATATTGCATACAGATTTTCAAACTGTGATCTGTCAAATATGGTTGTAGTTATCCACGTACAATATGAAATAATTTTTAAAAACCCACAATGTAAGTAGAGGAATAGCACAGAAACTTATAAATTACTTTCTGAGAGAAAAAAAAATACATTTATGTTGAACATATATTGTACAGGGACTAAGGCATGTCAATATCAACTACAGGAAAGGAAGAACTCTGATGATGACCTGAAAGGACTGTACTTCACAGGTTGAAGAAAGTGGGTTACTCAAATATACTCTTACAGAACATGTCTTAAGGCATTCTCCAGGTAAGGCTGCTGAAAGCAAACAAATGAAACAACATACACAAACAAAGAGCATACTTAAACAAGCCAGTTGCCTCAAGTAAAAGCATAAAACCAGGATGATCAAAACATAGAGTTTATGTTACTAGAATTCAAATCATTTCAAAACTATATCTTCTCTAGTCAGCTGAATATAAGAAACATCTGATTTAAGGAAAAAAATCACTCTCGCTGCTGAGACATCCACATTACCTTGATTCCCATGAATATAACTTGTTCTCCATGATGAGAAAGTGGAATGGCACAGAATTTCTGAAAATCTTCTGATAAAACTGGGAGTCCCAGGCTTCTCAGGCTGCTTGCTGCATCACAGGAAGATGCAACCTGGGGAGATTGTAATTAAGACCAAGTGCTGATGATCTTTAAGGTCCTTTCCAACCCAGACCATTCTAATACTATGACTTTCAGGCACTGAGCTAAGTCAAGACCATGGTCCTCATGTAGCTCACCATACACTGAGCAAACAACATGCTCTGGCAAAAGCCTATTTAAAATTGAAATAATTGCACTGCTCTAACCTAGCATCTTCCAATAAAAATGTGTTTCCTTCAGTCAGTGGAGTTTTAAAACAATTACAAACAACGGGAAAATGATAAATTCAAAGTCACTCAACTAATAAGTGGAAGAGTTAGAAATAAAGCTCTGCAGTCACTGCCATCTGTAGTTGTGGTCTGTTAACACAAAATCCTTCTACTAAAATTTCCACCTGCTGCTTTTTCAGACTCTAATGATTTCTTAGCTTTCCATGAGGACACACGAGACTGGGGAGTTGATCTTGTTGGGTATAAGAAATAGTAAAAGATGGGGAACATTTTGTTTCATTTTACTGGGTTGTTTTTCAGGTAGATCAGTCCCTTAATTTGGTCACTGGACTGACCACACCACACTTCGGTCAAAGAAGATGAATAGTTATGTTGTGACCTATTCA
>VYXB01002800.1:807-21197 GCA_013397135.1 Pachyramphus minor
TTTCGGTCTGGTTCGCACCCCCCTCCTCTCGCTCTCCCTCTCTCTCCCTCCCTGCAAGGGGCGGTGATTTGGTTAAGCAAATCTGGGGGGCTGGTGGCTCTCGCTCTTCCCTCTGTTTCTGTCGCTCGCTCCCGGAGTCCTGCAGCACTTGGGGGCGGTGGGGGGCGAAGTGTGGGGAATAAATGGTAATGATCGGGCGCGCACACACACACATGCACACACACACACACGCAGACACTCGCTCGGTGTGGCTGCAATGCTCAGCTCTGGGTTAATGTACTCAACAGTGCCACTACCTGACACAACAGCAGCACTGATGGGGGCAGGGGAGAAAAGGCAGAGGAGGTGAGATTCAGGGCAGTGGTATTTATCCCATTTATCCCACTCCAAGCTCAGTCTCTCCCACGCCATCCCACCCACTCCCCACCCTGCCATATGCTTTTCACCGCAAGCTCATGACCTATGCGGGAGATTTTTGGGGTCCAATGACTGCTGTTCAGACCACAGTGAGAATTCACCCTCTGAGACTGGGGGAGACAAGCAAGGACTCTTAACACCTAATTTAAGGAGTAAAGCCACTATCCCCACATCTTTCAGTATGGAGTAGTAGCAGTGCCCAAAACACAGCACAAACTCGGTTCCAGGTCAGTGAAGCTGTGCAAAATCCAGGCTGTCGGGCTTTTCATTTCCCACCATTGCTCTGCCAGCAGTCTGGATGATGCTGCCATTTGGGATTGCCAGTTGGGCAGACCTTTACTCACAAGAGTAAATTCTTGGCTTGACTGAGTAATCACAGAGATCATGTTGAGGAACCTCTAGGAAAGGGAAGGCTTGTGGGATGTAGCTGTGAAACTGTGCTTACAGATGAAGGTAACATTGCAGGGGAGTTTCTCTGCATGTCTGATCCCTTGCAGAGATTGTGCCACAGGGTTCCCTGTCCCAGAGTGTTGCAGAAGGCCCAAAGTGCACCAAGTTTCTCCCCCCTGCTCTGGATAAAATGGTAACTTCTGGCTATCACCCTGAATGACCTCAATTCAGAATTCAACTGGTGCAAGGGCTGGCTACCTGGGTTGACACTCACCTGCCATGGAGGTTTTTTCATGTGCTGTTACTCCTTATGTCATAGAATCATAGAATTTTGGGGGTCAGAAGGGACCTCATTCCAACCTCCTGCCGTGGGCAGGGACAATTTCCACTATCCCAGGTTGCTCCAAGCCCCGTCCAACCTGATCTTGAACGCTTCCAGGAATAAGGCAGCCACAGCTTCTCGGGGCAACCTGTGCCAGGGCCTCACCACCCTCAAAGAGAAGAATTTCTTCCCAACATCTAATCTAAACTTTCCATCTTTCAGCTTGAAATTGTTCCCCCTTGTCCTGTCAGTCAAGGCCCTTGTAAAAGTCCCTCTCCAGCTCTCCTGTAGCCTCTGTAGGTTCTGTAAGGGCCTCTAAAGTCTCCCCAGAGCCTTCTCCTCTCCATTCTGAAGAGCCACAGCTCTCTCAGCCTGTCTCCTTAGGCAAAGCAATGTGTAGCAATGGATCTGCAACACAGGTCCCAGCCTAACACCAGATGGGTAGGAGAAATTTGTGGGCCCCATGAGACACCAGCGTAGCCCTCACAAACCCTCAGCAGACTCAGTTACGTGGGTGAGAATGTGCCCTCAGCCCCAGCGTGTTTTCTTATACTTTTTTTTTAGATAAAAACTACACCAAGCCATCACTTCCCTTTGGATCTCCCCACATAACTGGCCTCTGCAGTGATACCTGCTAATCCCAAACAGATGAGCTGAGAGACATCAGGCTGTGCCCATCCTTCTCTCGTGGTTCTTTCCTCACACTTCTCTCCATCAGTAGGAGAAAGCAAATCAATAAAATACACAAAAACCCCTACAAATGATGGCTGACAGAACACCCCAACCTCCATCCTAAACAAATAGACAACTCAAAAACTTTCGAATAGGAAATGTCCCACTGAAAATGTTGATGTTTCTGATTGAAACCAAACAAGAATTGTCATTTCCAATCAGCACTTTGACATGGAAGGAGGGCTTGTTTGTTTGAATTAAATCACCCAACTGGAGCTGCATTTTGTCATTTTGTATCCAAATGAAACAAAAAAGAAACTGTTTCAACTTATCTTGGCAGAGCTACCAGTGACATTTCCTGTGAAGAATTCTGGTTTTGAAAACTTTTGGCAGGTGAACTCTGTGTTGAAGATCTCCACTGACCATCACCTTCCTCCTTGAAATAATCTGACACATGCCTATGAAATAATTGGCTTGATTGAATTAATGTAGAAAACCAAATTATGGAACCAAATACTAAAGAAAAAAAAAAACCTTTTGATTTTCTTCCCTAGAAAATAGTATTTTGTTTACATTCGATATGCTTGGGATAAAAAGTGTTTTGTGAGCCTTTGCTCTTTTTACCTTGTATTACTTTTCTTCTGGGGGGTATACATACACACATACAAATATATTTAAAGTGACCCCACGTAAACAATTTCAAACCAAGTTCAATTTAGGAAGCAATAGAAATAATGACTTATTTAATGCTCACTCTGAAAGCATGGCAGCGTTTAAATTAACATTAATTAAAAAGACCCAGTCCTACTAAAGGAAGTTTTTGATTGACCCAAAGTTATTTTTAGGCCTGTCTTATGTATATCTGCAAGTAAAAACCCCACACCTGGTTACTGTACACATCAAACTCTGTCAGGATAAATTTCATAAGCCAAAAAAGACCCATCCCTTTGAGTGGTCACCTTGTAGGATATGTGTGCATAAATCATTGTGAATCATGGTTGACATCAAAGGTTTTCTTACCTATGGTTTTGTCTTCTAGATCTAGAAAAATTTTTCGTCTTTTAAAAACATCTCCTCCATCTGACTCTGCTGTGTGTCAAGGATTTCATACAATGTAAGCGGATAATCTCAAAAAGGAAATTCCCTCCTCTTTGTTCTTTTCACTTAAAAAATATGATGGCATTCATAAAGTTGGTTTGGTTCCTCCAGCAGACCTGAGATGAGTTTCCTATTTGTGTCTAACAATCTGCACGTAACCTTGACTGCATGAGACAGGCAGATGTTTTATAATGAAGGCCAGGAGCCTGTTATTTTTATATAAATAGCATATTGAGTCAAATATGTATATAAGTCTTTCTAGATTCAAGGTATGAATTAAAGTTATGCAGAATTATTGTGTGATTTGTAAGTCAATGTTATAAGTAAAAAAAAGGAACTTGCAAGGCCCCCAGGAAAACAAAGATAACTTTATATGATTCAGAAATACAACAAAATCACTAAAAGTTCCTATTTACTATTGTTTAAATTGCTTAAATCAGATCATTATCCATATGTTTTAGCTTCTTAGATGTCTAGCAGTCTTCTTTATGTAGAAGCTTTATACAGAAATTATCTATCTACCTGTCTGTCATCTAACTATCACTTATCTATTTATATGTACATGTAAAAAAAAAAAAAATAGATCTTAGACCTACAACAGTTACTAATTCTTTGTATCCCACTACAAGGTAAGCAATGAGTCATCATATACCAAACAAGATAGGTGAGGAAATATGAACCTATTTCAATCCTCCTTTTCTTTTTTTTTTTTCCCCTCAAGATTTGGAAATCCAACTGTTTCAACAAATTTGCCCCAAAATAGAAACAACAATGATTTTTGAAATTGCCCTTTTATTTTATAAATCACCCTGACACGTGGCATTGAGTTTCAACATTGTTGTGTGAACAATGACAGGCTACAGTCAAAATTCAAGGCCAAGGGATTGGAAACCAAGTGCAACAGTAATTTTGGAAGGCCTAAACCCCCTGTTTTGGTTTGATTCTCCATGAGTTTAGGGCATTTATACCCAGAGTATCCGCAAACCATTTCTCTTGTATGTTATTTTGATAGCTGAACACTCCTACCCCTGTCTCAGTGTCTTCTTGATGGTCACAATGATTGTGTCATGTTTGCTGCTGTCCAAAAACAAAAGAAGAGGTTTTTGTCTCCAGTTTCTCAACAGGGACAATTAGAAGAAAACGTTGGTGGCTTTACAACATTGTGTTACAGCGTGGGAGATGACCACAGGGGAGGCTCAAGTTTAAGTCCAGGCTTTCTTATCTATCAGATCTTTCTTAGCCTCTTTCCCCCTGTGGAGCCAGTGTCTAAACATTTCTCTGCACGCTGAAGTTGCAGCGCTCAGTGATGCAGCACTTGCTGACACACCAGCAGAACACCAGGACTTGCCCTTTGCTCAGGCTGCTCAGACACACAAGTCCTTTTGAAAACCTTTGAATATTTGCCTCCTGTAGCTCTTTCAACATGCATCAGTTTGTCACTGCTCTTACATTTGTAATTATGTTTTGCAGACTCTCCCGAGCAAACAAGTAACTCTGATCTTGTAAATGCATGAAATTTTTTTCCCCTCATAAATAACTTCAAAGGGACTAATTACCAATAAACGTCAAAACCTATCCTGGATTCTCATGTGCATCGTTGCTTTATGATGGTGTGGATTTCCATCACAGTTTTCATATAGTTTGCATCTATATGCACATATAGGCTTGAACGTACATACTTATGTATGTCTGAGACTTTGTAAACCAGCATAGAACCAGTAACATGAATATGAAGCACAAAACATTGGCAGAAATGTATCATCAGTCAATGGAGCTCAGGACAAGTAGGAGGTAAATGAAAGCTACATAATTTAGGATAGGGAGTGAATGGAAACACCGGATCTATTTGGGAATCTTGAGTATAAAGATTTGTTTAATCTATCTAGGGAAAGTCAGGAACGGAATTGATTACTAGAAGTAGAATTCAGGGAAAATATCACATTGCAATGAAGATGTACAAGGTTCACAGCAATTAATCATTCCAGAAGAGTAATAGGACGATTGGTAAAAATCACCGTCTCATGACATTTTCAGCTTGGAGACTGGATGGCTTCCTAGAAGATATGTTTTAGCCAAGCAGAAGTAATTGGGTTCAGGACAAGAGCAGACATGAAATGAGTTAAGGACTGCCTAACTGACAGATCTCTGAAAGCAATTGTCAATGCAGAATTATGGTCAAAGAAGAGTGTTACTAGAGTGTTACTCTTATGCTATTCATCAGTGATCTGGAAGTAAATATAAAACTACTCCTGATGACATTTTTAGATGACATTATGGTCAGTGAAACAGCAAAGAATGAGAGTCCAGGGCAGCCTCATATAACAAATACTGCCTGGCCTGGGCAAACACAATGCATTTTAATGCATTAAGATACTTCTTGCAAACACAGAACAAAAACCTGGACAAGCCCAGCATTTTTGGCTTTGAGTTGGAGTCTTAAATCTGAAAGGGTTGATATGAGTCTTGGGTCTGCAGCCAGGAGACTTGTGGTGTATGGCACTAGAAAGTTGAATTAGAGAGGGTCTGACAGACACATTTTAAAACATGGTGACAAAATTGGAGACAATACAGAAAAGAGGAAAAAAAAAAATTAGGGCTGGAGAAAATGATTTGCAGACCAAGGGCTGAAGAATTATATTTAGCTATCAGAAGTAGATTTTATTACAGCTGAAAAAATGTTTGTAGGTTGAGAAAATTAAAAGATACCAAGGGACCAGACTTAGGTACTAATTTCTCAAAGAAACAGAGTTGGGACCAGTCCTCTCTTCAACATTTCCTACATAACAGTATAAGTGACTCCTACCCACTGTAAATCCAACTAATTTCTAACTATCTATACATTTCAATTGAAAGGCCTCACTTGGAGATTTGGGATCCACTTTTGGACCGAGTGTTATATTGCCCAGGTGCAGGATAATCTAGAATCTGAATTTGTCCTGGGATCCCTTTCTGAAAATGCAGTTTAACTGAATGAAATAGAACTGTCCTTTAGCCTAAACCAAGCTGAAGTCCCAATGACCCTGACAGGCTGGAGGCAGCCTAGATGCATGGTCCTCTCCATATTGGCAACCTTGGAAGCAAATTTGGAGAAGAATCATGCAAATGTCTCTAGAACTTTGACTGACAGCTGTGTGTGCACAGTGCATTGCTCATGAGAGGTGTCATACAGCACCAAGCAAAATCCTGCTACTCCCAGGTGAAAGCAGCCATCCAATGGCTGAAGAAACACTGTCATAAGGTGAAGACAAATCATGACTTTTCCTGAGAAACTACTGAATCACTGAAACTGGAGGTTTTTGCTGTGGCTGGGTTCGGCTCAGAAAATTTCTCCAACCCAGGATGGACTTCTTGGTATAGGAAGGGACACAGCCTTGCCTTAGATCCAGCTAATAATGTGTGATATCATTTACGACCTGTTTAAATCAGAGCAGATACCCAAACCGCATCTTCCAGGTCAGTGTTCCAGGTCCAACACAGCTGGAAGTTCTTGGATGGCTGTGCCATTGTGTTTTACTGGGCTGCTTTGTTAGGCATGGATAACATTAATTGACTCAGAAATACTTGATTTATTTTGTCCAAGTGTGTTCTTAGTCCCATGGAGAGGGCAATAATTTTTATTTCTCATGAAATAACACAGAAGGGCCTTTATTCTGTTAAAATACGCTGTGTGCTGCTGTCCTACCCTCAACAAACCCCACACTATTGATTTTCAAAGAATTAAAAAATGTCTTCTTCCTTTGCCCTGTGTAGTTTTTTTTGGTCCAGTCACAGAGTAGAAGACACAGACCATGAGATAACATCAGCAGCCAGAGGTTTGCATTTTGCAGGTGAGCTGAGGTTGGCCTCGAAAATTATTTGGAGGAAAAAACCGATCACATTCACATGCTATTAGCAATGTGTAAAATCCCTCAGGTGGAAATGGGTAATATCCATATGGATATCCATCCGTGGATAATACACACACGGAGAATATCCAGTTCTCGGTGTCTATACACCTTCTTTATCTAAAATGTAAATCATCTTCGCTGTTCCTTTCCTCCCAGGGCTTTGCAAAACTCGACGCATGGATGCCTCGTGTGCTTAAATTATTTATCATCGTTGTGGGACACCTGAAACTTTTGAAGATGGAAACATGAGGAACAAGGTGTATCGCATTTCATCGTGGGGCTCTGTCTGAATAACAGTTTGCAAACACGCTTTGGGGAGTTTGGCATCGTGTGCCCGAGCGAGCCTCTGCCAGCCCGCGCGCAGGGAGAACAAGATCCCACAGGGCCAGAGTGCAATATTTGGCAAGAATCACTGCTGGTATTAAGACTCTCTCATCTGTGTTGGATCTCATCTAAGGCACAGCACCGTTCCCAGCCAGGCAGCTGATGGCAGCAGGCTGGTCAGTCTGCTGGTGGGACGCTTGGGTCTCAACCATGGGGAAGCAGTAGCGCATCCAGCAAAAAGCAGATTATATTTATCAGTTCCAGCTCTACAACAGAGGCTCAATATACTCAATTTTGCCTTTTCTCCCTTTCCCCTGTCCATTCTCATTTCCTGGCAGCCCCGTGGTGACAGCCACCCTTGGCATCGGGTGATGCAGAGATCCCCCGATTCACAGGGAGCAGCATCCGGTGTCAGCCCAAGAATCCCTGCTCACCACCCCAACGGAAAACCAGGCAAGAAATGCCAGGTCTGCAAAAAGGGCTGACTGATTCCCTGTGCTCCAGGGAAAGTGCAGCACAACTTTTTAATTCACACCTCGGTCGTTTATCAATGTTTTCTTATCGCAGATCCTTTATCAGCAAGTTAAATTTGGGAAAAAGAAAAAACAAAACCAAAACTTTGTGTATGCGTGGGGCTGTCGCGGCTGGGAGTTGCCTCACGGCTGTAGTACTGCCTTGCCTCTTCGTTTCCTTGCCCTTTTCCGCACCAGGCTCTGTAATTGCGAAGTTTTGGGTGGTTTTGGTTGAATAGCCATGAAGCATTGCCCTCTGCCGGCAGGTCGCACACCTGGCTGCGAGCAACGCCTGGGCTTGGGGGGGGGATTAAAACCACGAACATTTTATACAAAGTTATTTAAATTTTGGGGGAAAAAAAGAAAGAGAACGAAGTCAGGAAAAAAAAAATTAAATCATCTGCACCAAAAGCATCACTTGCATCCTTAGAATTTAAAAGACAAATACGTTTTTATTGCCTTTTTTCCCCTTTTTTTTTTTTTTCTCCCTGGATTTTATTTCGGTCGTGTTTTAAAATATCAACTGACGAAGCATTTCTTGCTCCAGCTGCACAATATTGTGCTCGTGCAGCATCATGTGCAATTGAGAGAGGCTTGTGCAGCCCCGTTGTTCATCAGGAGTGAAATGCAGACTTATCAGCATGAGTGACAAAAAGTCACTGTCATTAAAAAAATCGTCGGAGAATGCAGCTAACTTAGGTCCTAATTTGGCCCTTGATTACAGCAGGATCTGAGCAGCTCATAGTCTCCTAGAAAAACATTTATCCTCACAATCTGCAGAACTTGAGGAGACTCCAGTGATCCTATTTTACAGACAAGGAGGTAAGGCATAAAAAAAAAAAAAAAAAAAAAAAAAAAAAATAAAACTTATCTACCTTGGGCCTCAATGGAAGTCTTGGGCAGGAGGGCTTAAAGTCACATTTCTCACATCCCAGGCTCTTCTTGCCCAGTCCATGGGTAAGCTGTCCATGCTCTGAAGTTTACATCAGCTCTGTCCAGTTTAAGCTGTCAAGAATTTATGAAACAGGGTACATTTTTAACTTTTTTCAATTTGACAAAACTCTGCATCTTAAATAAATTATATAATATAGAGCAGGAAACTTCTTACTGAGAGCAAGCTAAAAATATAAGATTTTTTTTCTTTTTTTTTTTTCTCTCCATCACAGCTCCTGTTCCCAAATTACACTTGCCTTGCTCAGAGTCTTAGAAAGCTGACACAGAACAAATTGTCCTATGTAAATTGCAAGCTTCCCTTCTGATTGACAGCAATCCACAAAGATGGATTAATTCCAGAGGAAGTTAAGCAAAGACTGTGTCATAACTATTTACCCTATTTTAAAGATGTTCCAAATTGCCATGGAGTTGCCAGCCCGTCCTTCATATAATGCCTCGTGTAAATCTGAAGTACAGGAGTCAGACAGAGTACAGGTAAGTGGGAGGTAATGAGCTACATGTTGCATATGTGCAGTTTTGCTCCCTTAGTTGCTTCAGGTTTGTTGGGGAGGGACAACCCCTCACTCCCTCCTGGAGACTTTGATCTTGAAGACATGCAATGGGCAGCCAAGCATATGACCAGTTACATTCTTTCTGCTTGTTTTGGCTGTTCTTGTCCTTAAACCAAAACAAGTCATTAAGGGAGCAAGGACAATTATTCCTTGAAATTTCTGTAAGAGAAAGGGAGAATAGGGGCTGCTGTGAGGTTGTTATTGTCACACAGCTGATGTGACTGTGCCATTCCTCACTGCAGAGCCATGACTGAGTTTATCGAGGTCTCCTTTTGCAAGTGATAATAAACCTAATAGCTGCCCACAGCTAATATTTTTTCTTGCACCACATATGTTCACTTTTGGTCCTCTGATTACTTTTTTTTTCCAGTCTCCATCTGTTCTTTTGCCTTTGAGGTACTTTAGTTACCATGGAAATGACAACATCATCTGGATGGGTGGAGCTTCGTGCAGTGTAAAGTTGGTTTCCTACATGAAGTGGTTTGAAAGGTATGGGGATGGCTGATAAAATTACAGCATTTTATGTGATGGCTTTTCATGCTTTTGGTGTGCAACAGAGAGATTCCTCTGTGTGCCTGTGAATGCATGAGGGAAGATAGGCCTGTTCCAGGAGGGGGCATGTGCTCATTTTTGATCTGCCAGATGAAATCTTTCGCTTGAGTCTTTCATGCCTGATTCCTTACAACCCTTAGTTGCAGGTTGGATTTTATTTGTCAGGATCCTATTGTAAGACACTCTCTAAGTCCTGTGATCGTCAGATGGGTCAGGCAAGGTGCAGAGCTCGTTCCCTGGAGATGCTCACCTTTTGTCAGCATTGCCATGAAGGAGCATAGGAAGAGTTAATTTAATGGGTGGTTGTCACGTGGGCTTTGTTGTCTGGTGATGTGTGTGGCATTGACTCCTTGGTCACTGTGAGGGGTCTTATGCCTTCAACAAGTCCATATGACAAATGATTGATATGATCCAGAGATCACTTAAAACAATTGTGCACAGACATCACAAGATTTGACTTGACAAATCTGGCAAATCTAGGGCAGAGCCTTGTTCATATCAAATCAGACCTTATTTTACTAGTGACTTCTTGGACTTCAGCACAGTTCCAGAAGCTTTAATCCTCTGCTAACCCCTGTAGCACCTGGCAATATTGATTATACAGCCTTGTGGACATGGAGGTATTTTAGATGAATAACAATTTTTGGCAAAGGATATTAAAAAAAGGGCCAGATATGTCAAGAAGAAAACTTGGCCCATGAAATGTAATATTAAGGCCTGTGCAGTCTCCAAAACACTTTTAGGCTAGTTCATATATTCCATGTATGTCTCTTAAAGACTCTGAAGTGCTCTCTGCTTGTCCAATCAGGTTTGTGGATGGGGCCAGGCAATGTGCCACAGAAAATGTTTCAATGCAATTCCCACAAAGACCAAAGGAATAGGAAAGTGCTAATTCATCAGAGTATATGCAAACCTGGGCTCCTGATGGAGTCTCTCAAACAGGCAGGTCTGGCTGGCTGGGACAGCATTCAGTTCTTAGAACTTTTGGTGGGGAGAGGATGAGGAACCCACAGAACAGTGTGGTGTCCCATACAAGGTCCACGATTTTGGTCAGTGCTCTGTGTCTGGTGAAGAGGGGAGTCTAAGGTCAAATCCTTGGATCTTCTATCCTAAGTTTTCTTTGTCACATGGCTAGAGTGATAGTATTCTTTTATTTCTATTATAGTTATTTTTAGGTGCTCTAACTCCAGCTGCAGCCATTTCTTACCACAACAATCCTTTCAAGAAACATCCTCCCCAGCAACACTGAAAATCTTTCTTGTGGGAAAACAAACAAACAAAAAGACATCAACCAAAAAAAAAAAATCTATCTAAGTCAGCAATCAGCATTAGAAATCTTTCTCAAGGACACATCCCAGCCATAAATAAACCCATGATTCTCAGAAAGCTCAGAAATGGATGGTGCTGCTGGGGGTTTTTGCAGCCATTTAACACAGCCCATATTTTGGTCTACAGTAGACAGCGAGCTCCAGGGCCAGGAGCCCTTCAGCAGTCTCCTTTGGGGTTTATTTTATGTGCCTTGGCTGTGGAGAGCTGGGCCATTCACATGTCAGGCACCATCCTGGCTAAAACAGGAGCAATTCCAGCCCTGAACCTCCAGAGCAAAGAGTGTGATCGGTTCTGATCGGTGCCAAGACCTTCCAGTCAGGCACGACAGACCTGCCCTGCACAGGAGGGGTGCTCATCAGACAGATTCATCAGGAGAAAGGGAAGGCCCCAGGAGAAAAAAAAAAGAGGTTTGTCTCACCCTTCTTAGAGCTGGGGATGTCTGTTGTGACCCTTCTGCAAAGGCTGCTGGCAGACAGGGGCACTTCCAGCATCGCGGTGTAGCGCTCTTGGCACAACAAACCGCTTAGTGAACCAGCAGCTTCTCCCAAAATCAGTTTGTCTCTGGAGCAGTTTCCATCTGAGCCCGGTGTGAGGTATGTTGGAGTCATGGGAGAACAGCGGGAGAGAAGCTCAGAGGAAAAGAAAGTGCTCACCAGCACCAGCTCCACCACCCGCTGGCGCAGCCTGTGCAGAAAACACCAGAACTGAGAGGACAGTTTGGAAACCCCTTGAACAGACACAAGCAGGAGGAAAAAAAAAAAGCCAAACCAACCAAACAAAAAAGTCCTTTCTTGCTCTAATATGGCAAGCAAAGAGCAGGTGGAGATTCAGCAGTGGATGGCCTGAAGGCATCTTCGTGGTGAATTTAAATCCTTTTTGCTGCTTGACTGCTCAGCTTGCTTTCTGCTCAGACTGAAAGCTGAATTTTCTGGGGTTGCCTCAGAAGTCCTCAATAATTTTTTTTTTCCAGGGGGTCAGTTTTTCTGAAATCTCTTTTAGCAGGTCACAGAATTTGCTGTCAGGTGCTTTTGTCAGGGTAGTTGGCCACCAGATGCGGCCTTCACCAGTGACAATGCTCCTCACAAGAAAATGGAATCTTACAAAGAAAAGGAGGAGGTGTTTCTCAGCTAGGAGCTCAGCAATCTCCAGGACAATGTACAAGAGATCCAGATCCGGAGAGAGATCACATGTGAAGAGACAAGGACTAGTCCTAGATGTACAAATGTGTTTCCCTTACATGAAATGTAGGGTTGTAACAACCTAAATTCCAGTTGTCTCCTTCCCTTGAGTGGAGTGATAATGGAAATTGAGCAGCCTAAGTGAAATTAATCTAAGTGCAGAGCCCAAAACTGAGATTCTTTGTGATCTGCTGAGCAGTTGAAGCCACAGTGGGGTAAGTAGATCTCTTATTTCATAATAGATTTTTCCTTCACACCTCATAAGAGGGATTTTACAGGTCAGATGTAGCAAGAAAAAAAAGTAGGACTTCTTTTTATTATCTCTCTCTTTCCTTTTTTTTAACCCTGACTGAGACCTCTATAAGGCTATACACTGCAAAAAGTAAAAAAATTGGGAATTTATTTTTAAGCTATCTAGTTTTTATGAACTGTTTGTGTTCTACGTTTGGATTACAGCTTGGTGAGCAGTCGGCTTCTTGATCTCCTAGCCAAACCCCTCAAAATAACATAAATGTTTTTCTTTGAGGCTATTCAGGTATTATTAATTCTTTTTATTGGTATTTTTCCCACCAAAATGGTAGACTGGGAGTGATGGGGGCAAGGAGTAGGTTGAATTCATTGTATTTCTTTTTGTTATCGTTTCTTAATTTTAGATAAATATGGGAAATAGAGAATGTGAAAATAGAAGACTTTGACTTGAAGACATAAACCTTTTCTGACCAAATGAATAAAAGCAATTAAATGAATGAAATATGAATTCAAACACAGTTTTGATAGATACTAATCTGGGGGTTTGGGGGAGTTAAGGGGTTTGTGAGAGGAAAATACATATTACTTTAAAAAATGTCACCAGGATGTTACAGGGATGAAGACATTAAGCTGGTGTTGAAAACTGTAGGGGAAGATTTGTTACACGGGTTTCATGTATTCAGGGTTCCTTCACCCCGTCCGGAAGTGGGGAGAAGTGGTTTGCATCGGCTGCACTCTCTGCATTGTTCCCTCATTCGTCACCAAATGCCAGGAGCTGCAGTAATCCATCCTGGAAGTGACAAACACATGACACCGTGCGGCCTGATCCTGTGGGAGGAAGGGTGGAATTTCCTATGAGTGCAGATGCCTCAAGAAAAAGTACTTTTTTAAAGCCTGGAGTCTCTTCCTGGCTGTCCCAAGTTAGTGACAAATGGGCTACAATTTCAAGGATTTGTACCATTTCATCAGTCTTCTCTAGTAATTTCTGTTGATTTTGTTGTATTTCTCTATTGATTCCATAGGGACCATTGAGGATTTTGACTGTGGCAGGAATCACTCCCACATAACAAAAGACTAGAGATTTTTTAATCCTTAATTTACTGATTAGGTATTTGCTGCATCTGTTGCTTGTACCCTTGCTTCTCACAATCCTGTATCTGTCAGAATATGCTCTGACCTTTAGCTATGGAAAAAAATAATCTTATAAAAGGATTTACAATAAAAATATGTATTTGTTTGATGAAAGCTGCTGGAATGACAGCTATCCTCTTAAGGACGGGATTAAGGTTACAAAGGCAGATGGAACATTATTATTCCCTGATCTGGTGAGTATTGGACAGTCCAGTCTGCAGGTTATCTCACATCCTAAATGATTTATCCATAAGTGTGAATGGAATTGTTTAAGGCGTGGTTGGACAGGGCTTGGAGCAACCTGGTCTAGTTGAAGCTGTCCCTGCCTATGGGGAGGGTTGGACTAGATGAACTTTAAGGTCCCTTCTGACCCAAATCATTCTGTGGTTCTATGATGAAACAAATACAAAAACCTGCTTGTTGGAGTTTTTCAACAGATGTTCATAGTCCGGAGAAGACGGATGATTCCCATTCCATGTGCCAGTCTCTCCCCTCCTTCCTCACACCCCTTTACTACATTGAAGGCCGAGACATTTGGAGCAGAAAGCCATACCCATCACCTCTGCCATCCTGCTCATGAGCACAGCTGTGGAAACTGAAGTAGCTGTAGATTTGTTGCTGTGCATCCACACATAAAGACATTCAATTACCCCCGTCCATGGGTGTTTAATGATGTGTTTTTGCTAAATTCACATCTGGGGAAAACCCTGCTGAAATTGGTTTTGCCCCTGCTGTGTTTGTGAGTCTAAAAGAGTCCTGGGCTGCCTGTTGTGTTGTTGCTGTGCAATCTATGATGCTGCTAAGCCTATATCCTCTCCTGTGGTTTGGCTGATGTGCTTTGGGCACTGTCTTTCAACACATGGACAGTGCCAAGGTTCTCTTGATGGGGATGGAAAGTGTGTACTGCATAAAACAGAGAAGAGTTTTGCCCAGACCATTATGTATCTACGCTACCCCTGCTCATCCACTCTCAGGAGTGACACTGTACTGGTCACAGCAGTCTCTACCCCAGGCTTAGGCAGGGATGCAGCTTTATGAGAAGCAGAAAAGGACAGTGAGAGCTGCCAAGATTTACAAAAGTTGCCCTTTACATCACCCTGGGGACTGGTTCCCCGAGAGCCTTGAATCCTTTGGGTGGAATTCTGGATACTCTTTCTGGCTCATCTTTTCTCCAAATGCCTTGCATCCAGTATCTAGCAACATCTAGTGCTTCTTCCGCTTTTAAACTTACTCTTGCTCTCACATGATCACCTTTGATATATAAAACCAGAAAAAAAGCACTTGACCTAGTCCAGCATTCTCACTCTGGAACCCTGATTGTTTTTCTTGAATGAAGTTGTTTCCTACACCTATCAGTAGCTTTATACTCAATAGAGGTGGTAAGAACAAACATTTCCTGTCCAGGAAGACTTTTTTTTATTTTTTTTTTTTTTTAATTTATTTTGTTTTGGTTTTGTGGTTTTATTTGGTTTTTTGTTTTTGTCTTCAAATTTGCTCCGATTCAAAACTGACCTTTTCAGAATTTCCCATGGAATGAAAATTCTGGTTAAAACAATCCCATCCCCCACACATCAAAAAGCCCCAAACAACAAAAGGATTTGCATAGACAGAGTTCAGGCTGCACTTTTACTATTGTAAAAGTAATATGACAGTGATCCTAATTCAGTTACCCACATATGGATCTCTAATGCTCCTTGATACGTCAAGGAGCATCTGAGGTATCTCCAGGGTCCTGAAGGATATGCCAAGACTTCTGCCCTACTGCAACAGCCCATAAAAACCTCCTGGAATAGTTCAGGACATCCCTGTAACAACACTGACACTGACAGCTCATGTGTCACGCCAGAAAAAATCAGGTTTTACCATATTGCCCAAACCCTTGCAAAGCCTGGGACAGACAGACATCCTCAGTGCTGGATATGCACACCCTAGTATCAGTTCCAATAAGCAGGAGAAAAAAGATACATATAAACAAAAAGAACAGAGCAGATTAAAATAAACTGGGACATAGATTCTGGGCTCACATTTATTTAGAGTCGAGCTCATCACTAGTACTGCCTTGATAGAGCTCCTCTTTCCCTTTTTGATCTTCTTTTTTAGACCAAACTGTGACCCACACTCAGCTCACTTTATGCCTTGGCCTAATTACATCCAGGGGAGCAGTGGGCAGAATAACTGTCCACATCTTTATCATAGGTGGAAACAGGCGGAGTGATCATTTAGGGTGGCTGAAGTAGGTAAGGTTGGGAGTAATGAGACGGAAAGTCTAGATTGAATATTGAGATAAAATTACCCACAATACATTCTTTTGGGCAAGGAGGGTGTATTAAGTCTCAATTAGTGGCAGTATCATCTAATAGCACCACATCTACTGACAGCATTATGGTCCCATGGCCTATTAAATCATCTTTGAAAGAAACCCATGGAAGGCTGAGCTGGACAAACCACCAGTAACTGTAACATAAAGGCTACTCCCATGATGGAGCTAGAGTGGAATAAATAGGCAATTTCCATGTCACTCATGAGAAGTACCAGGTCATGATATCCAGCGAGCCCTGTGCCTGTGCAAGGATCTTTGGTGGCACTTTAAAAGCTTTCTAAAGTGACTTAGGAGTTGTTATCCACTTCTGAAAATCAGTATGGTAATTTAGGTATACAAAGCCTGTTGTATCACCTAGTGAGAATAAAGTTTGTGAAGTTCCCCTGTTTAAAAAAGTGCTCGGTTTTGAAATGTCCACCTGGACACACAATCCATATTTGTGTGGAGTTCTGCAGCCTTGTTCTGCCTGTTTTCTGCAACAAAGCACTAGCAGAAATCTTGGTACAAGATAAATTAGGCCCATGTGCCTTGTTTTTTTTCCTTCCCCCTTTTTTTTTTTTTTTGGCACGCAGAGGCAGCTCACCTGCCATTAGCAGTGCAAGCAAACCCTAAACCGTGATGAAACTAGGATGGAGTCTCCCAAAGTGCCATTTTGTGGGATGTTTCTTTCTGAATGCCTGTTCTGGTGACACACGTACCACACGAATCAATGTATGTCACCACCAAATGTGACACATCTTTGATGCAGACACAAGTGAGTGGCGGACGAGCATCCAGCTCTGAATCTTCATGTCATTGCCACGAGCCTGAATGCCATAGAAATCCAGAGCATCAAGGGTATTATTGCAATTTGCATAAGTAGAAAACACAGTGATTAAAAGTTATCAAAGAAAGCTATCGCTCAGTTGTCAGCTCCACAAGCACATTCCAGTGATGTCTTTCCAGCTCCTTCATAATAATCTCCATAAGTTCTTGCTAAGAGATGCATTGAAGTAACCTGTCATTTAGTCTGTCTTTCACCAATTCAGCTCAAAGAGATGCGCCAGCTGTGATCACTTGGAGTCAGAGCTGCTGTGTTGCAAAGCATTGCTACAGCTGCAGGCAAAACACACAATCCAGGGATCTGCCAAACCCAAAAGTCATTGGAAAAAGCAGAGCTGAAGCACCCGCAGCATCCTATGGCCATGAGTGGAGAGGTACTGCCCTGGGAGAGGAGAGCTCAGACTCCAGCGTGCTTTGCATGTGATGAACAGGGACACTGGGTAGGAAAGAATTCCTTTGTCTGAGTAGGGTCCTGTCTTCTCTTTCTATGGTTTCTGCTGGCCTCTGGTGTGGAAGCAGGGTGAGAAAAATGTGGAAAGCACCATCGGTCACACCTTGTGGATCTGAAAGACCTGCTGTTGTGTTGATGATGGGTAAGTGTTCATCTGATTGGGTTTTCACAATATGCACTGCTGAGTGCCACAAAATCAAGGAGGTGTTGTAAAGCTCCCTCAGGCAAGATGATGTCGGTTCCAGCCCACATTTTCTTTGGAAGGATTGAAAATGACGTTTTCAGTCAAACGTGACCTTTCAAGGTAGAAATGCAATTGAAGCATAGTCTGTTCTTCCCATGGCCTTATTTCCCTACCCTAGAAAGCATCTCCTCATAAACATGGTCTCAGGTGGCTGAACTTCTGTCCCCTCCTTTCTCTCCCCTCTCCTCCCTCTCTTCCCTTCCTTAGAAGTGCAAATGTTCATTGTGAACAAGTTTAACACAACTGTAAGTTGGTGTAATTTTACTAAAATTTGTAGAACTGACACCAATTTTACATCTCTCTTCCTGCCAAGCAAAACTCATTTGCTAGGCTAAAAATGGGACCAATTCTGCTGCTAACACTCGGGGGAAGGGATAGCCAGAACGGGTCTGTGGGCTGGAGCCCTGCCATTGTACTTCATTCAAACATCTCTCCACACTCTCTCTTTCATTATCCTTTGCCTAATGACAGAAATATCTGGGTGTAAAACACAAACACCCCTGTGACAAGGTTGTCTCAAACACTCCAGCTTCTTGGAAACCTCAGTCTATCACCAGCTAGTGGGATAATTACACTTTCTTCTGTGGAGCCAATTAGAGACTGATAACATTATCACAATTATCTGATCAAACTTTTCCTCACTGTCCTTTAGAATTACTTCCAGTCCTCTTCAGACACCAGAAAGCATGAGGCTGTGAAAACAGTGGTAGCTTCCTTGGTGCTGTCATTGCCAAAAGACTGGTTGCCAAATGGTTCTGGTTTTCCTCATCTGTATTAGCATGGAACCAGACAGATATATGGAAGAGGTGTGGGGCATAAGCAGGCCAGATGAAAAAAAGACTCATGGACTTTTCTCAAATGAGGTAGTGGTAGTCGATGTTATGTTTCAAACCACCTTGGCACACCTCACCCTCAGGACAGCTTGATCATGCTAAGGATCTGTCTCAGCATGGTTATTCTCCTGAACTTGATTTAGTTTGTTATATTGTTAATCTTTCAACTCATTGCATCCAGAAGCATTTGAGATTTAATTTACTAAATGATTTGCGAAGGAGGAAAACAACAAAGGAAGGGGGAAAAAAAATCAAATGAAAAGGAAATTCCAAGCTATTAAAGGCAGCTTTTGGAGACTAGAGGTATGTAAGACCTCTCAGTGGGAGTTAATCTGAGGGGTTTTCTCCATATAATTGTGATGGGACATAAGCCTCTTGAAGTTTGGAAAAGCATGTGGTCAGACTTGCATCCAGACCTCAGAGCCTGAGGGACTTATCTGGGCTCTCTGGTGGCAATACCTGAGCACTTTGGCTTTTATATTTAAACAGATGCAGATAAGTGTATTATTTCCAGATGAAACATGGGGGCATAGAGAGCTAGGTAATCTCTACTGGATTTATCCATATCCGATAGCAAATCTGTGACAGAGACAGAAAATAAACCTGTAGCCTACCTGGCCCACAGAGGCCTTCTTCTCATCTGTAATTCATCTTTCTGTGCTCAGTCCAGGATTTTGGAGGTTCAAGCAGTGCATGCAAAGAGCTTGCCTCACTTTATGAATGAAACAGCATTGCCCTGAGTTATTCCAGAGCAGGGTTAACACCCTGTGGTTCCTTTAATCCATTTTTTCAGTGCCTTGTGTTCTGGGTTGGAGCCTCAAGACTGAATGAGCTCCAGAATTCTTGAGCAGAGGCATCATGTTGTACTGCCCACCAACCCAGCATGAGACTCTGAGCAGCTCCCCAGTGACCCTGGTCCTGAGCTGGGTTTGCAGCCCAGCCCAAACAAACCTGGCTCTGCACTCCTTCCCAACTGCTTCCCATGCCTCCCGTGTTTACTCTGGCAGTAGGTGCCTTCAGTGCCCTACTCTCATAAAACCTAAAGGTGGTCCCAAACCACATAACTTGGTTTTGGATCAAGATTTATGTTTCCAAGCATGTCTGAGCCCAGGATTTCTATTATTTGGCCTTCCATAGGCATGAAGTCACTGTAGAAATGTACACTTGGAGAACAGGCAGTTTCTAGTCATTCAAGAGAAGTTTTGGATTCATGGCTACATCCATTTCTTCCTCTAGCACCAGCACTGATATTCCAGTATTCCACTAATACCCATAAATGAAATAGGGTTACTAGAGGAATGAGACCACTTTATGCTCTGAGTTAAGTTATCTTAAGAAAAAGTAAAAAAAAAAGAGATGAGATTCTTGATGGAAAAAAAAAATCTTCTATATTGCAGTCAGGTTTGCCAACATTTTCAAGGTTATAAGACAATCTGTTACAAAACAGAGGAGAGGAAACTATAAATCCAATGTTTCATTAAGAGGATGAAACATGTTAATAGAACAGAGGATACTGTCTATTGTAATTGCTGTGATCCAATTTATTCCTGGGTACATGTTCACGTGAAATTGGGCTAACTTTCCCCTTTGTCAAATATAATACATAAGATTCTGGAGACATCTGTTTTGTTTCACTTACCAGAGTTGTGGGACTCTAGGATCAATAAGGTCTTTCCGATTCAAAGAATAAAAGCTCCCAGGAAAGCGAGCCAGGAGCCCCTGTTTTTACAATAGATTGCTTGGCTTGTTGCAGTGTGTTCAGACAAACAATTTTTTTATCCTGAGTTTAAGAGCACCGTGTGAATACCAAGTACAGGAATTGTGATTAGTAGCTTCCCTTGGAAGTCTCCTTCTAGGAGCTCTGATTTGATTTGGTCTTGTCTCAGGTAAATGAAAACAATGAAGTGGAAATGGCCTTTGACCTACTAATTAATCCCTTGCTTTTGCTACCTATTCCTCCATCAATGTTATTAAGTAGCAGCATCTGAGGGTAAATAGGCAACAATGTAAAGAGGTTTACGCACCATCTGGCCTTACCTGCCAAGGTTCTTCTGACCTTTGAGTTGATCCCTTGGTCTTTTTATTTTGTTTGGTTTGGTTTTTAATGTGTGTGTGTGTTTTATGGTTTTTGATGGTTGGTTGTTTTTTTTTTTT
>VYXB01002800.1:21219-62093 GCA_013397135.1 Pachyramphus minor
TTTTTTTTTTGTTTGGTTTGGTTTTTTTCTCCCCCCAATCTTAGGAAAAGAATTGCCTGCAATATGATTAAAATACACTTCTGACCAATTCATCCCGAGCTCCACAGCTATCTGAAGATGCTCAGCAGTCGTGAGCAAGTGTGGTTACAGATGTACTGTTCACCTCTTGGTGATCAGGGTAAAGAAGACAGCAGTTGCTGTCACATGCAAAGCAGTGGTGACTAGCAACAGTTAATGTCTATGTTGAATATTAACAGGGAAGTATTTACTCATACAACCCTGATGAGGTCTTGTTGTGAATGATAAATACTCCTTACAAGAACAAGCCTTGAAGAATACTATCTGATAGGACTTTTTGTGTTGGACTGGTTAGAAGCATGGTTAAGTCTAATTTATCACCCTCTTATGGCACATGTTTTGTCTTGTGCAAGCAATCAGGTGTGATTTTTTCATAGAACCATAGACTCATAGAATGGTTTGGATTAGAAGGGATCATCTAGTTACAAACCCCTGCCATGGGCAGGAACACCTCTACTAGACCAGGTTTTCCACTGAGATGTCATTTAAGCAGAAGAAAACAATACAGGAGGATCAATTCTACTGATCCCTCTCTGGAGTGTGGGTGAACTGCTCCTGCAAGTGAGCTGAAGGATGGAAAATCCAGTGCTTACAATACTCGTGCAAAATGATTGTACTTTCATTCACACAGCCACTGGTACCCTACTTCCTGTTATGTGATCCTTCTTTGCCTGGATGGATGCTTGTTTCTCTCAGGTGCTCTGACACAGCCTTATGCTTTGTGTTTCCAGTAATGTGTAAGGTCAGCTTTTGGGCAACCTGTTAAGTTACAACATATTCTGTACTTCTGAAGACTAGATGAGGTTGTGTGCAAGTCTACACAGCATAAATCTTTCAGAGAGTTCAGAGAGACCAGTAGGACTGCTTCATGTCCTGTAATGGTCACAACTTCATCTCCATGAAAAAAACACAGCTGAGCAAGGTAGTGACAATCTTCATATCACAGTGACAGTGGTGGGAGAAGTGACTCTGGTCAGTTTTCAGGATTATGGGCCACCCTTATCTTCTGAGTTTAAACTGGCCCCATGTTTATAAGGGTACAGTCATTAGCTATGTGATTTTTATAGCTTGGAGACCAGATTTATTGCTGAGCAGATCAATTCTATTTACTCGGAATCTTTACAGAAGTACAATCATCATTGGCTCCTAGCCATGGTCTAACCACAAATGTGGGTGGTCTGTTTGAAATATGCATTCTCACAGTGCAGAATCAAAAAGTATTGTTGTTGGTGGAGTTTTATGGACTGGCAAAATAACCCTTTAAAAAAATTGGCCAAGTCAGTGGAGTTGCACTAATACAATTGAGGTGGCAGCCAGGCTAGCAAGGCAGGGTCCTACCTTCTGCCTCAGTGCATCAGAGAGCAGAACCTGGCCCAGAGCCTGTAATCAGTTTTAACAATCTGTCAGGTGCTTTGGGATTTGGAGGTGAAAGGTGCTATGTAAATGTCAGGCATCATTTACTGGGGCACTACAGCCAGGCTGAGAAGCACAGCCTGCCAGAGACACTTCAACAGGGTGTTGGGAGTGACCTTCTTGTGAAACATATTGCACTGGATGTATGGCTGTTTGTTGAGTAGAATTGAGTAATTTTGGCTACTGTAAGTCACCAAATTAATTTTCCTTTATCTCCTTATTTTATCTAATTTTCTCCCACCTTTCCTTTATTATTTAAATAAATCAAACCAAGTAGCCATGTACTAAGATATTTATTTATACAAAAGAAGTGTGATCCCAGCTCCCTAAAACTGCTCATATAAAATAACAGATCAGAGTGAATCATTTAAGCTGGATGGTTTATTTGCTTGTGGGTTGCTCTTTTTGGTTCATGAAATTCTGGTGAGCCAATCACAACATTCTCACATCCATTCATTATTGAAAACAACCTATGAAGCAATGAATAGCTCACACAGGGCTGGGGAGGACATTCAGTGCTGAGACTCCCGAACACACACTGTGTCTATTATTTACACTAGTCACCCGGTTGTCTTGCTGCTTCCTGATGGCATTACTCAATTAATTAACCAACAGAGTGTGACTTTGGAGTACTGTATACGTATAGGAATATATACATATGTGGGCTGATGGCAGCTCTCAGGGATTTTCAGTGCCTCAGAAGACTTGAATCTAGTCCCAGATAAACAAGCCAGTTCCAGGAGAGGAGGGTATGTTATGAACAGCCTCCTCTGTGGATGTAATTTTTCCTTCAGTGAGTATTTGTGACTTTATCTTGCAGGTTTGCTTTTCAATGGGCTAAAGCTTCATGAAAATGAGTGCAAAAACAAAGAAGGGACTATCCTGCTGTTTGGTTCCTCCGTGACACAAAACACCTTTTCAGGGGAGAAACCGAGCACAAACTCATTTCTCTGAATACCTGCAGAATATTTCCCATGCCATATGGCATCAATAAGGGATTCCCCTTTGCTTTTTTTGAGCAAAGTGGGTGGTAGAACAGGGAGATGATGGATGGCTGCACAGAAAGAGGCAGCAAGGCTGTAGTGGGATGAGAGAGAACTTTTCTACTTCAAGTCGGAAACCCGTGGGGAAGGTGACTACAGAACAGAAGGGGTTGCTCTCCCAGGCCCTCTGTGGGTTCTGTGCTTAGCACAGTTTCCCTCAGAGGGAAATCCAGAGTTCCCTTGACTCTGTCTTCAGGGGTGCTCTGGGAAAAACAGCTTCAAGAAAGCCTCTGTGAAGACCTCATCTCTTGCTGTTCCTGCTTATGTGGTCGACTGAGTTCTCAATTTCCATTTTAGTGTTTTCCATTTTAGTTTCTCCTTAAACAAAACCAAAGTTAGGAGTTATTTGTGTTTTCTGCTTCAGTTCTGAAGGTGGAACACACAAAATCATTTCAGCTGTGACATGCAAATCCAAGTTTGCCTTAACTAAGAGCATGTTTTTACAATACTTTTATTTCAGTATCTCTAAATGTGATGGACTTTTTTTTCCCTCTATATATGTCTAGGCGTTTGTACATGTAAACAGAATCCAGTATCTAAGAATTGCAGAGGTAAAGTTATCAACAAAATCATATGGTAATAGACAAACCTGTAAGTTTAAATTATGTATATTTGTTATTTTATGTTTGCGTGCCAGTGGAGCATGGTTGTCTTTTATAAGCAAAGAAAAGATACACATGGGAATCTTGCAAGCTAGGGGAAAAAAAAAAAAGGACATACAGGAAATAGAGGCTATTTCTGGAGTGGTCTTTTTGAAGCAGAGTTGTTTTGATTTGATTTATTAAATAGGAAGGTCAAGAGAGGCAAGAGAATAACTAAAAATCTTCCGCAAGACAGTTGTGTTTTGGAAGTGTAATACTAAAAAGTTATTATGAAGAAAGGAGCTTCTTCAATTTTGCATGTACTGTATTTTTTAGAAAGCTATTTTTCCATTTAAATGTTGAAAAATAAATTGCTTGACGCTGGTAGCTTATTTTCTTTTTTTCCACCTGGCATTCTTAGAATAAAGATTCAACTTGTCAACCTTGTCAAAAGGGATGAGAAATTTTTATTTTTCCTAATTGCGAAAACCCCATAAAAATCATTGGAATATTTAAGTCACTCAATAAAGACATATTCTGTAGAATATCTTCTAGACATAAAACAATCATTCAAAAATTAGGGGAAGGTTTGAAACATCCTTCCACTCATTAATACTTTGAGAATGTATCATATACTGGCAAGTTCAGAGACTGAACCTGGCAGCAGAGACCTTCTTGAAATAATGGTGGTCTCTCTGAGAAATACTTTTGGCTTTGATTCCTTGGGAAAAAAAAATGTGGAAAAGGCATCAGCTTTTCTTGAGGCACCTCCTTGTCACAGCATCAGCTGAGACCTCAGCGTGAAGTCTGAGTGGTTTTTCCTCTTAAACAGGCTTATGTCTTCCTAGAAGATATTGAGACTGGTGACCACTTTGAGAAAATATAAGTGAATATGGTAAGAAAATGAAAAAAGAAAAAAAAAAATCCAGTAGTAGTTTTTGATAAATGCAAGGCTAGTTGCTCAAGAAAGCACATTTAAAGGCAATTGTACTATAAAAAAATACTAAAGTAGTTATGACAAATACTTAGTATTTAAAAGTTTAGGTGCAGCCATATGTTAGAAAAGGGAACCCAAAATAAAGTCATATTTTGGAAAGGTCTCAAAACTTCCCTTTTCACACAAACATGAACTTATAAATTATCCATGGATTTAGCTGAATATCCTCCCCACATAAATATGATTTTGTGTCAAAACTAAGTGGTATAAATTTGTATTATTCATATTAGAATGATTATGTTAAATGCCAGCTTCAGTAAAGATATTCACTAATAAACCCTAACAAAATACATGTGCAGCACAGTGTTCTGCTTAAAAAAATGCTTTATTATATAGGGTAAAATCATAAGTTTCAAAATGTGTACTTGTACAAAAATACATGAACTTGCAGAAATTTGGCCCAGCCTCTCCAATGGGTCTTTCTCTCCAGAATTACTTTCCGGTTTCACTCGCAGTGCCCATCACTAGCATCTCACTTAAAACACTTTATTCTCTGAACCTCCCTTCCCATCAGAAGTACCTCTCCTACAAGGAAAGATTGAGAGAAATAGGGTTGTTGAGCCTGGAAAAGAGAAGGCTTCAGGGTGACCTAATTGCAGCCTTCCAGTACCTGAAGGGAGACAACAAGAAAGATGCACAGAGTCTGTTTACCAGAGCAGTGGCAGGACAAGGGGGAATGGCTTCAAACTGGAAAAAGTGGGTTTTGATTAGATATTAGGAAAAAAGTTCTTTTTTCGTGCTGAGGCCCTGGCACAGGTTACCCAGAGAAGCTGTGGCTTCATCACTGGAAATGTTCAAGGCCAGGTTGGGTGGAACTTGGAGCAACCTGGGATAGTGGAAGGTGTCCCTGCCCATGCCAGAGGGGCTGGAACTGGATGGTCTTTAAGATCCTTTCCGACCTAAGCCAACCTAACTGATTCTATGAAGTAGGAGAGGATGGCACATCAGATACTTCAGAGTGACCATAATGCTTTATTTTTAGTTACAGTTAACAAATTACCACCCACCTGGGTGAGACTCTGCTCTTTTTTCCCCTCAGGAAAGAGGCTACTGGGAGGTTTACGGCCTAGAGGGGAAGATCCGTTTCTCCTAATCTCAGCCATATGATTATCCTGTGCTAATGTTGCCCACTTTCCCTGGAGTGCAGAATTTGTAACTATTACATGACTTTTATTTTTACATATCTAAGGAAAATGCCTTGATTCCCACAAGCTGTCAGTTAATGTTACAATGCTCAACAGAGAGGCTGCAAGCATCACCCACTCCTTAAAATGCTGATGATCTGCCTCAGATGTGTGATTGCAGAAGTACAGAAATTGGGCTGTTTTGTAGTCCCCTTGTATTTTTAGCTCAGAGCAGTGATCTTGTGGTTCTGAGCTTGTGGGTTTTTTGTGGTTTTTGTTTTGGGATTTCTTTGGTTTGGGTTGAATTTTTGTTTGGGGTTGTTGTTATTTTTAAGGCTTCCTTGTGCTCCACAGATTGACTGGTTAAAAGAGTCTCAAAACATTTCTAAGACATAAACAGAGGGATGGAAAAGCAGGAATAAAACATGACAGAAAAAACTGAATGTGATATATAAAGGGATAACTGAATGGGGTAACTGAAAGAGAGCAGGTTTAGATTGAATATTTGGAAGAAATTCTTTATGGTGAGTGTGGTGAGGCTCTGGCTCAGGTTTCCCAGAGAAGCTGTGGCTGCCCCATCCCTGGAGTATCCAAGGCCAGGTTTGGCGGGGCTTGGAGCAGCCTGGTCTAGTGGAAGGTGTCCCTGCCTGTGGCAGGTGTTGGAACCAGATAATCTTTAAGATCCCTTCCAATCCAAACCATTTTGTGATATGAAACAGCTTGATTTAATCTTCCACTTGCAGTGCCGAGGCCCACAGGGCGCTTGGATCAATGTCTGAAGTGTTCTTTTTTGCTGTGTTATTGAAAGACAAAATGCTGAAGTTCTGGAATTCGCAAATCTGTTTCTGAGATTGGAGTTCATCATGTAACACTCAAGATCCTGTCTACTGCTTGTATGAGGATGGGGCTGATGTTACAGATCTAAAAAAATTATGCCCACCCACTTCGTTTTTCTCCATACCTTCCTTCCCTGGAAATAAGTGTCTCTTGGTAAATACAAAATATTTGATTATCATCTTATTAAGGGTTAGATGGTGAGCAAGTAGCACAGTCTTTCAGAGATTATGTGGAAATTGGTTTCAGTACAAGCCTTGGTATTTTTGCAACTCAGACTAAGGTCAGTGTTTGGACACCTAGACAGAGAAGATGGAAAGTTAAGTAAAACTTGGACCTCTTTGTCCATAAAAGGCAATAATAAATCAATAATCATTGATGCTGCTATGGGGGCTTAAATGGATCTTGTGTGTATCATCCTTCGAATGAGTTGTACTTACTAAGCACAACTTGCTTTTTTTTTATTGTTGTACCTGTCAGAACTTTTATTTATTAAGAAGCTGGTCACTGTCAAAACTTTAATTTTAAATCCATAAAACCAAAATAATAATAGCACTTTGTGCAAAATGTTAATATTGTATTGAGATGGGTATCTTTGCTTCTTCCCAGTGACTGGTCTAAATGGCTGTTCTCTCAGTGCCAAAGAGTTTATTTTTTAATTTATTTGATTCTATTTTTTTCTCCCTGTTTATGCAGCTTCAAATTAAAGGTGACCTGAAGTTTCAGAGCCTCCCTACCCCTGAACTTCTGTGTGAGGTTCAGTACCGACTGCCTCTTTGATGAAACACATTCAACAAGTCCTTCTTGAAAAGCCCTGACAGGGTAGTGGTGAATGCTGTTGGGGTCTTGGTAATTTGAGATGTGGAAACCTTGCTGAGGTCTCAGCTGAGGTTTTGAAGGCTTTGGCATGATATTTGCACAGGGAATATGATTTCTGTCTTTCAGGTCTCATTCTTAGTCTAGAAGTAATGTTCAGGCTGCCTCTCTTTTCTGGGGCAAGTAACTGAGCATCCAGTGTATTTCACCTTTATTGGTCAGGAAAAGAGGCAATAAAAGATTTTGGTCTATTCCTTAGGAACTTATGGTGTCATTTCAACGAAGTTACATGTTAACTACTTGCATGAAACACTTTTTAATGAAACACACTTTTTCCAGATGGGAAAAAATATGCTGCTTGCTGCTATTTTATTTTATTGCATTTCCCTCAGGCTCCATCTCTATTACAGCCATAACCCAATCCCCAAAGGCAGTCACAAGGAGGTTGCCTTCTTACCCCAGTACCAGGTCCTGAGCTGAAGGGGTCTAACCATGTTGCTGAAGCAAGGTAGGATGCCAGAGGATACCTCAACACCACTTGCATTTCAAAGGTTTAAGCAGGATCAAAACGAATTTGTCAGCACCTCATCAGGCCTGCTGGTTCAGTCGAGTTGAACCATGTTTTCTGCTTGTAGTTATCTGTATTTTAATCCAGGTTTTAGGTTTGGATCTCTCAGCACAGAGCTGTGTGAGCAATCATACTCAAGTGTAGGCCATTCCTCATGGTACTGTGTGCTGCAGGATCAAGGGTCCAGCAATAATACTAGTTCTTGTTGTTATTTCCCTCTCACAGGAGACAAAGCTGGGCTGGAAGCCCAACTTATAAAACCCTGACCAGCTCCAAACTTTGACAAAGGTGACAGTATGTGGGTTTGTGTGATTTTCCCCTCCTGGCAGCAGAACCAACTGAGATCACACAGGTCTCTGCTTCAAATTAGCTCATGGGCCTGGGATATGGGACAGGTTTAATGAGAGTGTCATGTATTTAATACCATATGTTTCAGACTGTTTTTGGCTGTGATTTGCAATACCATCAAGACTATGATTGCAAAGACTCAGACCAGGGTTTGACTATCAGTAGTTATTTCTTCCTGCAGTCAAATGTGCAGAAATATATGCCAAGTGGTTAGGAGTGTGAATCCTAAAAGGATTCTACCTTTCCCAGTTTTTCTTTGCCCAAGGCAACAGAGTTGCCTAGAAATAGTTAATGGTGCTCCTTGCAAAGCCTCATTCTCCTTTAAGGGTCATCATTATCTCCATTTTAAGGCTGAACTGAGGTTTAAATTTAACTTCACGGTATTGAGATGCAAATCACCCTGGTCTCATAAGTATTGTATGTTTAAATCATATTTTTCATCATAAAACTCTCTCCTTTTTTTTTTTTTTAAAGTGTTTCTCTTTAAGTACTTTTTTCCATTAAACTAAATATATGTTTAATTTTTTTCTCCTCCAAAGGCAAGGTCCTTTCAACTCATGCCAGTGTTATTATTTCTCAAAACGAGTTTCATCTTGATCCATAAACATTTTATGCCAAGAATAATGCCGTTTTAAAGACAATAAGTGCCTATTTCTGCCTGAGGCCATCGGAAACCCCGTAAAGGAGGCAGTAGGAATTAAAGACACTTAATCACATTTCCCCATTTTTAACTGTTATTTTTTTACACTCTGAAGCAGTTTTTCTATCCTTGCTGAGTCCTATTGAATGCCATAAATCTTAATTAAAGATGTAATTTTTTTTTCCTATGAAATCTGAGCTGGAAAGAACATTTCTTATTTTTAAGACTAGCACTGTGTGCAGGCTCATAAAACAAACAGGACTTTTACGCTCACAGATTTTCAAGAGCAGTTATTGCTGCTATTATGTCAAATCAGCACCATAATTATTATTATTGTTGGGTTTGGTGTTTTTATGATTATTGTTAATGCTTGAGCTTTGCATTTTCTGTGCACAAGATATCACGGCGAAAAGAATAGCTTACTCTAAGTGCATATCTGTGTGGAAAATGGAGGAAGGTTTATAGAAACATACCTGTCAGCACAGGAACTTGTATTGAACATATTCATTATGAGGTGCTGTGATTTTTGGTTTGTTTGTTGGTTTGGGTTTATTTTTTTTTCTTTTCAATGCAGGTGTTGTTTCAGTTAGGTAGACTTAGATAGTAGAGCTTGTTTGGTGCAAACTTTCATTCAGTTTATGAAAGCCAAGAGAATTACATTGCTTTATAGTGTGAGAAATGCTCTCTCTTGATAATGTTTTCCCACTGTTCCACATATTTTTCCTATTGAGAGAAAGGAGGGGAACAAAGTTTCACTGCCTTATCTGTATTGGTGGGAAGAAATAGGTACTCCATACCTCTCAGGACAAGACTGTAGTATCTCCTTGTAGCTGAAATGGAAAACACTGTGGAAAGGTTTTGATCTGAAGCCTGTTAAATCCAATGGGAAGATTTGTGCCTGCTCTTGGTAACAAGCAGCATTTGCTCTGCTTTAATGGCACCCGCTGGAAGTATATCACTTGACAGCCTTGTTCTGAGCCCCAAGGCGTTTTAACAGCCTGCTCCAAAGTCCAGGGAAATCAGCATGAATTTTCCCAATAATTTCACCACCTTTTTTGATGGAGCTTCTTACAGACTGACTGAGGCAGACCCCGTTGCAGTGAACTTCCCTTGGTAGGGAGCACTGGCCTCCAGGTTGTGATGGTTTTCCAAACACTTCTCAGCGCTGATGCCGTCAAAGAGGATGCCACTAAGCTTATCAAATTACCCAGCACTCCTGATGCAGAGAAAGCAGCAGCACAGACACATCCATGACTGTAGTCCATCTATTCACAGCTTGCATCCTGCCAGGCACTTAGGGAGCCCAGTGGCTTTCCATGGGATAATTTCAGACTTCACATTAAGGTTAGTTAGGTATTTACACTCTAAAACATGCTCACAGTTGGTAGTCAATTGTCCTTTTAAATTTGGCTGTTGTGTCTGGAGTTTTTCCTGTTAATGCCACTATTTTTCTGTCCTTTGGAAATCAGAACAAAAGAAAGGGTAGAGGCTTTGCAGGCCAAGGAGTAAGCTGCTGGTTAGAGGGGTGAGTGAGCGCATGAAAATGTGATTCTCCAGTCATTAAGCACATGAATAATGTTGCTCCTGTGAGTAATGCTGCTGAGTCACCTATGAAGCATTCATGTGAATAAACCTACCTATGGCTAAGTCTTTGTGGGGCTGCAACCTCATGCTCTCACCTCTTCTGCTGCAAGGTCACTGTGTTTCCACAGCTGCCAAGTCAACCAACAAGACACCAGTGACTTTTATTAGATGCTCATAGTTACTGTTCCTTAACATAACATGACCTTCCTCAATGAAGCCTGAATCAAAAGGGCATTGATTTATTAGCTGTGAAGTGATGTGTCCTCACTAACATCTAATAATTTATTTAAAACATGGTTTTGCTAGGAAAATCTCCCATTATTTTAGAATCACATCTCCTCTTCCAAAGGCATTTTGGGAGGCAGCAAAAATACAGAGAGAATATGTTTCCCATCGCATACCACTCTTGAAATTTATTTTGGGTAGCTTTCATGCCTGCAGCTAGAGTATCTCCCTTCTACATGGGTACTGAGCTTGGGAGAAAAGCAGGAAGCACTTATTCTGTATCACAAATAAGTTGCTGTATTTGGTAGTTTCCATTTCATGCACAGTAATAATTACATGGTTACAGCTATTTTGAAGCTTCCTAGTGAAGGATCACAATTTTCACGCTTCCTCTAATTTATAAAGGGTAAAGTACTATGATGGTGAAAAAAACCCCAACCAGTCAATATAATTTTCTTTTCTCGAGTTGATATAATTTTGGAGGCAAGGATCATAAAAGATGGATGAAACTCTTGAGGATACCCCGATAAGGACTAGTAGAGGGAAGGAAAAGAAGCATTCTGGGGTCATGAATGGTGGCGAAAAAGATTGAATCTAAGTGGGGTCCCATATTTAGAGAAGCTGGTCTGAGGACAGGATGGATCAGGATTTCCCAGACTTCGAAAATCCAGATCAAGTACTCTGTTTGGACAAAAGACCAAAATTCAAGGAAAAAAAAAGAATGTATATCCAAAGATAATCTTTTGCAGCATTACTGAAACAGATATTATGATAGAAACATTATAGGAAGAAGTTTGACATTATGAGTACTCAGGCATTTATTTCTCTTTTTTTTTTTTTTTCATTGCTATTTGTTTGTTTGCATTATGGGGCTCTTGTAGAGTTTCTCTGTTTGTTTATTTGGGGTTTTTGTGTGTGTTTATTTTTATTTTCTTAGTAAGAGGGTTTTGTTTGTTTGTTTGGTTGGTTTGTGTTTTGTATTTCCCCCTCCCCTGCTTTCCTGGAACTATGCTCCTGTGTGATCTTAGCAGTCATTTCACAGGCCCCATTCTGACACCTCCAGACACTCAGCAGTCCATATACATAGTCTGAGGAACACAGGACAGGACCATTTCTCCAGGCTCCAGCCAGCTCTGTTTGCTATAAAGCTGTGATCTTGCAAGCTCTTGGCTTTACAAGTGATTTAATGCAGGTGAGCAGAGAACTGACACAGTCCATTTAGGGTTATTTTAACTTAATTTAATTGTTCAGTTCATGACATATCTTGTTGAAAGCTGATTAAATGTGCTTTTTGATCAAGTGTTATACTGTTGGTTTGTTTTTTTTTTCCCTCCTAAACAGTCCTGAATAGAACTACCCCAAAATCATAATATTAACAGAAACTCTTGCCACAACTTCCAGCAAAAGTTACTGGAGTGTGTCTGTGTTTTTCAGTCTTTGTTTTTCCTTGTTTTGTCAGCTGTGCACACACAAAAATATCTATATCNCATGGAGTATAATTACAGCTATATTTTGAGGGAAGCTTAAAGATGGCTTCTCCATATGAACATTTTGAGTACAGCTCACAGGTTGAGAGGGTAAATATGACTCCTGGATTGGTACGGAAATGTACTTTACCCCAAAGCGCTGTTGCAGCAATGCCATTGACACCAGATGGCTGTTCTATATCTGCAGCTGATGAGGTTAGTTCTCCTCCTGGCAGTCTGGTAAGGAAATCAGTCAGGGGTTTGCTTTTTCTTCCCCCCCCGCCTTTTTTTTTTTTTTTTTAATTTCTTTTCAGTAAAGTGTCTTTTACTTTTCAAAAATGAACTAGTGCTACTGACCAAATTGGAAGAGAGTATTATTGTTTTCAATGGGGGTTGAAACCAGCCTCAGAACTGGGTGGAGAACCTTTATTTATTGCCTTGTACTTATTCTATGTTTTTAAATAAATTTTGCATTTAATATTCTGCAGCAAGTGTTTTCCTAAAGTCACTGGCACTTTAGAAACTGAACCGTCATTCAAGGACTACTTCATACCTAAAACCAGCACCTAGTGTGTTCTAGGTTTTAGAATTAGTCATTAGATTATACAAATCTCTGTTGTGACCTCAGAAGAAGTGCAGATTAATACACAGTGCTGGACTTGGATCTGTTGTGGCTTGAATTACAAAAGCAGAATCTGAGAACATCAGACTTAACAGATTATGGGATTCAGATCTGCTCTGGTAGCTGAGGTTTATGGCTCAGGTCCATCTTTATAATGACATTATGTTAACTTTAAAAAAGACTTCCCAGCAACTTAATGGACAAATTATAGCAAATAATTATCAGTTCTTAGGTCAGTCTTTTTTTTTTTTTTTAAGTGGGTTTAAGCAATGCATGTATTTGAATTACATGACTATGAAACAAGATCAGTAAAAGATAATGCTTTAATGAAGAAACAACATTTTGGTAATAATTAGAGAACCAGTGAATAAAATTATACATTCATACTGAGGAATGAGTGGTCTGCCTTGAATAGACACAAACATATTTACATGAGCCTGTGAGCTGTTTGTCTGGACATCTGAATGTAAGAAGCTTTGCCTCTGGGTGAACCAAAGGACACCGTTACCTCCCAAAGAAGGCAATGGAGGGAGCTGTTGATGTCAGTGAAAAGGGGATGGTGGTGCAGTCCCCAGCTGCACAAAAACACAGCCAGGTTTGTGCAAGGACGAGAAGTGAACCTGGTCTTCTGAGTCAGGACCAGGAAAGGACTGTGCATCTGAAATTCAAACTGAACTGTAGACTGCTGTAAAACAAAAAAAAAAAAAGAAAAAAAGAAAAAAAAAGAATGGAAAAAAAAAAAGAAGAAAATAGAAAAAGAGAGAAAAGCATATATATCTATCAGAGTCTACCTAAGTGAGTAGATCTAAGTTGTGCAGAAATAGCCTCCATTCCACTGAAAATAGAGATGTTCATCCTTTAGGATTTCACCCTTTTCATGGCCATTTCTTTGCTATTTGCTTTTTTCCGCTCTTGGTCAATTTCTTAACCAAATGTTATCCCCTGGAAAGCACAATTTCATAATAATAAATAAAAAAATATATTTCAGAGGTGGAAAATTCCAAAGATTTTGAGCAGGCAAAGTTGAAAACCGTAATGGAAGTTTTTTATTTTTTCATTTCAAGAAGTTAAAAATTATTCCTTCTGACTTTTTATCCTGAAAAGATTTTTGACAACCTAAAAAATTCTCTTTTTAAGTCATCAAAAATATATACTTTTCTAAGTGGAATGTAATGGCAATAGTATCTCATTTAGTTTACATATGTTACATTCTTACCTTTTATATGTAAAAGTGAAATACAGAATGAGGGGGACGATGTTTTTGTGCTCCTGGTTCTGCTGCAGCCTGATTTTGCAGTGTGAGACCCAGCTCTTCTGCAAGAACAGTTTTGTTATCCAATATATGACCTACCTGAAGGGTTTAAAGCAGGCTGTGGCCTGTGGCAAC
The DNA here is from genome assembly GCA_013397135.1 of Pachyramphus minor. NCBI lineage: Eukaryota > Metazoa > Chordata > Aves > Passeriformes > Tyrannidae > Pachyramphus > Pachyramphus minor. The sequence continues at coordinate 34,946 of VYXB01002800.1, forward strand.
TGAAAAGGTAAAAGTGGAGCTCAAGTTGTGTAGAAAACAGACACCACACTGATAGCACACACCATTCCTTTGGGGACTGTGAGTGTGGCTGAAACAACAGGGTTGGGTTGAGGCTTTGGGCACTGAACTGGGGAAAGGTGCTACACTCAGAAATATTGCATTTTATATTATGTATGTAATATATGTATTTTCTAAAGACAGGCTTACAGCATAAACCACAGAAGCCTGCCAGCTGTACCATTCATGACATCCAGCATGGCATACACTGTATTTTGAAGGCAGTGAGGCTCACACTTGCAACAGGAAATTGTCACAGATGTAATTACACGTACAATATGGTTAAATCCCAGTGAACTAGGTATTACCACCCATCAGTTACAATAATCACTGTACAGATACAATCTGTTTCCTGATAAAATGCAGAGGTTCATAACACGCTATACATTGTGCTCGCAGAGAAAACCCTGACCGGGACTCAAAGCCCTTTATCCACTTTAATTGTTATTACTTTTAGCTGTGTGGCACCTAGGAGATAATTATTCTTGTGTGTTCTGAAAGGGCAGAAGCCATTCAGGGAGCTGAATTGGTAAAATAAGATCCAGCCATCTGGATGGGGGAAGAGGTTGTCCACTCCTGGCCAGGCATTTCTTACCGGTTGAAAGGTCACTTGTGATTTGGATCACAGAATAACTCAGGTTGGAAGGGACTGCTGAGGAACATGTACCCCAGACTCATAGAATTGTAGAAAGATTTGGATTGGAAGGAACTTTAAAGCTCATTTCATTCCACCCCCCTGCCATGGGCAGGGACATCTTCCACTATCCCAGCTTGCTCTAAGCCCTGTCCAACTTGGCCTTGGACACTTCCAGGGATTGGGCAGCCTGGGACAGCTGCTCTGGGCAACCTGTGCCAGGGCCTCACCAGCCTGACAGGGAAGAATTTCTTCCTAACATCTAATCTAAATCTCTCCTGTTTTACTTTAAAACCATCCCCCCCTTTTCTGCTCTGTGTCCCTGTAAAAGGTCACTAAGCCCTGTTGCATGTGGGTCAGCTTATTCCAGATACTGGGCTCAGCTTCGTAAAGTTTCTGCCAGCCAGTTTCTCCAGGTTGTTGAGGTCCCTCTGAATAAAAATTTTGCCTTCCAGTGTATCAGTACAGCTCAGTGTCATCCACAGACTTGCTGAGAAGGCATCTCCTTTTCCAGTTTGTTAAAAAAGACCTTATACAATATTGTCCCCAGTAACATTCTCTGTCTCTGGATGCTGGCTACAGGTTGGACTTTTTATCACAGACCACCACACTAAAAGCCTGGAAATACAGTTAATTTTCTGCTATCCAGCTAATTTCCCACACTCATCATAGAATGTTTATTCAGTTTATAACTTGACAATTTGGTTAGGAGTGTATTCTGGCAGACTGTCGAAATCTTTACTCGAGTCAAGTTGTGTAATGCCCACTGCTCTTTCCTTATCCCAAGAGCCATGATTCTAATCTCAAACAAAATATTGTTGTGTAGAATGGGAAACTGAGGCACAGGTATTTGAATATCCCACTGTTTCTAGGGTCACAGCAAATGACATTAAGAAGGTAGATGGAGTTTTCTCAAGGGCTTTGAAAGGTTTGTGACTTTTTGAAGGGGTAAGGAAAGTTTTCTGCATCTTGGTAAGAGTGGGTACAACACAGTTACATGTATACAGAGGCATGGATGCCAGCAGCACTTCATTACTCTATGCATGTGAAATATAACTTCAATTACCCTATGTTTACTCTCTTTATGACCGTCTCTTCCACTATTTAAAATTAGTCTTCAGTGTGTCAGCCTACTCTGCTGACATGGGTGAAGAATCCCAACCAAAAACATTGTCCTAATTCAACTGGATCAGGGGCACACCATATTTTTCAGTTAAACAAAGGCAACTCAACACTTAGATCATCTTTCTTCTTCCAGCTGCTGCCCCTTGCCTGGTGTGTAAATTAAGAGCTCTTGTGCTAACCATTGATTTTGCTCCCCAGGATCCCAAGGGGACACATCCTGCTACGTTTATTCTTGAGGAAACCCATTCCACTGCTGCACAAAGCTGGCTCTGTCAGGAAGATTTAGCTCCTGATGGTAAAACATCTTTCATTGTGAATTCTACTCATCATAAGGGGCTTACAAATCCTAAATCACATTGGGGCCACCCCTTCTTTTGCTCTCAGTGCACCATCATAACTCTTCTACCTTAGCTATCAGAGGAATGCTGTCTGTGCCTCTTATCAGGCGTGGGTCAAAGGTGAATATCTGAGCTTCTCGGTCAGGGTGATACAAAGTGCTGTGAAATATGGCAATAACAATGTTTCAGGAATCTCTGAGGCCATGCTGTAAACGCACAAGCGGGTCTGTGTGACTCTGCTTTTTGTCTTCCACTGCAGATGTAATGCTACCTTGAAAGAAGAGGTTAAAAATCACCCTGAAAGCAGCTTTGGTGCTTGAGGTGGTGAAGGGGAGCCATTGATGGCATAGGGAAACAGCTGGGAGAGGGTTTTAAAGAGCTATCTCTGGTCTGAGAGCTCAGTGATGCAGATCAGTAGTGTAAATAGACACTGATAACTCTTGGATTCATTCCATAACCTTTCAGCACTCCGTTTCAAAATAGAGTCCTTTGCTCATGGGAGGGAAGAATATGAAACAAGGGATTTATCCCTGAGCTAAAATCTTCTAATTACCAATTATCCCTCCTCTACATAAGGATTTTTTCCCCCTCCTTGCTGTACTTTTGGTTTGCAGTCTGGTCCCTACTAGTTTCCTTTAGATAAGAAAAAGGGAAGATGTGATATAGAATCACAGAACCCTTTAGGTTGGGAAAACCCTCCAAGATCATTGAATCCAACAGTTAACCCATATAAAGGGTTTCTCAGTCTTTCTGGAGCCTGAAAAATACCTTGGGTGTGGAGCATCCTGGTAAATGACAATAAGGAATAGAAGAGCTTTCCTGGGCAGGCAGCAGTGGAAAGGTGAAGGGACTGTCAGAAAAATTGCTCTTTATTCTGTGGATCAGGATGAGCAGATTGGTGTCATGGTGTTTAGAGGGGAAAACCAGTCACTACTGGCATGTTCTGAACCTGTAATGTTCATGAGGTAAAAAGCACTGTGAGGTGGAACAAGATTTTCCTAAGTCTGAGCAGGGAGGCTCTCTTGCCTCTTGCTGTGGAGATCATGCTGAGTTGGAAGGGGCCCACAAGGATTATCGAGTCCAACACTTAGCCCTGCACAGGACCATTCCCAAGAGTCACACCATGTGCCTGAGAGGATCACCCAAACACTTCTTGGGCTCTGTCAGCCTTGGGGTTGTGACCACTGCCCTGGGGAGCCTGTTCAGTGCCTGATGATCCTCTGGAAGAAGAATGTTTTCCTAATACCCAACCTAAACCTTCCCTGACACAACTTCAGGCAGTTTCCCCAGGTTCTGTCACTGGTCCCTACAGAGCAGAGATCAGTGCCTGTCCCTCCTCTTTGCCCATTAAGATGGTGTAACTGCAGTGAGATCTCCCCTCAGTCTCCTCCAGCTGAACACACTAAGTGCCCTCAGCCACTCCTCACATGGCTTCCCCTCCAGGCCCTTCACCATCTTCCTTGCCCTCCTTTGGACACTCTCCAGTAGCTTAATATCTTTCTCATATTGTGAATATTGCACACAATACTCAAGGTGAGGCTGCACCAGTGCAGAGCAAGACACAAAGGAAGCTTTTCCTCTGTGCATTTAGGTAATGGGCAGAATTTAAAGAAACGTGTTGTTTATTACTGTTGTTGTTTACTGTGAGGTTAAATTTAGCATTCACTCAGCAACAAAATGCAGTCCTATCATCATAGAATATCCTGTGTTGAAAAGGACCCACAAGAATCATAGAGTCCAGCTCATGGCCCTGCACAGCACAGCCCCAAGGACACAGCATGTGCCTGAGAGCATTGTCCAAATGCTTCTTGAACTCTGGCAAGCTTTGCCTATGACCACTTTCCTGGACAACTTGTTCCAATACTCAACCACCCTCTGGGTGAAAAATCTTTTCCTAATATCCAGCCTAAACCTCCCCAGACACAACTTCATAGTGTTCTCTTAGGTCCTGTCACCTCCTCTTCCTCCTGCATGAGGAAGATGCAGATGAGGTCTCCCCTCAGACATATTCTGCTCTAAGCCCTTTTGGTCTCACCTTTGTTCTCCTTGCCCCTTGCACTCTCTCTGTCCCTTTGTATCTGACTCCTCCTCCACAGAACACTTCATATCCGGGAACCTGGTCGCTAATTACCGTGATAATGATTTGCAACCTGTCTGGTGGTGCCAGGAAGTGAAGCACAGCCTTTGCAAGGGTGGAGGGGTCAATCAGGCTTGAGTCAAAACAGAGAGATATGTTTCCAGCTAATTCTAAGGGTCGGTGATGACAATTACCAGTGAGCATAGATGTTTGGCTGTCAAGTGTGCAACACACTTGGGGACTCACCCCATGGGAAGGGCAAAGGGCTTTTTCTATTTTAGTTTTCTCTTCTGTACTCAACTCATTTGATCACACACACCAAAGAAAAAAAAAAGGAGGGAGGGGGTGGCAGGGGCTGAGGGTAGGGGAGAGGAGCTGTCCATGGAGAATTTCCAAGCCTGTTTTCAATCAAACTGATATATCTTTTCCCAAGGTCAGTGTTCCTACCACTCTCTGGCCGTGCTTCCTCCTCTGCTTTTCTGAGCTCTAATATGAAGCTATTTTTTTAAGGGTTGTGACAAGAGACTTTGCAGACTTCAGATTTTTGATGTCATAAAGTGCAATTGGATATATCAAAAATATGAGGATTAGAGGAAAATAAAGGTCTCAGGCCTGGCTGCTTTCATAACATCTTTTGATTGCATAGTAATTCTGTCAGTATTATTAAATAACATTGTAGTGGTAACAAAGAATAATAGCCAAATGTAAGAGATTTAATACGCTATGTAGGAAAAAAAATAGATTCTGCGTTAATTGAATAGTCAAGAAAATGTGAGAATGAATCCAAGTTTTCATTTACAGTTCTGACAGAACCAGAAAACAACAGATTTTAAGACCAAAAATAGACCTTAAACTATCTGCTTTTTCAACCTCCTATGTAACAAAGCTATGTATCATCCAACTTTTTTAAAGTAGAAATAGTAGTTTCATTTGCCTTTTCTCCTCGTTATGTTTTTAAAAAATGGGGGAGGAGAGTAAAACCATGAAAAAAAAGTTGGATTTTTTTCCCAGAGTTGGAATTTACAGGTGCAAAACTCCTGTTTTTCATACCCTACTCATGTATATATATATATGTATATATATATATGTATATATATACCTGCCAGAAATAAGGCAGCAATCTGCTCCTTATCATGTGATCACAGAAGGTTATAGATGAGAATATCTGTTGGGTGAAATTGGCAGCAGGTCACTTCCAGACCCTTGTCCTAAAACACGGGCAGGATAAGAGTTTGCAAAGCAGCTCCCATTTGCTTCTGCACATCATATTCAAAGAAAAAAACTCCAGTCCCACCTCAGATGTATTCGCCATTCTTGCTGAGCAGAGAAGTTGTGGATACATATTTCAAATACTGCGAGTGGATGACCCCAAACCCACTTGTGTAAAGAGCAAGTGAAATGATTTGTAACCAGTAGCAACTGTGAGTGTCCCACATTGCTCTGTTTGAGAATTTCTATATTTTACTATTACTTATGACAATTTTACTATTACTATTTCCTTATGCTAATAATGCTGACGACTATATGAGAGGGAGAGTGATGTATGTTCTTATACTGACTACGATGCTGGTTTGTTTGGCTGCTCTGAAATCTTGGGGGATGTTCTGAACAAAACAAGAAGTTCCCTGGATATAGAAGGAGTTACTGCAAATGCAATGGACATTTTTTCCATTTAACTACATTGTCCAGCTGGTCTAAGCAACTACTGCTGCATCTTCTTTGCAGTCATGAGTATGAGCAAAATTATCTTGAACTGAAAGTGAATAATCACAAAGTGTTACTGCCATATAAATTGCTGTATATTATATTTCATATTTATAGACACATACTTAGTCATAGAGAAGTCAGAGGAAAGAAAAAAAAGGATCACTTTCAACTTAAAAAGTACTGATTTGTGCTTTAGCAAGCTGTCTTTCATACTTCAATGCAGAAAAAAGTGCTTTTGAGCTTCATATGATAATTAATGAAGACAATGAAAACTTATGTGTGATCAGCTGTAGTCCTTTCTAGAAGATGTGTTTTAGGAAAAGCAAAATTATCAAATGCCCAGAATCAATAGTAGACTGAAATCATAGGATAATACGGTTTTGGAGGAACCTCCGTAAGTCAAATCTTCAGCTCAAAGGAAGACTTGATCAGATCACCCAAATCTCTACTGAAGTAATGAAAAAAACCCAACAGTAAAGCTTTTTCTCTTGAAATACCTTATTTTGAACATTATTCTGAGCTTGAATCTTGCACCAGTCAGCATTACTGAGGCTTTTTAGGTGTGAGTGCTGAGGTTGCCTTTCCAAGGAGCAGGAGACTGGCACTGGCTCTGACAGGCAGCTCCACCTTTCCTTAAGTATGAAAAACTACTAACCATCCTAGCACTGCTCCCTCAGAAGGGGAGGGAGCAGTGTTCCCTCATTTCTTTTGCCTTTAGATGTCTAAGTTGTAATTGAACTGGTTTTGTTCAGCTCCTTTTCAGCCAGCCAAGAAAAATATTGTAAAGCCTGATCCATCTGACCTACTACAAATGTCTTCTTTGGGATTTGATTAAAGCATTTCAAAGCTCCTCTTTCTCTTCACTGGCTGTGGGAACTATACCTGGTGTGATACTTACAAAAAAGCAGGCACATTCATCTGATTAATCATCTCTACACAACTACCTATAGCTCATTTCATAGTCAGCAGAATAAAGGGTATAATCCAAATCACCTTGAAGTAGATGTCTTCTCAGATCACAGAGTTGTGGAATGGTTTGCGTTGGAAGGGTTGGATCGTCTTGTTCCAATCCCCTTCCATGGGCAGGGACACCTTCCACTATCCCAGCTTGCTCAGAGCTCCATGCAGCGTGGCCTTGGACACTTCCAGGGATGGGACATCCACAGCTTTTCAGGGCAACCTGTGCCAGGCCCTCACCACCCTCTTTGCAAAAAACTTCTTCCTTATATCTAATTTAAATCTACCCTTCTTCAGTTTAAAGCCTTCACCCCTTGTCCAGTTACAAGAGACCCTGTTGAAATGTTTGTCCCCATCTTTCCTATAGCCCATCTTTAAGTACTAAAAGACCTCAATAAAGTCTCCCTTATTATGAACTGTATAAACCTCTACTGGTTAGATCTTCATCGAGAAGGAAGTGAGACCATGGTAAGTGTAGACATATGAAATTAAGTGATTAATTCCATTTTCAGTGCCTAAATTTGATCAGATATATTCCAGCCTATACATCTTGAACATTGTCAAGGTCTGGGCAAAATTTACTTGTGAGCTGGCTCAAGAACTGACTAAGACAAATATCTCTGAAGTAGTCAAGTGTGAACTTTGCAACCAAGATAGATATCTTACTAAAAATGCTTGATAGCCCTAATTAGGAAGATGCTCTTTGAGCTGTATATCTTGTTTAGGCACACTCTTTAATGCTGATGTTAAAGAAATGAACCTGTTAGAGACTGGACTAATTCCCAATGAAGTAAATATGAAGTCCTTGTAGAAAACACAGAATTTGGCTGAAGTGTGAAACTCTTACAGTTGCCATAATTTTTTCAGTTTCCACCGCTGAGAAAATATAGTTTTTTCCACTAACTGGAACATTCAGATACAATTCAATTAATTAAAGAAGGAATTGTTTTCTTATTCTTATCCTCAAGACACATAAGGAGCTCTAGAGAACATGGTGATTGCTCCTCACAAGGCTTGTCTTCAGAGTGACCAAGATGACATTATTTCAGAGAAATGGAGAAAATGATACCTGCATTCAGTAGTTCTGACAGCAGTAGCCCCAAGGAGTATTTTCTCCTCAACTGCAAGTACTTAAAAGATTAGTTTAAGCCATGAAGCAGGAAGGATCGCTTTGGTATGGTAATAGGAAGAATTCCACAGGATTCCCTTCTGAGTATGTTGGTTTTGAATCTAGAAAAAAAAATAAAAAAAATCAGATCAAGACAAAAGGAGATAAAGAAGCACCTTAATAAACCTGAAGCTGTGAGATTCTGGCTCTCAAACTTGCTGAAGGATTGAGCTTATTTTAAATTCAGCATCATAGAATGCTGCTAAATTTCACTTCCTGGTGAAAGAAAACTGAAGTTGAAGCTGAGACATTTTAAAGTAAAATCTTGAACTGTATTTCCATTCCATAAAAGTTAATTTTCTCAGCAGTTACCTTCTCTTGAGCTCATTGAGCTTTATTTATGACTGCAGCATTACCAATGAAAACAGAAAACAAAACCCACACCAGAACAAGACTGCTGTTTAAGGGAAGATTTTTAGGGTGTTTAACTGTTCCTTAAGAATCTGTGTGACTTTTGTATGAACAGGTTAGAGTGGACTCTGCTAGAGTGGAATTTCACTGAGCAGCATAATTAGCTCTTCATGCTATTTAGTGTCATGCTAAATGACTTACCAGAAGTTATTAATTAAAGTATTAAAATCTCATTATTTGTTAGTAATGGGGCACATGGGAAGAGGGAAAGGAATAAGACTTTATTATTCACAAATTTCAGGGAACAATGAGTAAATTGGATAAACAGAGGAAATATACATCTGGCAGCTTCCACTTGTTGTATTAATCATCTGATAGTTTATATTTGTTAGAGGAATCCTATAAATCCTCATGTATGTTCAAATATTTTAAACTACTACCACTGTTGGCTGGTGGTTTAAATAAACGTTTCCATAGCCAACTTTAAGAAATCAGGGCTTCCTCAAAGGGAGTTCTTGGCTTCTCAGTAACATCTGTCTGCATATAGCCACATATTAAACCCATGGGGCAAATGGACATTTCAATTTGGTTTATTTTTAATAGTGGAGGTGGCCAGTGAATTTTTTGTTACTGGGCTGATTAAATGCTGTCTGTCATGGTGACAGGAGGAAATGAAACTTGTTATCCTCCCTGCCTACCCCTTCCTGTGTCACACTTTCACAGGGTGAAGACTTGAACTTTCCACTCTTCCATCGAGGTCTCCAAAACCTTGTTGTGATCCAGGATGGGAGCCTCTGTTTGGAGAGCAGGGTTGCAGTTTACCTCACCTTTCTTGGGGTGTCTGTGGTGCATGTGTGTCTGAGTTATATTTCTGGGAGTAATATGGAATTGAGGGTGTGATTGACCTCATTAGAAAAAAACCCTAAATCAGAGGAATTTGCCCCTGAATACTACTGCTAATATTGTTAGATTTTATTTGCTTGCAGTGGGAAACCAGATAAATTCAACAGATAGATATTGATATCACAGATATCTTTAGTCAGGGTATAGGAATCTCACCATGGCTTTTATTTGACAGTATTTTCCTGTGATGTGTATAGTGATCAATGTAAATGCAATGTAAATCTGAGAGTACATGGGAATAACCCAATCTGTTGGTGATGAAGGCTTGAATTACTCTGTCAAGTTCACCCTCTGGAAGAAAGTTGATGTAATGGAGGAAAATATCCACATTGCATAACTGCAGCTTGTATATTAACAAGACATCGAGGGATCTTATCGGACTCCTTTTAACATTCAGTTATTTTTCTTCAGTTGACTTTTCTACTGTGATCTTCTCATCTTTTATGAGTGGTTTCTCATTCAAAGCTCTGTCTAAGGGTATTGCTCAGAAAGCTTTACCTTACTGCTCTGATAAGTCAGGAGCAGTTCTGGTTACATGGAGTTCCTGCAGGGCCAGTAAATTGTTTAGAACTTCCACCTGGACTTGTAAGGCGTGTCAAAGAGAGAGGTGGAGACAGATCTCTCAGAACTCAGATGTTATCCCCTCTTTTAATGGAGTTAAAATCTCCAAGGGATTCCATAGTTTCTACGTCTTCTACAGAAAATCTCAACAGATCTTCCCAGAATTATGCTGAACCTCACAGCAGGTCTCAAAGAGACCTTGAAAATTGTTCCTAATGAACAGCAATCATAAAAACTTCATCAAAAGAGTCAGCATGCATTTTGGTCTTTGTCCAAAGAGAGAGAGAGAGAGAGACGGTTGTTTGGTGCTGTTTCAACAATGGGATGAAAAGGAGAATTCTGGTCCTGTTGGACATTTCCTCCCCACCACAACATTATAACAATCTTGGGAGAAAAAAGCTAACAAGATCAACAACAGCTTGAAGGCATTGACATGTGAAAAACTCCATGGGGTTTACATTTTGTCTAATTATGCAACATGTCAGCTAGGACAAGGAGGAATGCTGTGCTCAGCTGTGGAAATATTTCTGGTCACTGAGAAGTATTTTGGCTAGGTCTCCTCCCCACAATCAATGTGTCATGTGCCGAGCTGAACCACTCAATTTGTTGATAAATTCCAAATATATGAGTACGGAGAGGAAAAAAGCACGCATAGTAAAAGCAGAAAGCTGAAGTACTGCTTAGGAAAAACATCTTGAAGCCAGTGTTAAGTATCATTATTTATATCATCTAATGTTCAAAAGTGGTAAAAAATGTGAATAAAACACTAGAAATTAAAAACAAACAAACAGAAATATTAGTTATTGTATAGGTTCAGGGATTGTGTGTCTTTGAAATCATGCTCAGAAAGGATATGAGAGAATAGTACAGTAAGGCAAACTGACTTCCATTTCAGGAAGTGCTAGACTGTGGCCCTAACAGCTTCAAAATGAGTGAGCCAGGGTGGATGGGGGTTGTCGTTGGTGTCCATAAACTAATGAATGTTTTATGAGAAAAGTACATAGAAAATAGTAATTACTATTTTTCACAGTTGAGAAATAATTATAAGAGGGCACTGGACAAAATTTTCAGGCAGAAGTTTTTAATATAAATCTGATGATTAATTACTTTGTAATAAAATGCATGGTTAAACTATTAACTCAATGCCAGAACATATTGTGGAGGTCAGATATCAATTATTAAATTCAGTCATTGAGAAGCAAGCTGCTGCTTGGAAAGTTCATTAGACAGTGGGACAGTGAGGTTATACCAAGGATGCCATTCTATTACCTCATTGCTCAGATCTAAATTATTTTCCTAAGCATCTGCTACTAGTGTTGCTATGGATAAATAACAGGCAAGGTATGTGTATGGTATGTGTATGAACATTTATTCTTGCATTTCATATTATATTCTTTCACACATATATATATATATATGTATACACACTTTGGGTTTTTGTCAGATGGTTGCACGGGAATGGTCATAATGGAGTGGTTAAAGTAATAAAAGTGTATTTAACTGAGGAAGAGGGCCAGAGTGAACATGCAGAGCATGTAAAAGGAAAAACATTTCTCTCAGAAGTTATTTTCAATACTTTTGTATGTTTTAACATCCTCACTAAGAGAAGACAACACACAAAATGGTTGGGTTTTTTAACAATCTAAAGCGAGCCCTTAAATAATTAGTCTGGTTTAGAAGGTGCACTGCTTTTCTGGAGATATTTTGGCCAAGAGGCCAATGGCCCCGGGGCTGTCCCAGCCATGGTGTGGCAGCAGGACCAGGGCAGTGCCCGTCCCTGTGCTGGCACTGCTGAGGCACCTCCAGTGCTGGGGCAGCTCTGGGCCCCTCAGACAAGAGAGACACTGAGGGGCTGGAGCGTGTGCAGGGAAGGGAACGGAGCTGGGAAGGGGCTGGAGCAGCAGGAGAGGCTGAGGGAGCTGGAGGGGGCTTCTAAGTCTTTGCAACTCCTGGACAGGAGGGGGGAGCGAGGAGGGGTCGGGCTCTGCTCCCAGGGAAAAAGGCGCAGAATGAGAGGAAGCAGCCTCAAATTGTGCCATGGGAGGTTTAGATTGGATATAAGGAAAAATTTCTTCACTAGAAGGGTGGTCAAGCACAGGCTGCTCAGGGCAGTGGTGAAATCACCATCTCTGGAGGAATTTAAAAGATGTGTAGATGAGGCACTTGGGGATATGGATTAGTGGTGGGCTTGGCAGTACTGGGTTAATGGTTCGACTCAATGATCTTAGAGGGTTTTTCCAACCTTGTTGATTCTATCATTCTATCATTCTTTGAATAAATATGTCCACCCTCTTTTAATAGAGCTCAATCTCAAATAATTTTGTTGGTAGTTTTGTTACCAACAAAAGGTATTAACTAGGGATTTTAGGGAGCCTGACAAGTCAAGACTTCCCAAGGACAATAGAACATTTAAACATCTGACCTGCTCTGGTTAAGTTATATCATACTGTTTTTATGCAACTGTTAGAAATATTTGATCCCCTGTATCTTTTGATTGTGTTTATTAATTTAATTATTTTTATCTTTTTGTCATTCATGTACAGACAAGAACTGTCATGGTAAACAGCATTTTAGTGCAAGCAGAGCAGAAAAGCACAAAAATTTTGTGAACTGCATCAGAGAGATGGGTTTAGTGACAAAATGCACCTTGGCACAGGAAATGGTGAAACCTAAGATTATACTAAGCCTAAAGGAATGTGTAATAATAATAATAATGAAAATAATAATAATAAAAAGGTATTGAAGAATATTTGGCAGGGTGTTTGAAGAAATCTCTTTCTGGAGATATTAATTTCTGGCATATCTGTGAGGGAAAAGATGGGACTCAGAGAAGACAGGTATGAAAAGGAAAGAATTATGGACCTACAAAGTAATCAGGATGAATGACACCATGAATAAAAACTCCAGAACCAATATTTCATTATTATGTTACAGCTTTAACAAAGCTTTATAAATGAAGAACTTTTTTTTTTTTTAAATATGCACTAGGTAAACACTGTATCAAAGATATCAGGATTATGGTGTTGCTGATCTTCATGCAGGATAGGAAGAAATGAAAGGAATTAAGTTTTACAGACATGCACATTCTGCACATTTGACAAGTAATACTATTTTACAACAAATCAATAATTTTCATCCTCAAGTTTCTCAAAGGTCCTCACAGAGTAACTCTCCAAAAAGAGATCAATGACACAGGTGCGCACACACACAAACACACATTCATACGTGCAAAGAGGGAAGAAAGACTAGATCCTTTACTCTTTCAGTATAAAAGCTCCTATCCAACTGCCAGGAGGAGGATTTTGCATCTTACTTCTTCAGTTAGCTTCTGAGTTTCACTAAAAACTGTAGAATCATGGAAGGGTTTGAGTTGGAAGGGTTGGATCATTTTGTTCCAATCCCCTTCTATGGGCAGGGACACCTTCCACTATCCCGGCTTGCTCAGAGCTCCATCCAACCTGGCCTTGGACACTTCCAGGGATGGGACATCCACAGCTTTTCAGGGTAACCTGTGCCAGGGCCTCACTACCCTCTTAATATAGAATTTCTTCCTAATATCTGATCTAATTCTGCCAGTTTGAAGCCATTCCCCCTTGTTCTGTCCCTCTATCCCTTGTCCAAAGTCACTCCCCAGCTCTCTTAGAGCCTCTTTATGCACTGGAAGGGGCTCTAAGATCTCCCTGGAGCCTTCTTTTCTCTAGCTGAGCACTCCCACTGATCTCAACCTTTCCTCAGAGGAGAGGAGCTCCATCCCTCTAATTCATCATCATAGGTACATTTAATGTGTAAAGATTTTATCTAGATACAGATAATTACACCATCTGTAAAAAGTACAAAAAGTGGAACTATTTTGACATCCCAAGATAGCCTATCTTCCAATATAAATTCCTTCATTTTCCTGCCTCCCTGATGTATGTAGCACGTGCTGTAGCTAGAGGGTGATGGAGACCACTTTCCTAAAATTTGGGAGAAATCCCAGAAAAGCTACAGATTATACTAAATTCAAGATGTCAGTGTAGCTTGGACTGGAGGGTACTGTGCTTGTGGTTATCTGTGGCCAAAGAAGTTGATTCAAGTATGAAAGTGGTTCAGAGGAGGCGTTCAGGACTAGCAAAGGGACCAGAGGAACTCTCAGAAAGAGGAACTACTGAACTGTGATGAAATCTCATGGGGTTGCTCAGCCCAGTGAAAACAAAGGTAGCAAGGAAAGAACTGCAGTCCCTTAGGAGCAAAGAATGAGAACTGAAAGGACAACAGTTAACACAGGAAAATGTGTATGAGCTGACCACATAAATTTTAACTGGAAACAACAGGAATAACAGATAAGGAAAAGAGTTTGGCAGTGCTCTCTAACAAGAGAGGGAAGGGACCCTCATGCCCTTAGAAGGGACTTGCTGAGAGGGTTGCTGGAATTATGAGAATCATATTCTTAATGACCAAGAATGTCTGGTCTGGTCTTCTGACACACAGAGATGCCTTCTAGCACTTCAGCACTGTGAGCACTGTTCATCTACTTACACCAGTTTCACTGCTGGCATCTCTCTTCCTCCTCTGCCCCTCCAACTGTCCCTGTTTGTAAAGGTCTTTGCATTTGAGACTGTCTCTTATATGCTTAGCCAGCACCTACTTTGTTAGTTATTCTTGCTTTAAGTACTGCATTGCTATCAACACTGCAATGACATACTAAGTACACTGAACTTAGTAGAGAAAGAGGGCTAAGATTTTCCATGTGACTCTAATTCTGACCTGCTCCGCAAATGGCTTGTGTAAGTTTTAAATTACAAGTTCTCTCTTTTTTTTTTTTTTTAAATTTGATTCACTAAACCAGTGAGTTGTTTCATTTTGTGCACGGACTTGGAAGATGCCAATAATGTTGCTTTTCTGAACTTGGGAAAATTTGGTTTTCTGAGCTGAGCTGCAGTTTGTATATTCTTTGTGTTGTGTACACAGGTTTGTGTTCAAGTACAGAATAGGAGCAGTCCACAGGACCAGCCTTCCACTCATTTTCAAGATGCTTTATGACCTTCTTGATGCAGGTTCTTCTTGAGGTGGTTTAGGCAACAGCAGCACAGGAAACACCACAAGGCAGCCTCACTAACCAAATATTCAGTGTTCATGTGCCTGCATTCAGAGATAGCTTCACTGACCATATATAATGAGTATTACCATACCCAGGAGGTTTCTAGGGGAAGGTACTTCTGCCCCAGGAGAATATTCTCCACCCTCTTTTCATTCACAGGCAGTTGTTGTCACGCTGAGCTGCTGCTGCTGAGCCTCCACTGAAAGAAGAGCCACAAAATTATTTAGTTCCCCTCGAAACTGGATCATATGACAAAACCTGTACGGAAATGGGTCTATAAACAATGTGCAATTCTAAGCAGCCAGCCATAAAAAGTAATTAAAGAAGCAGTCTAAATCACAATAAAGTGCACAGAATTTTAAATAACCTGTGTAAATATATTCCTGCCCTTTAGCCAAGTCTGCACAATCACTTGCTGATTCTTTTAACTACATATTAAAACCGGTCTCTTCTACAGGATAAGCTTTCACAGAAACACAGACACCAAATCCACTCTCACAATACCTTTTTTTGCTTTAAACTTGCTGAGATGATGGGATGAATCTTCAAATAACTGAGCTGCAACTTGACCTTCCATCCCAACAGCTCTCGTGCCTGGCACAGATTCCTCAGGATTCACAAGGATGAAGGGCAATAATTTCCTGCTCTGAAGGAGCAGTCTCTGAAATGGTCTCTGTGTGCTCCAGGCTCTGCCTCCCATCCACCACCTGGCCATACAGATGCCATGCACATAACCTGTGGACTTAGTAGTGGGGGCAGCCAGTGTTGCATGGAACTTCTTGGCGTGCACGGGAACTGCTTGTTGGAGCTCTTCTGTGTGCAAGAGAGGTGAGTTTTAGCTTGAGAATTGCCACAGTGCTGTGCACAGGGGAGTAGCCGAATTTCCAGCAGCGGTAGGTTCAAAGGATAAACCCCCTTTTCATTTAGCAGTGCCACACTGCCTTACAGCCTCGTAGAATCATAGAATTATTGAGGTTGGAAAAGCCCTCTAAGATCACTGAGTCCAACCATTTCCCCAGTACCCCATGTCTGCAAATGCCACATCTACACATCTTTTAAATCCCTCCGGGGATGGGGGCTCCAGCACTTCCCTGGGCAACTTGTTCCATTGCTTGACTGCTCTTTCAGTGAAGGAATTTTCCCTAATATTCACTATATTTCTATGTAAACCTCCCCAGCACAACTTGAGGCCATTTCCTTTTGTCCTGTTGCTTGTTACTAGGGAGACCTATCTCCTCCTGTGGCTCCACCCTCTTATCAGGGAGTTATAGAGAATGAGGAGGTTCTCCCTGAGACTCCTTTTACTCCAGTCTGAGCCCCTACAAGATCCCTCAGCTGCTTCTCACAGACCTGTGCTCCAGATCCCCTGACAAGTGGTTAATTGGTGGGTTGGATTGAGCTATTTTGATTAACAAGGTAGTAAGTCAGTGAACTTCTGTGAGCTTCCATATCTACTAGGGGATCCAAGAAGACAATTCCCCTCCTTCATGCATTTGTCCTTGCCTTGCTTTTATTTACGTTTTTGGTTGAGGTGTTCTCCTGGAACCCATTTCACACCATTTTGCCCTCACTTTATGCTTCTTATCAACAAACTGACACCTTTTTAACGTAACAAGGTATTCTATGCTCTGACCACCTTGGGCTTAAACTGTAATTGCCTCAAAGCCTTCCCCAAGTTTTGCATACATGGAACTGATATTTTTACAGTCAGCACTGAGTCTCTGCTGGTCATAAACCACACTAATGCACGTGGATGCAATTGTGCTTGTATAGCTAAACCCAAGTGATGTGTCTCACTTAGTGGGCACTCCCCTTGCTTCGTTGTAGAGATTAGAGAGTGATTCAGCATTCATGAGAAAATGTGGCACCAAAAGGTTGGCTGAACAGTGCTGGAAGTGGAGCTGTATTGGGAGCAATTGAAGGAGGAAATGGTCTGGATTTATTGTCCGCATTAAAGGTATTGTGGGACCCATGGATACCAGGAGTGTCATGGAGACACAGCTAATAGGATTTTTATTGGATTATTGTCAGGCTGTTGCACCTGCTTCTGGAGGGGACAGTGCAGTGGGTTTTCTGCCACAATCCTTAAACAAGGAATCAGAAAGGAGCTACAGGAGCTCGAAGCTCCAATATAAATTTTCAAGCAAACTTTTAGAATTGTCTCAAAGGCACCAACCAGTGAGTACAGTATCCCTTCTGTCTCTTTACAAAACACTCATGTACAGAATATATATTGCTGGAGTGAGTGAAGACACCAAGGATCTAACTTACTACCTCTACTCTCTACAGTCCAGATCTAGGTTGTTTTCTATTTGAATTGAGTCAAAAAAAGGTTGATTTTTTTAGTTACTATTATTTTTTAAATACCAATTTTGATTCCTGCTAATTATTTCTTTTTTTGTTGTTGTTGTTTTGTTTATATTTTTTGTTATTTTTCCCCCACAGTGACATAGAATCATAGAATCATTAAGGTTAAAAAAGATGTATAACATCTTCAAGTACAACCAATAACCATTAACTACCACGCCCACAACTAGCCAGATGTCCCCAAGTGCCACATCTATGTGCTTTTTTAACATTTCCAGGGATGGTGATTCCACCACTGCCCTGGGCAGCCTATTCCAGTGCTTTACTACCCCTTCAGTGAGGAAATTTTTCCTAATATCCAATCTAGACCTGCCCTTGCACAACTCCAGGCCTTTCCTCTGATCCTACTGATTTCTCATTTCCCTTGTCTCCTGTACATTAGATAACAATACTTTCCTCCTCTGATTTGAAGTTCCTTTACCTACATCTCTAAACATTATAAGACTTTGATAAAGGTTCAAGGTGAGGGGCATTTCTGGTCATTTCCACCCCTGAAGATGCCACACATGCTTTGCCTTCAGTAAACTGTTTCCCAGGTACCTGTTTTTCTTTTTATTTATTCAAAGCAATCAGAACATGTGCTATCCAACAGAGAATTGAGCTGAAGGGGGAAAAATGGGAGTTTCCACCACCATTTCATTTTAATTTTCACCCCTGGTTTCTAGTGAAGCTGAATATTAGAGAAGTTTGGAAGCCATCTAAATTCAGGTCTCAAGCTAAACACTTCTACCTTTGATTTAAGAGAATCTTAAGTAGGTTTGGATGAATGATTTTTGACAAGTGATCTCATGAATTGTATCTTACCTCATTCCTTCTTTTGGGAACTACTTGGAAAAAGAGGCAAAGTATACCATCCTGGATTTGATGGAGGGAGATCTATGCATTCTAGATTAAGACATATGGATATTTTATTGAATAATGTTACTCTTGCAATTTATTCACAATCAACCACTCCTCAGATCTGCCAGAGAAGTTGTGCTTTAATTTGTGTCTCTAAAGTATGATGTAGTTCTTACCCACATATAAGACTGCTGTGACTTTTTTTGGTCTACACTTTCTTTACAAGAGCAGGACTTCCAGGAGAAGTTCTACAATGTTTTGTGAATATTTTAAATCTTTTACTCTAAAGGTATTGTTTTATAAAGCATTTAGAATGTTGATCTAGAAAACTGAGATTGTGAATGAATGAAATAAGCTACTTTAACCTCCAAATGAAGAAAGATATCTTGATTTTAATTAATATTGTCATCAAGGATTACAGTCAGGGGCTTCTAACACCTAGCAAGAGAATAAAAAAAACCACAACCTCAAGCTGCACCAGGGGAGGTTCAGGTAGAACGTCAGGAGGCATTTCTTCACAGAAAGTGTGATTAGACATTGGAATGGGCTGTCCAGGGGGATGGTGGAGTCACTGTCCCTGGAGGTGTTTAAAGAAAGACTGTCATTGGCACTCGATGCCATGGTCTGGTTGTCATGGGGGTGTTCAGTCACAGGTTGGACTCAATGATCTTAGAAGTCTTTTCCAACCTTATTGAGTCTGTGATTCTCCACATATTTTCCTCCTCCTTCTCCCTTCAGTCTTTTCCCTCAGTGATACAATTTACTTGCCTATGTACTAGTCTCTTATTCCAGAAACCCAACTAACCCTAAGGATGTTTACAGCTACTTCTAGTAGTACTTTATTACTTATTTCTTCATCTGAACTTCCAAGTCTTTTTTCCCTTCTAATTGAATCCATCATCTTCTCAGCCTTATAATTTATTTTTTCTTTTTCCCTTTATTTTTTATTTTATTCTTTTGATCCATCACACTCTACTCACTTTCCAGTAGCGTATTTGTGTTCAGTTTTTTTCTTTTTGTTTCATGGATTATTAGACCAGCAGTTAACATCATATGTTACGTTCCGCCTTGAGCATGACTCATTTCTGGTTCTGATAATGGATTTAAGAGGAAGTAATTTGGTTTAAAATATGTTTTGTGTTGAAAGAGATATGATTTGAATTCCAGATTTTGTTGTATATTGTCTTTGTGATCAGCTCCTCGTCTCCTAGAAGTATATCACTAACAATAATACTATGTTAGAGATGTAATTTAAGGATTTAAATTGATACTGAAAAGATATAAGAATAATTTCTTAGATAATTCAAATTCTTTCAAAATCCTACTTACATTTTAACTTTGGTTTCTCATCAGTATGTTAACATTAATTCAGAATAAATCATGTGAAATCTATACTGGCACACTACTAGGATATTCCCTGATGTGATGTTCGCCATTGGTAAATACCTGTGCCATGAAACCCTTCATGACATCCTCCCTCCTTGACAGAATGTGGTCCCATGTGTGCTTAATTTTCTACTGCAGGTGAATTCCATGATATTTGTTGTGTTGTTGTGATTTATAGTGCAGGTCTTTTGCTGTAAGCACTTGGCTTTCTCTGCATCTTCTGCAAGGCCACTACCAATATTTCTGTTCCTTGCTAATGGCTAATAATAATAACAATAATAATAATAATAATAATAATAGTAAAACTTCTAGAACTGTTCCACCTGCTTTATAACTTGGCTTTGTCTAATCTTAGTGAATTAGGCTACATTCACTTTAAGATGTATTTCATGAGTATACTTTTGTACCCTAATATTGGTGATGGGCAAAATTTAACAGAAAGACTTTAGGTTAGGGAGTTACTACTTTGAAATACTATCAAGGAATATAAGTCACTATTTTAGTCACACATCTGCTTTGTTGACATTTTTATCTACACATAGTATAGGTGTGTATTTACACTTTGATAAAAACAGATTTTTATAATTAATAAAAGTAAGGGAACAATGGATCTCACCATAAGGTAGGTCAAATAATTGCCTTCTGCAGCTGCTTTATGAATATAAAGGTGGCCTGAAATTACTCAGGGATCTAACTCTGAGACTTTTAAAGCCTGGTAAAACATAACCTTAGCACTTTTCTGTCTCAGTTCTTCCACTAGGAAAACACAGAGAATTTGAAATCTGTACTCATTATCTCACTAACATACTCATAATATTTGAGGGGCAAGCTTGAAGATGGCTATTTAGCCAAGCAAGAAATCTGTTTTCAGTTTACCAGAGGAAAAGAGTTTGGTTAGCAAGGAGAAGAGGGCAAAGTAGTAAACTATCCTGAAAGCAACTTATCTCTTTAGACTATGAGATGATTAGGATATGGATTGTATCTTTGAACATGTCATCTAGCTAATGCAGGGCAGAACAAACACAGAAGTTGTCAGCATTTAAATTGGAAACATTAAAATATATCTGTAATCACTCAGTTCTGGAACAACTCACAGATTTATTCTATCCCCAAGGATATGATTGGTAAGGTTGGCACTGGTGGGGAGATATTGGAGTTTTATTCCAACATTTAGTGTTCATACAGGCTCTGTGCCTCCAGGCCCTCTGTCAAGGTGGGTAGCACAGGTAAAAGCTGAAAAGGTGAGAAGAGGGATGTGTGCCACAGTCATGGAAACTTGACTCAAAGGATTTGAAAGGAGGGGGAACTGGTATGCCATGCAGTGACCTACCTCTGATTGCATGCTGAATTTACTGCCTGTGAAATCTGCCAGTTTAATATCTCTAGAGAATGGTTAGTTTTATTTATTGGCCGTTCTGAAACTTACTAAAAAGAAAAAAAAAAAAGGTCAGGAGAATTCTCCCAAAGTGCCAGCTCTGGTCAGGGACACAACCTCATAAACTGAAAATTGTTGTGAACAACACATCGCTTTGCATTGAGGCAAATGAGATTAAAAATAAAAGTTTACTTTAGGTTAAAACTTTTCCTCCCAGCTTCCTAATTTCTTGGCTGAATGTTGAATTTCTGACCATTTCATTCTCTTAATTCCAAATATAAATATTAAGGCTACTACTAGAAAGCATTGACTCATAATACTCACTAATATTGCTCCTGAGAGAATAGTAAGGTCATTAACAAAACACAGTCATCACATCTATGGTCCTCAATGGCATCAGCCCAAGCTTTGTAAAAGAGTGTTCCTCCCACAGGGGTTGTGAGCTCATTCAGATTTCTGCCAGTTTCCAGGATCAAACCCAGGAGTTCAAAGGATTTGTCTTGACAATTGGCTGCCTACTCCAGTGCTCCTGTTCTTAGGTAAGAACAGCCAAAAGTCTCACTGCTCTCAGACATGATACAGGATATGCTTCCAAGGTTGAAACTAATAAGAGGCAAAATGCAAAGGAAAAAAACATCCTATATAAAAAGTGACATATTTATAACGCATCTTATTCCATCCCAGAAAGGTGCCTGTGTGACTTTGAATGTTTTTTCCCCTCCATGATGACAGAGGAAGCCTAGGTGTCAAACTCTGGATTAGACAAGATTACTGAATCCAAAATGAGGTGAGATGAGTCCCTGTCTCTAAGCAACATGTCACATATTGCTGGAGGAAGAAGTTTCTCACTTGCATGCCCTCATCTTCTTTATTTACTTGTTTTGCAAAGCACTGGGTTTAGGTGTTTAGTTGCTATCTGAAACAGCAAGGCATTGATGACTAACATGAATGATATGTGTCATAGCATGGATCCCAAATTATATCTAAACATGAAAAAATGTCAAACTGCAGTCTACACAATCACTCCCCCACCCCCCAGGAATGGGAAGTCTTACAATGAGGTTAGACTTGCTGAGAGATTCAAAAAGTTTCATGAATATTTCAACAAATATAGGAAAAGTATTCACAGAGATTGGCCCAAATTTTAAGGGAGAATGTGCCACCTCTTTTGAGAACAAAAGTCAGGGATATAGCTAATGAGGGATGACATAAACATATGCTTTGTAAAACATCCATATTTTTTCATCATTTTGTTGAAGAAGAGCGTTACAACTATTCCTTTAGTTGTTTTAATTTTAGAATCTTTAGATTGGTTCACACCTGAATTTTAGATGGCATGCCTGACTCACAGAGAGTATAAAAGAGACATATGGAGATGACTTGTTAAGGATCAAAACACAAACTGTCTTATATGTTAGATTTGAGCAAACCTCTGAACTTTCAATCAAATTATTAACTTTCAACTGCTCAGCAGTTTCTCTGACATATATTTATTCTTTGCACATGACTTTAAAAATTCATGTATGTAATTATGCATGCCATTAAGATGTCATCATGGATACAATGCATAGTCTTAAATATGAGAATCTCTCATTGCACTCAGTGACAGTTTATTCAATTACTACTAAAAAGTCAAATAAACAAATTATTTTTCAACCATCTCATTTTGATCTTAAGGGCCAAAAAACCACTGGTTTGCATAATGTATGAGGAAAAAAAGGAATTGACTGATTCAAGGAAATAGGTCTGATGATGAACGTGTTTGCTATTCTGAAATTGACCCTTGAATTCTCTGAAGTCACAAAAGGTCAGTTTATACTTTTCTAAATCAATCTCATAAAATCTTGGCCTTCAAAATAAGAACAATCTTGTTAAGAGCTGCCTAAAGTACAGAGCTTTTAAGTTATGTAAGTTATTTTATTGGCTCAGTGAGCAACTTTTTGACAAATAGTATGGAAACTATGTAACTGGCTAAACACTTCACGAAATAATTTTTGAGCAAATCCCTTGAATTTTGTCAAAGGATTTATTCATGGAATAGTGTAAGAGAAACCTTACAATGAAGTCTTAAAGTTGAGCAATAGAGTAAATGGTTCAAATGAACAAAGAAATTGTCTGGCTTTTTTTTTTTTTTATTTAATTTTTTATTTTGCATAAAGTCAGAGTGAACATGAACTGAATTTAAAGTTTAAAAAGGTTTGATTGACTCATCATCCTTCCTCCTCACTTCACCATTATTTTTCGATTCACTCTGCTTCTAGATTACAATGAAGAGTAAAAACATGCACAGTTCAAGTCTGTAAAAGCCTTTCAAACTGCATATTCTCTCAGAAAACATAGGATTTTCATTTCTATTTTAAAAAATCAAAAAGCTCAGCTTGATAAGGGTTTTGATCCATATCAATGCCAGATATATTAACTTATTCTCCTACCTCCTGCTTGAATGTTCAAAGAACTACCCACAGGGTTGTTTTCTCCCCTCAGTACTGATTTTTGCTCAGGTGATCTCCTTTCTTTCCACTTTTAATTATAAACAGTGGATATGAGCTTAGCTCTGCAGCCATGTCTTTATAAGCACATGGATGTTTACATGCACTCATTGCAAAATGTGCTTTGACAGCCCCCTGCTAAGGCTTTTCCCAGATTAAGGAATCATAAGCAGCTTTGGACCACTTGACCCTGCTGTTTCATCATTTATGATGTTCAAAAACATGTACATGGCCAATTTGAGTTTATCTGAACACTTAAGAGGAAACTCTTCAATTAAAGATCATACTAACTGACACTGACAGTAACCCTCTTACCAATATGGTGCAGCTAAATCACCATTAAATGCTGGGAAAAGTGCTCTTCCCCTCATAAAACCAATCAGAGAGAATCGTGTTTGGGGCAGTTCTTTCTTATAACTCTTCTTTCACAATCTTGAAAAGAAAAGGTGATCTAACATCAAATGATCCAGCAAGATTTCACCACAGAGTTTTGCTCAGGATGTAATTTCCAAATGTTTAAAAGGAAAGATAAACATATTTATATAAAACAGGAACTATACCACATTTTTTCAGTATCAGTCACACAGGAGGCTTTATCATTTTAGTAAATGATGCAGTATAATCCTTGTGTCATATCAGACACCAAAGCAATAACTCTCTGGGGGACACTTACAAGGGTATCCAGGCTGAATTGAGTTGTCTTCTAGTCCTTTCCCTAAATTGTCACATTTACTGCCTGCTGTAGAGAGGGGAAGCCACCAATTGATTTCTAATTCTGCAAACCCCAGGGTGTAAATGTGATTAGCGTTAATTGGAGAAGTTCAACAACTGTTAATTTCTCTTCTCTTTGTTGTTTTTCCTATTTAAAATATTAACGAAATGTGTATGTGGGCCAAAAACTGACTCTGATGTAGCTGAGCAAAGGATACATATTTAATCAGAGCTGTGGGACCCCAATGCGGTTGTCTGAAACAAATGTGACATGTGCTTCCTCCCAAAAAAAGCAAAACAGCAACAACAAAAAATTCAGGCTGCTAATAAACGGCGTCAGTATTTTGTTGTAATGTTCGTTGCCTACATGATGTCGAGTTTAATGGCATCACACCATGTAAAAAAGCCAGAAGTACACTGCTAAATTTGTCTTTCCCAGTTGGCTGTCCCTGAGGAGGTTATAACGCAAGCGGTGGCTTTGTTTGTTGCATGTGTAAGTGTGCACAAGTTCCTAAGTCTGAAACTGTAAAGCAAGGTGGCCAGAAGAGACATTAACCCCTGAATGGCTGAGAGTCTCCTTGGGAAGAAAAATTTTTACTGGTACAAAAAGTAATTGTGAAAAAAAAAAAAAAAGCTTTGCTGTCTAACTGCATGATATCTCCCTTGTTGTGTTTTGGTTTTGTTTTTTTTTTTTTCTAATAAAAATGCTCTCTCATCCATAGATAGAAAGGTTTGCTAAGACCTTTTTTTAGCAAGGAAGTGGCTCTTGCAAGGAACCTCTTTAGTTCCTGGCATTACATGGTTTTCTTCATTAACCTAGAAGCAGGAAGGTTGTGTGTATACATGTGTGTGGTTCTACTGGAAATGGTCTGAATATCTCAGGGAGTCAGATGGAAACCCTGGCTAATGTGGCATCTTAGTTCACTCTTGGATGGCTATAGCTAGTTTAGATGGATCTCACCTTTAATTCATTTGGAACAAGACTCTTAGAATCATAGAATCCTAGATTGGACCAAATCGGACAGAACAATGCTTGGACTTGTTTTTTTCCAACCTTAAAGATTCTGTGATCAAGTTCAACCATTCCATCAGAAATGCTAATCCCACCACTAACTCATGTCCCAAAGTACCATGTTGACACACATTTTAAATCCAACCAGGGATGGTGACTCTTCCACTGCCCTTGGTAGCCTGTGCCACGGCTGGACAACCCTTTCAGTGAATAAATTTTCCCTAATATTAATCCAAACATCTAAGAGATTCAGGTGTTGAAATGCAGTAGAACTGCAGAGAAACTTCCATTTTGGGAATATGTTTCCCTCTTGGATTGATCCAATAATTTATAATTTATAGAGTAACACTCTGTAAATTTCATGTCTGTCTGATGTCTGTTTTCTGCTCTGCTGAGGGCTAAAGAGGTTCATGAGATAAAGCACAGATGCCACTCTGAGCTCAGGGAGAGTGGCCATAGCAATATGAATTGCTATGACACATGGAGTGGCAGAGAAAATAGATCGGCATTGCATTATGAGATGGAATACATATCTCCAGACTCCAGTTCTGTAACCTCTTGTTAATTTATAAATTCAATTTGTCATGTATTTTACATTTCTTTCACTAGAGTACACAACTTTGACTTCTTTTGGAAACAAAGGTCAAGAGACTCATTATCTTTTCACTCACTGGATTGTAACCAGTGTTGAAAGTATCCCAAGTATCATGAAGAGAAGGAATCTTCTGTATTTCATTTTTTTTAATTGTGTTTGGTCTTGTCTGTCTGTTTATTTTTGACAATCCAAACCTTGACTTTAAAATAGGCAGCTATGGCTAATATATTTTATTGTATTATGAAATATGCTAATATACTATTTGTATTATATTCTATTAGTGTTATATACTAATCATAAAATCATAGAATCATAGAATGCTTTGGGTTGGAAGGCACCTTAAAGATCAACTTGTTCCAACACCTTTCCATAGACATGGATACCTTCCACTAGAGTAGGTTGTTCAGGGCCCCATGCAACCTAGTTTTGAACAGTTCCATATCATATAGTAATCATATAATAATATAATATTTATTATATAGTATCATTATATGTGCCATAAGCATTCATAGAGATTATTTATTTAATTTAATAACTTTATTAATTACACAGACACACGCATGTAACCATTTATGCACACATAATAGCTACAGGTGGGACTTCTGTTTCTTCTTTAGTTAAATGCAATGCTTACTGCTGTTTATTTAATCAATAATATTTCTAAGACTCCTTTTTGAGTGTAATCCAGTAACATATTCCTTCTTTTTTCTCTTTATTACATCAGAGACACACAGAGGGCCCGACATTTTGAAAGTCAGAAAGTGTGCCCCCTTGTTTTGTTATTTATCTCTTATGAAGCAGGATGGAGTTGTCTGAGAGTCTCGTTTCTTCTTATGTCTGATGTCAAAAACTTTTGAATGGGGTATTTTGATCCAATTAACATACAGGACACACCAGACACATTCTGCACATGTCAGACCTGTACCTGGGCTTCAGGGGAGCATTTTGGGCACTGGTGGACACCTCTCTTTCCCTGATGTGCCCCTTACCTTAGATGCTTCCAGTCTTGAATTATAGGACTCCAAATATCTTTCTCACTCCTCCTAGAGTCATGAGGGAAGCCTATGGAAGGAGGGGTTGGTGTAGCCCATACCTAAGTCAGACTTAGGTATTTTCATCTGGGCTTAACCCTCCCAGGTTGCACTGATATTTGGCAAAAGGCTTGGCAGTGAAGTAGTTGTTTGTCTCACTAAATACATACAGAACTCAGGCCACACGAAAAACACTACAAGCTCCAAGGGCTGCATGAATTACATCTCTGGGATGACCTACTTGGATGTGAGCAACTTCACTGTAGACACATCAGCTGGGAGAGAGGGATCTGACAAAAAGCTCCCAGATAACAAAAGTAATTTTTTTTGCTAAGTAGAACTCTTTGCCAGGAATTTTATTTAAAGTCCACTTCTTTAAATAAA
>VYXB01002800.1:62338-83291 GCA_013397135.1 Pachyramphus minor
ATAAAGTTAAAAATTAAGCAACAGCAACAAAACAGCAAACCCCTTCACTTTTCAAATTTATATGTTCCCCTCTCCCCCTCCCCCTTTTCTCCCTTCTCCTCCCCCCCACCTTCCCTGCCCCAGTTTTGGTAGAAGGAATCAAAAGGGGAAGGTGCAGTAAACGGGAAGTATTTTTCACAAAAGGACTTGAAAGAAACAACAGTTAAGCCTCTTCTTTGATCAGGAGGAAAATATAACTCTTCATTGGATACTGTAGTAATGAAGTAAATGATCTTAATGAAGTGAAATTATAATAAATCCCACTCTTCATAGAATAGAATCCAGATGGAAAATATATAGACATGCCACATGAAATGCTGGCCTTGTTGTACTCACAAGAAAAAAACATTGCTGAATAGTTTCTGGAGTCAGAGGTTTGATTTTTTTCTGCTGTGTCCTTTTATGTATCCCTATCTCCTCATTTCCATCTCTGACATTAACCATTGTACTCCTCCACTCAGTCCTCTGCCTCCTTCTATTATGCCTCCTCTCAGGGAGTGCTCTTACAAAGCCTTTTTATCATGCTAACCTTCAGCTTGTTTGGAGATCTCTCATAGAAACTAATTTTCCTTCTGGCTAATGAAAAGGCAGTTCTAAACAGAAAAA
This sequence comes from Pachyramphus minor, assembly GCA_013397135.1. Lineage (NCBI taxonomy): Eukaryota > Metazoa > Chordata > Aves > Passeriformes > Tyrannidae > Pachyramphus > Pachyramphus minor. Next base: position 62,984 of record VYXB01002800.1, read on the forward strand.
AAAAAAGAAAGTGCAAGAAAATGTAGTTAGTGAAGATGCTGAGTGAGTCACTGATATGTCTGTACCTCAGAACAAAAGAAGTTAAGGACCAATTTCTGGCCCAGGGGCCACATGACAGTGACTGTCTCACATCCACAGCTGCTTGGATATCTCTGTCTTGCAGAATTTTCTTGGAGACATTTCGTTGCCAGGGTCCAAAGCCGAGACAAAAAGAGAGCTATCAGTTTGTTGGCTTTGGTTCTTACACTTTCTTTTTAATTTATTTCATAGTAAGGGTGGAACCCCTGGCTTTTACTCAAGTCAGATGTTGAGCTATGAAGCGCCAGAGAATCAGAGAATGGGTAAGGTTGGAAGGGACCAAAATGGGGACAGCTGGCTGAACCTCCCTGCTCAAGCAGGGTCATTCTGGAGTGAAGAATATCATGGGTTTTTAAACATGGATTATACAGATGAACATCAGTTGGTTATGATACCTTCTACTGGTCACATCTGAAAACATCACCTTCTCCATGTGTCACCCATATACTGTTATTTCTGCTTTTGGGCAGATGTTTAGATACTGTGGAGATAGGTGCCATACAACTTTGTATGCAAATAATTTTTGAAAAAAAAAATGAGCTTCTGCAAATATTTGGCTCATATTTTTGGTCTGAGTGTTCGCAAAAATGTTGGGCTTCAAAGATGGTAGGGGAAAAAAAGAGTATTCGGCCACATTGGTGGAAAATAAATGCTTGGCCTTTTCTACAAGATTAATGAAATCAGAGGAAACTTTTACTTTAGAGCTCTTCAGTGCCTGTTACAACGAGTCTGTGTCTTTATTTCTCAATTTGCCTGTTTTCTCTCTTCTTACTGCCTGCTCCACCCACATTTTCTCCCTAGAACAACCATAAAATTACATTTACAGCTGATTTGTAATGCTCAGAAATGCAATTTAAATTCTTGAAGTGAGGCTGTCTCATTCTAAAATGAGAGGTCTATCACCGCTTCTTTTTTTACCTGGCATACATCTAACCCTACTTCAGAATGGCAAGTATGATAAATGTGTCAAAAACACTCACATCAAAACCATGCGATATGAGTTGATATTTTGACTTCTGTTGACACCTCCTGTTCTTTTTCACCCAGATGTTTCCACAAAGTATCACAATTTTTTTTCTCTTCCCCCTTGAAAGTAGAAACAGGCATTTCTGTTTCTAATGAAACTAAAAGTCTTTCGTTTCTCTATTACTGTGTGTGCAGGTGCTTTTACACAGGTGAACATTTCTCTGCTGGAACTACCTTTAACACCTGGGAAGGCTTTCTGTCCAAACATTGCTTTGGTTCACAGTGAACTAGCTACAGATTTTCAGTTCATGCAAACCCTTATGTGCATTTGCAGATATTTAGCTCGAAGAGATTGCTCCCCACACAGAAAGATCAGGTTATCATGAGATAAAAAGCCAGCAGTTTGTAAACCAGCAGGTGCATTTTTAGGGCCTTGAAGTCTGAGTGCTAAAGGTGTCTAGATACCTAACTGCTAGTGAAGTAATTGGCTTTTAAATACCTGCAAAAGGAATATTTCTAGTGATTTTTGACCTAAAAAGTTCAAAACAGCAAGTTATCCAAAGCTTTGAGCCTTGTGAGGCACCCAGCCGTGACTCGGAAACTCAGGATCCTCCTATCAGGTACTGAAGAAAAAAGCCCCATCCCTGGAAGTGTTCAAGGCCAGGCTGGATGGTGTTTTGAGCAACCTGGTCTTGTGGAAGGTGTCCCTGCCCATAGCAGGGGGCTTGGAATGAGAGGGTCATAAAGGTGCCTCCCAACCCAAACCATTTTCTGATGTTTCTATGGTTCTATGAACGTTGCTGTGGCCACCAGCAAAGAGATGCCTAAACTAGCCACAATGAAAAGAGGAATTAAGACTGCCCTTAAGGACAGGTAACCATCCAGGTGTCTAACTGCAGATCTGAAAAATAGTCTGTTTTTACTCACCATTTTCTAACATTACCCTCTCCTGAAGTCAAAGTGCCAACCTGTACACCCAGATAAAGCTGTCCTTAAATTTAATAAATTTAGCAAAGATGAGGATGTTCATTTAGCAATTGAACTTGTTTCAGTCGCTGCCTGTACCTGACCCGAAACAAAGACTAGAATCCTTTGGTCTTTCTCTCAGAGGAGTACCCTATCCATGAAGACAGTACAAGAATGGGGTATATCCACCTCTCTTCTCCGCATCCTCCACATTCATCCCAGTCTGTGAAAGACTGTGTCCTAAAATCTGTCTTGTAAATATTGTCATAGTCTTAAGACAGGGGGGATTTTTGTAAAAATCTAGTTTAACTAGAATATTTTACCCAGTGTTTCTTGTGTTAAAACCAGTACCCTAAGTTAGAGCAATCACATTTAGAAGGGAAGACAGACTAGATTAAGGACTGGCATGAGTGGTAAATCCACCACATCCATTGGCAAAGCTGTTTCAGTGATTAATGGTCCTCACTGTTTAAAAAATTACAACTTGCTTCCTGTTTGAATTTTCCAGTGCTACTTCAATTGTTTCAGTCAGAAGTTTCTTAACTTCTAGGTTCTGGCCACAACAGGAAACAGAAGTGCCAAAATACCATGAAAAAAAATATTTTTGTCTTGTTTTTTCTCCCTCAGAAGGAGAAGGAAGCAATGAAACTAGTGAAAAAGAAACTAGAGATTTGCTTGGTCTGAACATGGCTTCACCTCTGATCAGGGGCTGTAGAGTCTTTACTTAAGTTAATCTCTAGTTATCAAATCTGTCTTAACTGTTTTTCTCCAAAGTTTCTGAATCAAAGATATCCTTCAGTTAAAGGAACTTATGCCAGCTCAATTGCTGAGGCTGGATTCAAACAGCATTAGCAGCTGTATAAATTCTTATGCTCTTTTCCACTGCTGCTGAAAAACTTGGCAAGTTTCTGAACGCTGAGATTAATCACAATTGCAGACCTTCTTGATTTGGGTCTTTCTGATGCACCTTGTTGTATCACAGTGTTTAACTGTGAATTCATCCACTTTCTTCCCATGGGATTGCAGGGAAGCTGGGTCTGCTCTGGGCATAAAATTCTGTACTGTCTGACTTTCTGCCTGTGTGTTTCTCTGCAGTAGCTGGCAGAAAAGCATTCAGCAAGGGCACTTAGTGCACCCAGGGAGAGTGAAGCATGTGTTTACATCTCTTCCTGAGTCTGGGTCAGAGCAAAGGTACTGGGCCAGATTGTTTGTTTTATACTGACTCCTTAACATCGGGATACGAGTTTAGCTTCTCTTCCAAGAAATGTTTTAGTGTCAGCTCAGATTCAAGGGTGAAAATCTGGTCACACGTAGCATCACGCACAGTATTTGATTTCTTAGTAAGCGGAAAATACTTGGGGTTTCTTCTGAATTTCTTTCCTCATTCCTTTCCCTTTAATATGCTGCTTTAATAGCAGGATGAATGTATGTTATGCATATCAGTTTACACATGGTTCTACCATTAAGCACCTGGATTTGAAGTAGTTTCTTCCCTGAGGATTTCAGTGAAGTCTTTGCCCCAGTTTCAGAATCCAGGTTACTATGCGTTAGCCATGTGCCACAGCAGTATTAGCTCAGAGAACACTGTAGCTGTTTGTACTGCAAATGCAGCTCTCTTGACAGTCATAATAAAAGAAATCAGCTTGCATTTCTTTAATGACAAAGCCTCCCTGTGTATTAATTTGGTTCTACATGGCTATATGTCTTGTCAGAGCAGCGCTACAAATGTGAAAACATACACTTAGAGAATTGTCAGTAAAGTAATTTATGACCTTTTGTTCTGTGCTGCGTGGCTTTACTTCTGTTCAGGAGCACAGAAGGGCTCCCTAGAAAGGAATACACTTATAAAATCATTTGTTGGCAAAGTAAGTTATAAAATAAACTCAGATTTCCAGTGGCTTTTTCAAAATATAATCTAGTTCTCATTTCAGTACACAGACCATGATTTCTGGGCCAAATACCTGTTTGAAGTTTTGATTTAGATCCATTGTATGACCGAGCTAGGATGTGTACTGTAAGGGACTGTGTTCCTCTAAGTAATTTTAAAAGGCTTTGTTTATTAATCCATAAATGTTATGATAACCTTGCATAGCAAAGAAAGGCACAACAGAATGGACACTGAAATTATGACAATATCAAATGGGGATTCAAAACGGAATTTGGAGTGGAATCTGACATTCAGTTTGGAATTGAGTTTAGACTGAATTATTGAACCAGTGTCACTTGCCAAGAACTAATTCATGTCCTTTCATTTTATGTTCTAAAATCAAACAGGTTCTCTTATACAGGAAATTCCTTACTGATAAGTTACTGTTTCCTTTTAGGTTTTTCCTTTTCACAGGTGGGAAAAACTTATCGTGTCTGATCCAGGAATCTCTGGGTAATGTTACAGAATATCATATGTCATAGAACAACATGTGCTATAGAAAATCATGGAGTATAATATAGAATAGAATGGTATAGAAATCTATGTAATTAGGTAATTTTGTGCCGTAGGTTGATCTCAATGATTATAATAGCCATTTTGGCCTAAAATCCTATAAAATTCATGTTGTTATTTTAATTCTTTTTACATAAGATATGTTAGAATAATGTGCTTTGAAAAGACTTGTGCGTATAAGAAAATATGTAGCAAGTGAACTGGCAACTCTGCTGCTGTAGAAAACACTTTTAACATCTCATTCTTTGGATAGGGATGATTCATCAGGGATCGTTTGCAAATCTTGGGGATTTGCAAAGTGGTGCCTTTGTGCAAGAGAAAGCAAACAAAAATCCAGAGTGCTAGTGCTTGTCAGCTTGATGCTTATAAATGTTTCTATTCTGAGCATTAGGTTTTGAAAAGGAAAAAAAAGAAAATAACCCTCAGCATTGCAGTAAGGAGTGTGACTTCAAATATGAGCTCTGTTGCCATGCTGAAAAACAACTGCGGAGTGAAAAGTGGGGCCATCCCAGTAGCAGATCAGCTACAGAGGCACCTTTTCCATTGCTGTATTTCTCAGAGAGCAGGTTCATGATATGTGGCTCGATGGCTGCAGCCAACAGGTTTTCCACATAACCCACCTCACCCTCTGTCAGGCTCCCAGGGAACCTGAAATATCCATCCAGCCTAAAATATCCACTAGTCCTACATGGTGTTCAGATTCCCGTTTGCTTAAAGTTATGCATGGACCTCTGTGCTTCAAAGGAATGTGGGTGAAACATTCATGACCTCACCAAGAAAAATACTGCCTGTGGTTTCTTGAATCAGTAACTGGTGGTATCTCAGACACACCTTGATGTTTAGAAATGACCTCGTCTTGAAGGGTACAGTGAAATCTCAGTTGTTGACTTCAATTTGGCTATAAAAGCAGTTATAAAGCAAAAGTCAGGACCCTATAGCCAGAGACAAATATTCAGATGAGAAGAAAGTCCCTTTCTTTCCCCTTCCCAGCCCTCTGGCCCTGGAAGAGTGCCTATGGTTTCCCTCTAGCCCAAACTCTGTCAGCAAGTCCGTCACTGTGTTCTGACTGTCAGAGCTCACTTGTGGGAAATTTTCAAGCCATGCTTGTTTGGTTTTCCTCTTCCTGTTTGACTTGTATCTTTAAATAATGTGGTTACTTCACAACAGCTTGTTTTTTGACTGGGGCACAGGGCATATTTTTCTAGCAGATAAAAAAACTTCCCACAATTTGCCTTGTGTTATTTCCCCTTTTGAAGGGAGAGCTGATAAATTCAGGGTAATATGTAATAGATGCTTTCCTGTTTTTACTTATTGCTCTGTCAGGCTTGTCAGCCAGAAATTTATTAGCTCATTTTGTGGCTCTAACGTTTAAACACGAGAGAGCAAGCAGTACACTTACCCTGAAGAAAAAGTGTGAATAACAGTGCTTACATTGTGTCTTGCTCCATGGACCAGCACTGGAGAGTGATAGTAGGTCTTACCTACATACTTACCTTCATTTTCAGTGTTTACTTCTTTATTTCTTCTCTGTGCTATTCTCACTTTCGGAGCAAAAGGTAGGAGGATAGGAATAGGTGTTGGTCTTAATTTCATCTACCTAAAAGTGAGTTGGTCTGACTGAGCAATCACTGAAGCTTCCTCTGCAATTCATGGAGTCAGGAGATCTCCATGAACTGATCTACTGTCTTTATTTCTGGATAGAAGAGGTTGTTCTCTAGGTCTTCCTGTTTCCTCACTGCATGTAGGGAAAGCCTATCTGATTAAATAATTACAACTGAGTTGGCAAAGTTCAAGGATAAATGTCTCACTTCATGAGGTGGTCATGGAGAGAAATCTCAGGACAAAACCATGAACGGAGTATATTTCTGCCATGTTATCCCAGCAGTACTCCTGATATTCACACATCCTTCCTTCACCTTTTCCTGCTTATTATACTGTTCAATGTCTGATGGATATAATACCTTCACCTGATCAAGGCTGACCCCACCTGCAGAATCAGTGCCATGGCCCCTCTGCTGTTCAATAAAGACTACATTTACCCCAAGTGAACAACTCAGATCTAGTGAGGAATTAGTGTTTGGCTGGTTTTTTTATTATTATTATTGTTTTATTTTATTTACTTGTCTGGAATCAAAGTTCTTTTTTCTAGAGGGAGAATGTGAGTGAGTATTTCCTGGGTTGGCAGCTGATGAGATGATGTGCTGGAGACAAGGAAAGGGAGTAGCTTTCATGGCACACAAGGTATATATGGCATTAAATGGTGATGGGAGAGCTAAAGGACAATACAAAACCCTTCACTTTGTGATGAACCAGCTTCTGAGTACCCTAAAGTCTGGAAAGGTGTTAGAGAGTTAACTGAAGGCGGCAGAAAATCTGTCGTGTTGAGTCATTAAATACCTTTCAGGTGTGAGGAGCACTTGAGATGAATTTTTCCTTTTTTACCCAAACATGGGGAAAATGTTAGTGTCTCCTTGTGTGTCACAGCAGCAATCAAAATGTTTCCTTTTCTGGAGCTTCTGAGTCATTTCAGGCTGCTGCCCACAGTAGGCAGGAGGAAGCTCTGGTCCTGTAGAGCAGCTGTGCAGGAGGCACCGGAGTGCCATCAGATTCTTCCTCCTTGGAGCAGAGTCAGTGGAAACACAGACCTGGCCAGGATAATAGTCTTTCCAGATGTCCCTACACAGTGATGTTGGGGCACTTCCTATGTTGGAAAACACCCTATTTTTTGTGCTACCCAAGTAACACCTACTTAGGGCTTCAGAGCTTGCATGTTGCACTAAAACCAACTTACTTTTATTGATTGTGCAGCCTGGTGATTGGGCCCTACTGGTGTAAATTATCAAACATATCCCTTCTTCCAGCCTGCTGATCAACAAGGCAGACACACACACAAACTGCTCAACACACAAGAATTTTGTGACACTTTTGAGACAAGAAAGAATAAAGAGAAACTAAATCATGATGTATAAACTGAGGCAAGTCAAAGATCTTTTGTTATTGGTCTCCTTACTTCAACACTGGGTGGTAGCAAATGATAAGGAAAAGTGTAAAAATAAGAGTGTCCCCAGAGTCTTTCCACAGTGGTCTTTCCATGTGTCATCCAAAGTCTAATTCTTGGAGTGCATGAAACAGCATCAACCTCCAAAAACCATGATAAGAAGTGGGCAAAATATATCACTGAAATACCATTCTGAATCGAAAATACATGTGATGCCCACAATCCAAATATCTGTCTGTCCATGGCATCACACCATTTTGGAAACCAAGTTTTTTCCTTCCGTAGCTTCTTTGTGTAAGTGAGTGTGTCCAGACTGAAGATTATTTTTTTTCTGTTGCTCAGCAGCTTTGCTGTTCTGAGTTCCATCAGTTTAGGCACTTTGTTTCTTCCATTTTGTTGACTGTGGATCCCACCAGTGTTAGCCCTGAATGTAACACTCAAAGGGGGAAAAATATTTATGTTCTTTCTAAGAATTTCTTGAAAATCAAGACAGTGTTATTTGCTTCACCTTTTTCCATAGTCAGTGGTACTATACCCCCTGTGACATTATTGCACTAAAGAACTGACCAGGAAGTTATTGCTACCAGATTTTTGAAAGCAGAAAATTCCAACTCTGAAAAATGAACCATTTATAGAACACCTTACAATCTAAAATATATATGTAGGAAAAAAAATATTATCCCTTTATCCTGGGAAGACTGTAATGAAATGGAAGTACAGTTTTACAGTGCTACACAAGGAGGGACCTCTGCAGTGTCACTGTAATAAACTTCAAAGTATATTAGAATTTACTTTCCATCCCTACAAGCAGACACAAAGTCTATACATTCTGCCATTACACACATAAAATGAAAACACTTTCTAACCCAAAGAAGAAAAGGGTTTTGCTCCTTTTTCAGCAATTAAGAGGTTCAGTTGTGGAAACATTGTTCGTTCTTCCATTTGAAAAGAACCCAGTTCCTTCTGGTGCCTGAAGTTATTAAACCCACATTAAAAGGACATGACTTGCAGAAATACTGAAGTCATACATCTGAATGGAATAGCACCATAATCCATCGCTATCACATGTTGTGTTTTCCAAATTGCAGCTCCTCATAGTTATAGATTGAAGGTTGTATTTTTCTATTTAGCTAACAGAAAATAACTTCTACTGATTTTCCACCAGCAGTTCATAAATCACCATAAACATAGAGCTTATCTAAAGGTTTGTGAATACATACTTTTTCAATTTAGTGCCCAAGAGAGAAACAGCAAAACAAAATACTCAGTTTTGGACTAAATTAAATACTTCACATTACCCAAACTGTATAATTTCCTTTTATTTTTTTTCCATCCATTTAGTGATAATAAGCAATTTTGAAACTGAAGTATCAAAACATTTTGTTTTGAAAGTAGTAAATGCACCACTTTCCACAGTGAACAACTCATTCCAAAACCACAGAAAAACTTACCAAGATGGAATCAGGGTCTTTATGGAGATACATGGTGCATGGATTCCAGCAATGACTATAAATTAAACAGGGAAGGTCCTGGCTTGATACAAATAAAATATTTCTCAGCAGAAGGACAGTGAAGCATTGGAAGTACTCTAAAGAGTTTGTAAAATCTTGGTCCTTGGAGGTCTTGAACATGGAACTGGAATATGCCTTGAGGAAATGAGTTAAATTAAATGATGACCCTACTTCGAAATGGGACTAGAGGTTTCACGGTATTCTTTACAACCTAAAATATCTTATGATTTTATGAATTTGGCATAAATAAGTAATTTTGATAAATCCCAATCTGTATAGTTCAGGAAATAAACCTATTCAGCCCAGGACATCCCATTTAGAGCTGGTCAGCCATGCACCCATGACTTCCACCTGAATTAGAACAAGAAATGTTGTAATGAATTTTCCTCTTGATGACAACACAGCAGAAGATTTCATGTCAGAATTGCTAGAATTGAATTTGCTACTCTAATCTCAGAATTCTTACCTTAAGCAGTCTTCAGTAATATTTGGCTGAGAACTGGTCACATACGCCCAGGTATCAGGTTCCTTTTCCAAGAAAGCGATGTTATTTTTAGGCAGTTGCACTGCAATATAGTGCTTTAACATTGTATGTTTTTTTCTTGGACAAGGTTAAAACTACATATTTTTTTTTATTTTTTTTCCCTATTTTTTATTTAAATAAGAATATTGAATCAATCTTTTTGTCCTAAGAATGATTATTCCTGTAATTGTTGCAATTACATTTATAATTATTCTGAGGCATGTTTTCTGAACCATTGTTCTTCCCTCATGGATTGCTAGTAAAATAAATTGGTGAACCTTGTGTTTTACTGCACAGAAGTGGAGCTGTCTTAGCTCAGCCTGGAGAAGAGATGGCTCCAGAGAGACCTGGTTTATAAAAAAGAGGGAGAGGAACTTTCTACATGGGCAGATAATGACAGCATAAGGAAGAACAGTTTGAAACTGAAAGAGAAGAGATTTAGATTAGATGTTAAGAATAAACTCTTTACTCAAATGGTGGTGAGACCCTGGCACAGGTTGCCCAGAGAAGCTGTGGCTGCCCCATCCCTGGAAGTGCTCAAGGCCAGGCTGGAAAAGGCTTAGAACAAGCTGGTCTAGTGGAAGATGTCCCTGCCCATGGCAGGGGGGTGGAACAAGATGATCTTTGAGGTCCCTGCCAACCCAAACAATTCTACAATTCTATGATTCTGTCTAAATGGACTTTTGGAATAGTCACTGTTTAAACAAGTAGCTTTGGTTACTGAGTCAGAAAACTAAATTAGATAACTAATATTGATGAAGAACATTCCCCAACCAAAACATGTAGGAGTGGAGGCCTCAACTTGCCACTCAACTTTTTCTCGAGTGGTACCAGCAGGTTCAAGACTGATCCTATTACACATCCTGATGGGTTTCCCTCTGCTTCTCAGCCCCAACACAATCATTTGGAAAATTATAACACTCTCAAGACTTTGATTCTGGTAAGGAACAAAAAAAGATTGTAATTTTATAAAATTAATTCCATGCTTTCAAACAACAGTAATTAGTCTACCAGCACATTCTGGAAGAAACAGGCCCGCTGTTCCAAGTGAACTGTTTATTCACAGTTTGAATCCTTATTCTCCAACAAGACAGAGCTTTTTTGAGAGATCCCCAAACCTTATTCAGAGGTCCCACGACAGTGTTGGCCAAACTAGGCAGCTCGAATATGGTTATGTCGTGCTGTGCTACATGTAACAAAGACAAGAGTTAGCCCAGTGGTGCATGAACAGAGCTGGAGAACTTTCAGAGCATTTTGTGGTGTGATATGGATGTTGTGGCTCCGGTCAGTGTTGATTTGGGGAACATATTCCACCATGACAAGCTGATGTTCCCCTTTTCACACTGCAAGTCCTATTAAGTGAGCATGAACCCTTTACTACCTCTTTTGCATCCCCCTTTTGTCCTGTACACTGAGTTCCTATGTTTCATTGTGTGCTCAGACAATGATGATTCTTTGGGAAGGTACTAAGGCCACCTACTCATTTTGGAGTGAGCATTCCTGAATACTTTGGTGCAAGTAAAAAAACCAGTAAGAACATAAAGCAATCAAGGTTGGAGTCTATAGGCCAAGGAGCTAGGAAAAATGTGTAGTCAGAGAGATGCTACAGGAGTAGTGAATTAATTTGCATTATTCTGATGCTTTTTCATTACTTCCTGCAGTGCAATATGACTGGATGAGTCACCACAGCAGCAAGGACTAAATTTAGGATATCTTTGAAGCAATGGCTCTTCACTGCCTACACTAAATTACCTCAGTTTTCCAACTAAAAGACTGCTGATTCTAATTGTGAGAGACTTTAACTTTTGGCCTAATACAGGGTCATCAAGGTGAAATCATGACATTCAGGAAATAACCATAAACCACTGTCCTTTGGCAGTGTTCTTAGAATGCATACAATATAAATCAGGAGTTATGGTTCCCTTCTGTCTTCTGAATCACGCTTTCTAGTGTATTCCTGTAACTGTAAACTAATTATTATGGACAATAATTGCAGTTAGAAAGTCAGATAGTTCTCATCACTGCATTTTCACCAGCTAGCATGCATTCATTAATGTTACCAGCCATTAGCATGGCATATATGAGCTATTGGAGATCTCAGGGGGATGATCTCAGGGGGGTGATCTGCCCACAAGTTAAAATTCAAATAATTTTCTTTTGCACCCTCCATCTATGTCCTCATGAACCCACTTTTGTGGTGAGAGAGCCCAAAGTTATGTTTTAATGATGGGGAGTTGTACGTGGCAGCCAAGTATCTGTGGAGCTGGAAAGACCAGAAAAATCTGTGAAGGAAAGCTGGCATTTGGCAAATGATGTCAGCCACTAAGAATCTTACAAGGCATATGATCAGAGTTCCCTGACTGTGAGCCAGCGATTCCTGAAAAAGACCAGCTGTCGGCCATGAAAAGGAGAGTGGCTCCTGGAATGGTGGCTGAGAGCTAAAAACTGCAGCAGCCTTGGGAAATGCAGACCTTGGAGCCTTGTATTTGCTAAAGCACCTGCAGAACAGCATCAGAGAGAAAGGGAGAAAAAAAAACAAGGAAAGGAAAAAAAAAAAAAAAAGAAAAGAATATTAAAAGAGGTTGTTAGGACTTGCCTGGGGCTTGGGGACCATGAAATATCTTCCAGAATGGATAACTATGATAATGAAACTTTAGAACCCGATTAAAGCTCACAGCAGTGGGGAGAGGCAGCTCCATCAACTCACAGCTGTGGCTGAGCCTGGGAGGAAGGAGAGTTCTGCCTGAAAATCCACCCAGGGAGAACACAATGCCGGGAACATCTGGCACACTGGAGGAATTAAAAGGGTCAGCTAGAGTGGTAAGTAGGGGAATGCACCTGGCAAGACCTGAGTGGAATTAGGCCAAAGCACAATACAATCTATGCCCAGACACACTGCAGGTCCATCCCAATTCAGTCTGGGGGTCCAGAGAACAGCAAAAGAAAGAAAAAGAGTTTTTTGGGCATGACTCTCTGAGAGAAGAGGGGGAAATCTAAAACCAGGTGACTTTTTTATAAAAAATAGTTCACAGGAAATATTAAACAAGAAGTCCACAGAGTCAAATTCTAATTGATTTTAATGCAAAAGACATCTTAAGGAAGGTAGGAAAAAGGAAACTTAGAAAGTGATGATAGATTACATTTCCTGAGGAAAATAAAAGCATATGTCCCTTTGGAAAGTGAGTGCATCAGGAAAAGAGAAAGGGCACTTGATCTTTTCTTCCTTTTTTTTTTTTTTTTTCCTTGCATGTCAGAATCCTTTCAAGACTCCTGGTCATCTGAGAAAGGACAAAAAGCAGAACTGCAGGTAACATGAATTGCTCATTGGGGTTTCTAAGGCATAGTTAGAAGGAAAGAATTCTCAGAAAACTGCAGACTCAGAGAGAAACAGATGACATTCTGTCCTTTTTGAACACAGTAGCTTTATATTGACTCTGCTACAGGCATAAGGGTGATTCTGAACAAAGGACAAGCAGAGAGGGGTGACTGTGAGTATCTGCTCTGAAAAGAAGCACCACAAAGCATTTGTATTTATTTATCAGGTCAGGTCAGGCTGTTTAGGTGATGGTGGACTTCGTTAGGTCTCATTTAATCCATAGTTTGGATAACCCAGGACAACCTAATATGCTTGAAGATCCAGGATTCAGCTACCTTTTTGATAAATAAATAAAGTTAAATCCTAAATTTAGAGATTCAGTGAAATCTTAAGATGGTTTTCAACACATTATTTTTTTTGAATAGCCAGAGTTAAAGATTTGTCAAAAGCAGCTGTCACTCACGGAATTTAGTTCATTTGGAACAAAGCTCAATTAGTCCAGACAGGAATTTTCTTAGAAGTTTGTAAGAAAACCATTTTACTCTCCTGTTCCATAAAACTAGTCTAATGATGGATGGTGGCAAAGCAAACTGCTGGGAAAGGCAAGTTTACCTAGGGAAAAAAAGCTTCTCCCAGAATGATGTAGGAACCTGAACTTTAGAGCCTCTGTTTTCCTCCCTCCACCCTACTTAGGAACTTTGTACAGTTGAAAAGAAACCTAAGCAGTCAGAGGGACATTTGGCTCCTCCATTTGGGAATGCTGAGAGCTGGCAAGGCCCTGCTCCCTCCCTAGCTGCAGTCGTTTATGATCATTAAAACTAGTTTCTCTAGGAAAAAAAAAAAAAAAAAAGACAAAATGTGGAAGTGCATGAATCATACATTCCAAGCAGTAAAAACATAACATTATAGAAGCTAGACTGTATGGTTTTCCTGTCCCTCCCCCACTTTGCCTCCATTGCCTAACTTAAAATAGAGAGGAGAAAGCTGCAGAGAAGCAAGACCAGGGATTAAGTCAGTCAAGAAAGGAATCAGAGGAGCTGCTCTAAGATCTGTAGGCAAAGCTAACAGTGAACAGCAAAAGAAATAACTATAGCAACATACAGGGGAAAAATAAAAAAAAAAAAAGGCAGGTTAGAATCAAGTCACAATTTTATTTGGAATCCCTTATTCTGTTTTATTTTTCTGACCTTAAAATAATATTAGGGTCTCACACATGTATTGCAAGAGAGAGTTCTCCACCTTCCAGTCTAAATAGACGAAACAGAGGAAGGTGGAGAGGAAAGAGCCAAATACTAAAGACATTTTTGGCTGTTCACTTTTTAGGGGACAGAACAACCTGAAGCCCTACAGGGGATGACAATCCAGTTTCGAGAATACAGTGTCCTATTTATATCATAGATCACTGTGTTGACCAGTGCATTCTTCATGCAAAAGTGTTCTAACTTCTCAAAGCTACACACCAGCAAGAAAACTGCACAAAGTTCTCGATTTTTCACATTTTCTTTCCTGGATCTGTGTTATTCTAATTTATGTATCAGTCAGTTGGATTAAAACTGAGCTAAATTCAAGAGTAACCACAATTATAGGGATGGCTTTTAGCTCTGTTTTAACAATTTGTCATCGTGTTTTGTGAAGGACGTTTTTGCTACAGCTGACGACATTTAGGTCTGATAGACTTTGTGAAATGAAAAAAAAAACAAGCATAGCCAACACAAAAAAAAGGACAAGCAATGTTTTGCTCATTTTGCTTTCAATGTTTCTATTCCCGTTTGGAAAAATCCACTCACCAAACCAAGTGAAACCTTATCTCCAGTTGGCTCAGACCATCACAGATTCATTGACATGAATGAAGTTTACACCTGCTGTGGATCTGGCTCACTGAGCAGAAACCTAAGAAACCTTAAACTAACCAGAAAAGGGGGCAAAGTAGTATAGTATTATTGTCAAGCCCCTCTCCCAGTGGATGCACATGTGTTTTTAGAAAGGCAGAGTAACATGAGTTTCTCTCAGGGGAAAGTGGAGGAGGTTTAACCAGGCAACTCTGATGAAGAAAACCAAGAGGCTGCCAAAGCTGGAAAGAAGATGTGAAATAGGTGTCGACATACTGATGACAGTTCTTTAGAAACAAATCCATTAAAATGGGTAGCTTTTAGATTTTCTGTGTTTTCTTGTCACTTTCAGAATTTAGCCTAAATCCGTGTGCTATTTAATGGTGAGGTTTCACTCAATTAGAAGGTTGATGATGTTCCCATCAGCTCTTCATTAAATCCAAATGACTTTGGAAGCTGATTTTGACTAAACCCCCAGGTTACAAGTGACAATTACAGAGCCTGATGAAGGGAGAAATCTTAGAATCAGAACAACCTAGTAGAGTAGAGAACATTTGAGTCCAGCAGCTTGTTACAAGCCCTAGCACAGCTCTGCTGTGTGATCCTGAGATGGATTCCACACCTTTCCATGTCTTACTTCCATGCTTCCACCTCTAATATACACCTGCTCTAACTGTCCTCCTTTCAACAATAATATCTAATGAAAAACAAAAAGCCAAACAGTCCTGCCTATTCCTGCTCAAGAGCTGTGAGAATTTAGATTAAAAAAAATAGGTTAGAATGAAATTTAGAGCTGAAATCCTAATCGTAGGGTAACTGAGCTACCCCGAAGCTTTACATGAACACTTCAAATTATCTATTTGGTGCTAATTTTCATGAGGAGTTCTGTTCAAAACTGGTCTTTTTGAGGGTAGAACAAAGTCTCATAGGAGGGATTTGGGTAAGCTGTAAACAAAAGGGTGTCTCCACCCAGAACAACAGCCAGCATCTGAAATGCTATGACAAACTCAAAGTTCATTTTCCTGTTCTGAGCACAAAAAACCAAAAAAGTTCAGTGACTCACCCCAAAATATGATGACAGCCTAGCGGGAGAACTGCCTGTAGCATTTGAGGGCTTTGGGCTCTCATGTGATACACAGAAGAGAATAATAACTGACCCCAATGTTGATTGGAAGCCAAAATCAGGAAGCTGGTAAGAGCTGGTGGTCAGTGTTCCATGCTGGAATATGACTTGTAATAGTTCCCCTGTGGGGACCTGGGGAAGGTGAGGACACGTGTGCAAGAAAGCACAAGTTGCAGCAGGCAGAGAGATCTTTGTCCCTATGGCAGAGATCTTAGTTTGGCACCCCCTGAGCACACCTTTTCCTGTCAAGTCCAATCTGAAACTCTTCCTAGCAATGATGGGGATCAGGCCCAGCAGCGAGGATGATCATGAGGCAATGTAAAGATGGGCATCATTAAATTATGTTGACCACAGAATAGAATTGTAGAATCATAGGATGGTTTGGGTTGGAAGGGACATTAAAGATCGTCTAGCTCTAACCCTGCATGGTCACAGAGGGAGTAACATCTTGTGTGTAACTCCTAGGAGAGTTTGGTGAGGTGAGGAAGGTACTAAAATGCCAAAGAAAGTTAACATATAATAATAAATGTAGGTAATGCTTAAATCACCGTTTTATTTCCCCCATTGATTCTACTGTGACTGCTGAAACTACCAGCCTTAGACTATTTGCTGTCAGCAATAACTGCTGACAGAAGGATCAGGCAATGCTCCCATCACAGTTTCCTTGAGCAGGGTGCACTAATGTGGCACAGCTTGGACTAACCTACCAGCAGGGATGTAATTCACAGACCTATGAAGCACTTTTGTCCTTGCAGCACTGTTTTGCTTTACAACTTTACAACACTAGTGAGAGAAAAAAAAAATTAACCAGAATTGGAAAGGTTAATTTCAGACAAAACATCGAAACATTAGTGACTCTTGCTTTTTAAAAACAGTCCTTTTATGCTTCTTTGATTGGTGGCTAGTTAGAACTGTACTGTGCATCTTCTTCTGACAAGTAATTTCCTGTGCCAATATTGCAGAGTTCTCTGATATGCACATTAAATCTAAATTAGTGTATTAAATGTGTTAAACTGTGTGCAACTGTCAGCTAATCTGACATTTATCTCACGCACCTGATATGCTGACACCCACATCTTCAGCAGAATCTAAATTTTGTTATACATCTAGTAGGGGGAATATGTGTGTTTTTTACAATGCATTATAAAAGTTCTTGCATTCTACATACATATAACTTGGAGTTTAATATACCACAGATGTTGTGGTTATATTCAGCGTGATCAGCTGAAGTTACCTGGAATTCTGATGTGGATCAACACTTTCTGCCTGTACTAAAGGCTTCACATTCCAGCCTCAAGGCATAAATTCATTGAGAGGAAAGTATATAGTTATAGAAAACTCTACTTCTGGAGGCTTGACTTAACAGCAGGCAGCCTAAACAATTTCTGTCCTGTGCAGTAAAGAACAATGCAACTATACTTGCAAAATTATATGTCTTAATTAATGGACATTAGACTACAGTCATCCTTTTGAGTCCCAGGAATTTATTCAAGGCAACACTAAAATGAATGGACAACCAGATAAGAATTGATTTCTGTGACTGGGTTACTTTGATCAAAACTGTGTCAAAAGGAAGTTCTACATAACCTTATAGAAGCATTAGGCAGCTGTTACAGCAGACAGTGCTTGGAACACTGAGCTACAGGTTGGGGTAGACCTTTAGCTGATAAGGAGCATGTGGTCTGAAGGCAAGAAGAGTTGACTTGTGAGGTTACCATTATCCTGTAGGGTCACAGGATTTTTTCCACAATTTCCCACTATTTAATGAGGATGATTATGTTATCATTTGTTGTAAACCACTTTGAAATAACATTTGAAATTTGCTGTAAAAAAACTCAGATGAGAATTACAGGTTTTACAGACTATAGATCATGTGAACACTAGCTGGATATAGATCACCCTGCAGATTTCAGGACAGCATCTCTTCAGAATTTCTTTATCCACTCTGAGTTGTCAGGATCAGGCAGGAATTCAGTGGTGCTACACTAACAAAGAATTATAGAATGGTTGGAAGGGACCTTAAAAACCAGTTTGTTCCAACCCCCTGCCATGGGCAGGGACACCTTCCACTAGACCAGGTTACTCAGGGCCCCATCCAACCTGGCCTTGGACATTTCCAAAGGGAATGGTTTCCTATCATGTATGAGCAAGATAATCCTTTAAGAGTGTCATAATTTTTAGAAATATTCTTGTACCACTTATGGGAAACCCAAGGACAGCAAGAGCAACGAGGACCTGCTCTTATTGGGGCAAATAAGAGAAGGGACAATGCTTGCAGTAAGGTAGCCTGAGTTACTTTTACAAGACAATCTTACAACACAGTACTCATCTTTCCCACAGCAGGTAAAGCCTTTGAGGTTTTGTGGTTTTTTTTGGTAGAAATTAAGGCGGTTTAGGGTAAACATTAGTGACTGCCCAGGGAAACAGAAAAAGGCAACTGCCTTTTGTAGGTCAGATAGAAAAGGTAGTACCTTGGCTCAGAAATGTCCCTATCTCCCAATCTCTGCATGCCTCAGAACCAGGACAATTACTAGAAGATCCAGGACTATAAATGTCTGTTCACAAGAACCATCTGTGTAACGTTGTTTTACCCTTGTGCATAGGTTAGAGAGCATGGCAGAGGTAAAACCTTTGCCCAGATTGATATGGATAATTCAGCTTTTAATACTTTCAATTAAAACCCATAATTTACCATAGAAAAGGGGATCTGAGTTTTCCAGGCATTTTTCTTACAGTAGCAAAGGGACGTAAATCAAAACTGCTGAATAAGTAGTGGGGAGACATATTCACTGGGATGGTGCCAGTGGATAGTTTCAGGCTGTCTCTGTTGACAGCCATGGCATAGACTCTTCATGCACAAAATCTGGGTACTGCCTTCCTTAGGGGAAAAAAAACAAACATTAAAACCAACTAAACAAAAAAAAAAAATTTGAAGAATAGAGGAGGATTGAGAAAAGCTCTGAAAAATGACATAGCTCTTCTCACTCTCTTTTTCTCTCTCTAATTCCAAAGGAACCTTGGTAACACATCTCTCCTTGGCTTTTACAACAGAACTCACTTCCAGTTTCAGAGATTATACTATACCAAGGGTAAAACTAGCAGTCTTGTTGACACATTGCATGATTTATGGACAGTCCAACTTTGAGTCATCCAGCTCTTCCCATGACCTTCACCTGTGCTCAAAGTGCTCCTCTGAGGATGTTGGAAGTTGCAGAAGTCCCTCTCTCTCATGCTACTGGAGTCTACTGTGGCTTTTGGGCTTTGGAAACACCAAGTTAAGGAACAGAGCAAGGACAATACTTCTGCTTCTGTAACCTCTCCATTTCACAGTACCCACATTTCAGAGCATTCCATTGTGAATATTACTTTTTCAGTCACCCAGTTAATCATGGTATGAGGGAGATGTGGAGCAGATCTCCCTCAGGGCTGCATGAAGTGGATCCCGTCACTCACCCAAACATAGCCAGGGGAATTTTACTCAGCCACGATACCACCAGGCTTTTTGTTTGCTAAGGAAAAGTTTGCCTGGCCCATTCTGGACCCTGTAAATCCTGAATTTCAATATGACAAAAGAGCTTAACTCAATTTCTCCATGCACTAATCTCAAAACTTCTAAAGCAGTTTCCAAATGACAGCAACTGCACGATGTTCCATTAATCACAGATGACAGGTTCTCCTGAGCAGCCCCTGATTGATCCTGATGTTGTCAAACTTTCTTTTTCTTTTGACGTCTCCCTGATAGGCATCTCTGTTTAGTGCTTTTGTGACCTTTCTGCTGTATTGATCCACACAAATCACATGGAAGGGAGCAGCTTCATGAAGGGGCAAGGTGGATAAGAACAGGTCAGGTGGTTGCTGGGACCTCCACACACCTCCGATTTAATGATTGATTAGTGGGAGAGTGGAGAAAGAGCCAAGTACATCAAAATTAGGAAACAATAAGGTCTCTATAAAGAGGTTCTTATAGTCTCTTTTTATGGCTCCAGTTGAAGTCTCTTATCTTGTGGGGTTGATTAGCAGTGTGAATAGGCTTCCTGTTGCACATGGAGATAATTTATAACAAGTTTATTGAAAAATTTGGCAGGTACCTACAATGAGTTTGGTGGTGCAGGTTTTGCAGGAGCAGGTCTTGGCATTAGAAACTGCTCTTTCTTCAGTGCCCCTTCCACACATTGGGTGGCTACATGAGGTCAGGGTCCCTGCTATTAGGCAAACTGATTGCTCCATAATTTTGGGATGAGGACTGTGTGCACCAGAAAAGTCTTGCTTTGTTCCCTTTCCCTCTTTTTCTCCCCATGCGTTGCTCCAGGTGCTTTGCTGTTCAGAGGGATATGTTAAACAGGGAGAACAGGTTAGCTGAGAAATAATTTGCAGGTTGGCTTTCTGAACACTCAATTTTTAATCATTCTTTCACTTCAAAGCCCTGTGCACTTAATATGGAGAACACGAACATGAATGTGCATGTGAGTGTATGCCTTTCCTGAAAAGCAATGTTTTATATTTTATTAGGAATGGCCAGAGCTGCTAGTTTCTGTGATAAACCTGTTGGAGATATTGA
>VYXB01002800.1:83315-133400 GCA_013397135.1 Pachyramphus minor
ACATTCTGAATTCTGTTGTATAGCCATAAGTGCTGGTTTCTAATGAGAATAAGGACAGGTTCAGTGCAGTGATATGCCCACAGCAGTTAGGAAAAAAATTACAGTCCTTCAAAATGAGAAGGATACAATTTCTTTAATCCATCTTGGTGTTGTTTAGTGTCTAACACTAATCAATGCCATTCAAAGCATAGCAGTGATCTATATTCAGATATCAAGCAGCTTATCAGTACTGTATTTTGTATTGTATTGTCGTAGCTGGTTCTTAAATTCTTGTATTTTCTTTCCACTGCACTGTAAATAATAATAATAATAATAAATAAATATATAAGTTTATAATAAAATTTTAAATATAAGTTTTAGTTAAAATTTATAAGTTTATAATAAATAAATAAGACTATTACNTTTTCAGCAGGAAGTATGTTGATGCTTTTTTATAACAGGTCTCGAAGTTTGATTTTTTTTGAGGTGTATTTGTGTCAACAGTTCTTCTAGGGTGGCAAAGCTACACTTTGGAAATCTCATGATCAAGTCAGGAAAGTCCATCTTTCCTTTCTCTTCCTATAATGATATCTTAAACTGGTATTGCTTTTACTGATTTTCTTGCACAGATATAAGACCTACAATTGTCACTCTCACACTACAAGGCACGTGTGAGGGAACCACTACTCTACCTATTTTATATAGACACAGGCTAACAATTTTCTGGACTATTCTGGCTTGTTTTTTTCTGGATGCTCAGTGAGTTCAACAATATGAGATGACATTTGCAACACAAATGTCCTGGGGCTGAACAAGTCCAGAGTCAGAGGAGTGCAGTGGTTTACTTAAGATTTATAGGCTGAGTTTTAAAGAGTAATAAAGAGCAATGTAATAATATGTGGCACTTGGAATCCTGTAAGCACAACTACCCTTATGGCTGTGCTAGTAATCCTAATTATGTTCTACTATTAAGTAATGTAGTTATAACCTGTACCATAGATAAAAGAGTTTATATTGTTTTTCTTTCCTATTTTCATTCATTTAATCATCTGATTTACTATTTCTATTGGCAACAAATATATTTCTCTTATTTTAGACTTTGAATAGCACCTAGCACAAGGGAACTCCAAGGCAAGGTGCAACAACAGGAGAAGTGACAGACACCACCAGTGACCTGCAAGATCACACACACATCAAATATCCCAGGTGCAATTCAGTGTTAGCTTGGATTGTTTCTAGTTCTGGTTTAACAAAGGGATCCACTCCTTCAAGTATATGGAATTCACTGGCACTTTATGCAATGACAGCTCTTAAAAATTCTTTTTCTTATTTGCTCTGAGGAACTTATTTTGGTACTAATCATTTAAATGAGCCATGAAAGTCTTCTGTAACTGCAGATTTTGCTTTTCTTTTTAAGTTATGTGGCAACACCTATATATTGCAGCTGTTTATGCATGAAAAATGCACAAGAGCTGCAGTGTTTATACAAGATTTTCAACTTTTTTTTTTTACCGTAAAGTATTTTTTAAATGCAGCAGCTCAAACTACTAGGAAATGTATTGCTCTGTGAGAAGCAGAATAAACAAAATTTCATTGCCTTTTCCCCCCAGTTTAGTGATCTGTGAAGGACACTCATAATTTCTGCTATTGGTTATATCTTTTTTTTTTTTTCCCTTTTGGTGAGGATTAATTTAGATTCAAACTGAAGAGACTAATTGCAAGACAGACAGTTTTATCTGCATTAGAATAAGCAAGACCTTGGAATATACCAGTCTGTGAGAACATATCAAGATGAAACCATAGTATTTCAGAAAGCTTCCAGTTTAGGGTTTTGGGTTTTAGGAATGAAGAAGTGGTCAGATAGCTTAGGAATGAATAAGAGTAATGACTGAGCTTGAAGAGGGCTCTGGAAAGCTCTGAAAGATTTGTGTGCCTACACAATGGCTCACTTTCCCTTGACTATATCAATTATTCCAATGAGAAGGAGTGAGAAGGTCCCTTCTGAGCCTCCTTTCCTCCAGGCTAAACAACCCCACCTCCCTCAGCTGCTCCTCATATGACTTAATTTCCAGACCTTTCCCCAGCGCCTGGGCTTTTAAATCAGCTTTTCCGGGCTGCTGTGAGTAGGCCAAAGAACAAGAAATTTCAAATGTTTTTGAGTAAAGAAGAGGCAGAGAAGACATGGAGCAGGACCCTTTAAGTTCTAAATGGAGAAATGCTGGCCTGTAGTAGTTAGGAGTTCTGTAAGTCTTTGTCATTACTTGTCTCAGTGGGGTGTGGAGGGAAGAGGAGCTTCCAGGGCTGTGCAGTCTCTGTCACCTTCTAAATTCTGAGCTGTTTGGGGCCAAGCTTAATAGGATTTAGAATCTACAGAAAATTATCTTAAGCATTATCAATTTTTTAAGCAATATTTGAGATTCAGAGCCCTCAGCAGTCCTTGAATTTGGTTTCCTACATCTTCAGAATATTGCCTAAATCCAGGCAAATAACCCTTCCACATATCTTTAGTGTATTGTAAAAATTAAGAGGGCTCAGAAACCCTCTTCTCTTATATTCTTTCTACATAAATCAGTCCCCTGTGCTATGTTTAGAGAAGAGAATCAGTTTTCAAACTACCACATTTTCTCCTAGCACAATTATACAGTTTTGTCCATCTTCAAAATGTATGAATCTGATTTCCCCTGATTAGATGGGAAAGTTTCTTGAAATTATTTAAACTCAGTACAACAATATGAGACTTCCACTCCTCTCTGCCATCAAAACAGGAATGAAGATGTTAGTTTGGGGAGCAATCAAGCAATCTAAATTATTCAGATCTGAAAGTTTTAAGTTAGAACAGTTTTTCAAATTCATTTGTATCTGGATTACAACAGTCTCAACCCATGTCTGTCTAATGAAACTCCTGCTGAAAATCTCAGCTGGAAATTCAGGGAATCAAGTCTATCCATCATCGCAAAGTCATGATTATTTCATAAGCAACACTCAGTGTTCAGTCAAGTCTTTAACTCATCATTTGAGTTACCATAGTTTAACCATACAGGCATCTTTTAGGAGAACTCATGCTGAACATTACTTGATGAAGCTAAATCCCATTAGCAGAACAAACAGTACAAAAGTCTGTGTCCTGACACCACAATAAGATATACTTAAATATTCACAAAGGATACAGGTGCAGATCTCTCATCATGTATTGGAGCACATCCAAAGCTTCTAGGAAGAATATTAATAACCCCTTCTCTTGCATTTCTGTTGGAGGAATAGCTCAATTAGTTTCAGTCTGCTGTCTTTCCCTTATCTATTATACATTTGAGTGGTTACACTTTGCTTCTGAAAGTGCACATAGAAAGATATACATTAAAAAGGTAGTGAGAGCATGTGGGCACCCTATGCCAAACTTCTTGAGCTGACAGAGACTTCTACCCATTTGTCTGTGCATGTACTCTCTCTGCTCCCCTGCCCCTTCCCCACTTTGCTTTGCACACCCAGAACTGTCACAGGAAACCTTTTGGAAAGCCCAGTGCCCCTGGTACAGCTGCTCTGTCAGCTTTATGTGGTATCTGCTGGGGGGGGGCAATGAAATGAAAACATAATACAGAGAAGGATTAAAAGGGCTAAAGGAATGTGGAGAGCTGAAATGGAGGCACAGGATGTTGGTGAAGAGCACAAGGAACTCGCAAGACTGCAGCTCCAGGGGAAAAAAACAGAGGTGGGAAGAGAATAATTGTTAAATCTGACAGGGAACACAGAGAGAGTCACTTCTTTTTGAGCTATGCCCTGTACAATTTTATTTCTTGTAGTATACTTGTAGGCCTGTAAAAAAATAAGTTACCTTCTAGCTTTTTCCCTTTTGATGTCCATTTTTACTGAATCATGAAGGAGACTTGGATGATTAACGACATAAAATCATAATTTGTGGTAAATGCTTGTTCCCAAACACCTTCTAGAGTTCAGTGAACAGGTCAATTAATAACACCTATCACCCCTTAAAAGTGGGTTAATCATCTATGGGAGATAATATTTCAAACTGTAATTACATAACGTGATGCTCTAACAAGGTTCATTTTCTGTCACACCATCTACCATAAACGTATCCCATGTGATATATATAACATGATTTGACTTTTGAAAATCTTATAGACTACCATTATCTCCTAGGATACATATTAAAAAAGAGACTAGAACACATGTAAAAATATCTAAAGAATGTCATTTAAGCTGGTCAGATCCATTCAGTTAATAAATGATGGTTGAAGTTAGAAAATAATTATTATAGCTGTCAGTAAAGGTTTATTGAGTTCTGCATTAAAATAGCATAGAATTTCCTAGGCAGAAAAATTACATCTTCCATTCAGCTTGGAAAAAAAAAAATCAAAAAAACAACCACACCAAAACTTCACAACTTTGTGGTTTGCAGAAATAACACTACAAAACTCCTTCTCCAAAACACAAGACTATTCAACTGAGGCTACAGAAAAAATTACCACCATCTGTTATCAGTATAGAGCATGTAACACAACTAAGGAATTCTGTTTCTAGGCAGAAGGAAGGTTACCGTGTACTGCAATAAAAAATCCCACTGTGCTCACTGGGACTGCATATTCTAAATATTCCAAATATTCTGTTTGAGGTACCTCTAGCGTGAGCTTAGGGATGTACCTTGTGTCATCTCTCTTTCCTGTTCAGAAAACACATTTCTAGGGAGTAAAACAGCTTGAAATCCTACTGAGACTTCTTACATAGGGGACTGAACCTTACTTGTGCTCTATTCCAGCAATTTTTCAGATTGACGATGTGAATTTATCGGTTATGACTCAGTGTGGCTTGGCTTTGTGTTCGTTCTTCTCTTCAGAACACAGTTGAAGCAGGAATATCTCCATCAACTTCTTTTCCAAGGTTCCTGAGTGAGTGACAGACCCAAGTCTCTTAATTAATAATCTAGAGCTCTTCTAGGTAGACCATTCATTTATCCTAGTAAGTTTACTTGCTTTCAAGGGCATCTTTAAGGGTCCCATGGATTGAAACAGTCTGAAAATCTCCTTGTAGCACTGTCTCAAACATGTTTCTTCACCCCGTGACTGTTACATGTAAAATGCTCACTGTTTCTTGGAATATAGTATAAGAAACTTGGTTTTTTCCCTCAAAGGACAACGCCTTAACCTTTAGGCTCCTTCTGGGCCAAGAATTTCTATTTTGATGGCGGGAAAATATCTCTGCTCAGAGCAGTTAGCAGATGGCAGGGACAACTATCTCCAAGAGAGGACAGATATGGGCAGAAGCTGGGACTGACTCTGGGACTCCCCCTTCTCACTTCAAGAGTCTCTAACTCACAAGCTGTTCTGTTCCTTTCTCCCTACATACTTTGAAAGGGGAGACAGACATCTTGTGCAATTGTTTGAAGGAAAGATCAGAAGCATCTCTCTGAAGAACACTCTGAACTGGAGCTTCCCTCTTGGCAGAAGTGTCTTCTTCAAATATAGAGGAAGGCTTCTGAGAGGGACAATTTGAGACTTGTTACCTGCTCAATATGTAGAAACACCCTTGGGAAGCTCATGGCTACTCTTTGTTCAGCTTGCTGGCTGACTTAAATCTCTTTCTAAAGTGTCTTTACTCTCCTTTTTCCCTGTATATTGAACACTGGGACCTTACACTATGATATAAATCCTAGTCTGCAGAAAATTAAATTAAGCACATTCAGGGGGACGAGAAGGACAAGAGGCATTTGAAGGGAAATTTGACTTTCATCCTTCTCATCTAATGCTTTCTTCCTTCCCAGTACTGTCATTTACTACACTACCCTAAGAGGAACCATGTAAGTACCCACAATTAATAAAGAGGTTTTACTTCAACCACACATATGAAATAAATTCACAGAACCTTAGAATGATTTGGGTTGGAGGGGACCTTCAAGACCAATCCTCCTGCCATGGTCAGGAACACCTTCCACTATACCAGGAAGAGCCCCATCCAGCTTGGTCTTAAACACTTCCAGGGATGGGATTGTGCACAGATGGGAGCTTGATCACAGCTTCTGTGTTGCTGCTAAGGTATGGTATAGGGAAGGTTTGTCCCCTTGAATCTGTGCTATAGCTACCAAATCCATGAAAACATCTTTTGCGTAGATTTTTTAAGTTATTTTAAATGGTTCTGGACAGAGGAGGCAAATGAGCTGAGCTTCAGGTCTCCACTGGCAGTAATGACACCCATTTCCTGGGTCATATGTGATATATATGTGTTTGATACTTAAATTTGACATATAATGTGGACATAAGTGCAAACTCAACTGACTTGACCAAGAAAGAGGGAAACACAATTCATCAAATGATGTAGAACATTGGAAAGGAGCATTCCTGTCTTGTCAACACCTGTAGCAAAAATAATTTCTTGAACTAATGATTCATGAAGTTTCATTGGCTGACATGATCAGACTAGATATAAAGAAGAAATTTTTTATTGTGAGAGTGGTGAAGCACTGGCACAGGTTTCCTGGAGAGCTGGTGGATGATCCATCCCTTGAAACATTCAAGATTGGGCTGGATGGGACTCTGAGTAAACTGATCTAATTTAAGATGTCCATGGTCATAACAGGGGGTTGGAGTAGATGGCCTTTAAAGGTGCCTTCCAACCCAAATAATTATATGATTTTATGATTCTACGTTAAGATTGCAATAAAGAAGGTAGTCAAAATGTCAGTATAACAACAATGAGCCATGGTGGGTGACATCCCTAAAAACTAAGGAACATTGTTTTGTAGGAAATCAAAATGCAAAATTTAAATGGCATAATATATTTAGCTAGTTATGTTTCTTGTGTAATTAGTTACTTATTGTTGAAGGAAGAATACCTGATCACAAAACAGTGTTATAATGGAACAACATCATTTTTGGTGTGTATCTTGTTGAGGATTATCAGCCAAAAAAATATTTATGCTCAGAATTCCTAAAATGGAACACAGTCATTCACACACTTGAGGAATGTTGTTGTGCTAGAACAGAGTTTAAAACCCTTTGGATAGAATCTGAGAGTAAAAGAGAAAAAGTCTGTCTTCTTTATGCTAGAGAATGCGGTGGTTTCCATAATAATTGGGCTCCCACTTATTGGGAGTAGTGATGATTGTTTGCTGGTGTGGAAATCAAAATAAGCCATGTTGAGAAGCAGGGTGTCATTAGTCACATTTACACTGAGCACTTTGGTGTAACAATCAAACGAATTACAGACCTGCACTAGCAGACTGGAAACACTTCAAGTGGAGGCCAGCACTAAGTGCAGAGCAAACACCCACCCTGCAAGTGATCCTAAGAGGTAAACAGGCTGGATCAAGTAGGCTGAATCCAAGCTGCTGAACAGCTTGCTTTGACATGCAGGGCCCTTCACTGTGAAAAGAAGATTCCCATCGAAACTGTTGACAGTTCTCAAGTATCTCTAGTGCCTCTCCGCCCAGGGAAGGGACACAACCTTTGCATTTCTGTGACACCTCAGGAAGAAAGGTTCTGAAACTAGAAGGAGAGATCGGATAGGACAATAAGCTACTTATGTCAGTAAAAATGGCTGAGTGGAAGAGAGGGAAAAATTGAGCTCTCTGGGGGAAAGCAAAACAAAACAAAAAGAACTCGAGCATATGGCTCCAAATCTGTGAGTACGCACATATTCCTGTCCCTGCACTAGCAAATGGTCTTATTAGCACCCAGGGATGCTGCTGGTACACAGCACCTTTGCAGATCTGTGTCTAGATAGTAGTGTGATGATATGGCTCAGACCAGAGCTCATGAGCCATCTGGATGAGGTTTTAAAACTGTCTCCTTTTTTGTTTGTTTTTCTTTACAGAGATTTAAACTGTTCTATTTGTTTAATGTTCTGCCTTTACTATCTGGTCCAGAGTGAGAAACTGAAACTCTGTGATCTGAAATTTCTATTAATTTTACTTTCCTTCATATATAACAATGTCCATTTAATCTTCTGTTCTCCTGTGGCCTTTTTTCCCTCTGTGACATGAAATTCTGACAATTTTCTATTGAGAGGTGTCATAGGTTGAAAAAATGCATTACATTGTGAATACAGCTGATAAATAACTGGGTATATACACACACACACAAATGTATGCATTTCTGAGCAATACAGAATTCAAAATAGTTTTTGAATTCACAGACAGAAGACTGATACTTTCTAGCTACACCTGGTAAAGGCCTGTTGTAGGTTTTGATAACATCTAGATAAATCAGAAGTGGCACTTCTTGAATCCTTCAGTATATAATGAGACATGAGACAGACTCACTAGTTTAGAGTCTGTTCATGTAGTGTGCTTCTTCACAGAGGCTGTTTAGACTGGGAAAACTGGGGACTAAGGGCTTGAAAAGAAGTGATGTTGTAAAAAAAATAAAATAAAATAAAAGTATTGAAAATAAACATCCAGGGACTGGGGGAAGATCATGTAGATGTGTGGGGATAAATGGTGTGTATTGCCCAGTGACCTGACCAGGGCCATGTGAGATATCACTGGAGGAACAGCAGGGATCATCATGGATTTCTGCCTGGTCTTGCTGGATCAGTGGCCACCCCTGTGGGGAAGGGTAGTTAAGACCTCACAATCACAAAGCCATCAGAGGAGAAAGTGAGCATGTGAGACAATCCATTCAGGTCAAACTTGCATCTCACTGGTTCTTAGACAAACTCTGGGGTCCAGATTCCCTGCAGGCTGTTGCTCATTCCACCTTGTCCTTGTCAGCAGGGAGACCGTGATCCCAGCTGTGATTCCCTGGTAATCAGGTAAACAGATCCTACCAAAGCAATGCTCAACAGCTGTGGGTTACATGAAAATGACACAGCTGGGGAATTATTGGGTTGGTGGGAAGAATTAAATTGTTGGAAATATGTGATCTGCTAGATAAGGAGTCACAGAAGTCAGGACGTGTGTGACAGGGATGGCCTGGTGAAAGGTCTGGAGCACAAGTCTGATGAGGAGCAGCTGAGGGGGCTGGGAGAGGTCAGCTTGGAGAAAAGGAGGCTCAGGGAGGACCTTCTCACTCTCTAAAACTCCCTGAAAAGACGGTAGAGCCAGGTAGGTGTTGGTTTCTGCTCCCAAGTAACAAGAAACAGGGTAAGAGGAAATTGCCTTGAGTTGTGCCAGGGTAGGTTTAGCTTGAATATTAAGAGAAATTTCTTCACTGAAAGGGTGGTAATACCCTGGCACAGGCTGCCCAGGGCAGTGGTGGAGTCCCCACACCTGGAGGGATTTAAAAGATGTGT
Organism: Pachyramphus minor; assembly: GCA_013397135.1. Taxonomy (NCBI): domain Eukaryota; kingdom Metazoa; phylum Chordata; class Aves; order Passeriformes; family Tyrannidae; genus Pachyramphus; species Pachyramphus minor. The sequence continues at coordinate 92,535 of VYXB01002800.1, forward strand.
AGATGTGGTAGATGGGGACATGAGTTAACGGTGAGCTTGGCACTGCTGGGGTTTATTTTTGGGCTCAATGGTCTTAGACAGCTTTTCCTACCCAAATGATTCTGTGATTCTATGACTAAAAAGGGATTAAGGATGTTCTTTTTGCTATAATTCCACAACACGGTGTTGTAAATATGCAGTAAAAGTACAGAAGAAGGGTGTGATTGATTACTCCCCCTCCACATTCCCTGGGACTATCCACACCCTAAACTTACACAGCAGTTGGAAACAACCTGAGTTCAGCTGATAAAAAAAATCTTGAAAAATCAAAATTCCCTGATAGATTTTACTAACCACAAACTCATACTTTGTGTAGTCAATGTTGTAGTGGGACAAACTGACCTGCAGAGGACTTGTAGCCTTGTCCACAGATGGTACAAAACAACCAGTTTGCAGTGAGATGCTGGCTGAAAGGCAGCTAAAGTAGGCACTGGCCTCATAAATGTCTTCTGATAAATATGAGTAAGTTTGTAGGCTTGTACAGTAGGAACAGTAGTAGTCTACCAGGTCTAACAAGTTGGCAGCCAAGCAGAGGGGTGGAAATCGGGCCAGATCCACGACCAGCACAGCCCCTTGATATCTGGGAAGAAAAAATGTTGTCATCTTATACCCACAACTGTTTTTTTTTAATGTGGCATCCACCACATGATTCCACATGTATACACAGAATTATTTGTCTTCTCCTTTGCTCTGTTCCTCACTGTTTAGTGTGACACCATATTGATTAGGTTTCTAGAGCACACCACTCCAGACATATTTATACGGTTGTTTTACATGATTTACAATAACTAATCTTGTAACAAATATATATTTTGGAAATATAATGCCACTCAATAGCACTAAAGTTTTTGCTAATGGCCAGAACTCCTTGTACCATGGGAGTAAGTTGCCTCTAACAATTTATCACCTAGAGGCCGTGTCTTCAAGTTGATGTAAGCTGGCATAGCACCAAATTTCAGTGCTCAGTGGAGCTCTACAGAATTATCACAACTGAAAGTCTATATGTCCTAATTACCCTGATAGTAAAGCTGGATAAGACACCCTGGAAAATGGGAAACTGGTCTGAAGTTTATTGTGGCACAGGAAACCCTTTTTCTGCTGTATCTTTTTCCAGGCAATTTCCCCTGGCTGCAGAAACAGTTTGGATCCACAACTGTTAATCTATTTCTCTTGAACGTGGGCCTTCCAACAGTAGAGAGGGAGACGAGTTTGTTTTAATCCAATGTAAAAACATGCTTTCTAGAATACTTTTAAGTTTTGTAAGAAGACTAATACCTTTATTAGAATTATGTTGTTCTAATTCTTGCATTACCTAGGCACAGAACAGACACTAATGATTTTAGCTTTGCAAAAGACTTCTCAGAAGAAAAAAATATTACAGATTCAGGATTATCCAAATTTAATGGGGGATTTCATACCAGAACCTGAAATAGGATACATATCCAGTGCTTTTACTACGAAGTAAAAGATTCTCCTTATAGGGATATCAACATAAGAAACAGTAATTTCATAAGTTAATTGTTAAGGTTTTATCTATGAAACCAACATCATGATGACAACAAGTTCTGCCTGAACAGCAGGTAATTTGTAAATATCAAGGCAATTACTTTTTATTTATTTATTTTCCATAAACATACAATTTCTAGTTTGCAAAATTCATAAGAATGAATGAAGTCTAAACAAATAAAATCTACAGTCTGTCAGAAGAACAGGTGATCAAAGCTTTGTTTGGTAGAGTGGTGGTTTTAGAAGTAAAAGAAAGAAGTTCCAAACAACACTTTAGCACTAATAGAATGGAGTTGCTTTATCTCCAGATCTATTTGTGGATCTATTTATGACCTCTCAGTACATTCTTCAAGAGTTGTAGAAAAGGCATCTTTGTTTTCCAATTATAGGACAAGCCTCTGCATTATATAATAGCTTTTAGTTACCTAAAAGATTTTTGCAATTTTACAAAAGGCAAAAACCTCCTAAAGCAGCAGTCTGAAGTATTTACTGGGTTTCAAATCAGTTGTTTCAGAGGTAGACCTTTCACTTCACAAAAGTAGTATGCAAATGCAACAGGCAGATTTGACAAGGTCCCAAGTTTCTGCAGGTAAATTGTATCAAGAGTAAAATCTTCAAGTCTGTGTAAAGCAGTACTGTTTAGGGAAACATCTCCTTTCAAAAACATCTTCCTCTTTTTATCATAAGCTTTTTAATCCTGAACTGATTAACCCAGTTGATTGTCAACATTGATAACTGTAAAGTCTGACTTAAAATTCCAAAATCATTTTTTGCAGTCATTGGGTTAAAGGACTGGGTGCATTTAGTAACCTATAATTTGATGATGAAGTCCAAAAGGTTACCTGAGTGTGTTAAACAAATTTAAGAGCACTCCTTGAAAAAGTTTGAAACTAGGAAATATCAGATTCTCATGAGAATGTAAAAAGTGAAGAAACTTTTGAGATTTGTAATGCATTCAGACTTGTTAAATAAAACATGCACCTATTCAGGGTGTGAAATCCCTAATCTTTAATTTAAGATCAGGTTTTAGATCACATTCCCCAAAGGAAGAAAACATTTGTCTTCTCTTTCTGATTTAAATTTTAAAAAATCTATTTCACCAAATGCATAGTGTAGCCAGAACAAATACAATTTTTCAGATGGAAACATGGAGGCAGAATTAATGCAAAATATTCAAAGATAAATGTTCCAAAATGCAAATAAAATTTGAGCAATGTGAAATATCAGACATGTTGTGGTAGCAAATATCTCAAATCAATGCCTATATTTTTTAAGACAGAGCTTCATTTTTATTTGTAAAGCAAATTCGTCACAGGAAAGTACCAAAAGACTAAAGTGTGTACATACACAGAAACACACATGCATATTGAAAAATTCAGATTTCAGAAGCAATGTATGAAGCAGCTGAGAAGATCATTTGTACTCCCAGAAGATATCACACCCTGACTGTTCTTCAAGACAGCGACAACCAATGACCAAAACACTCGCTTTACCACCAGTGAATATTTAATGACTTTTAGGTTGAGAACTTGTGCACAAATCCTGATGATGTGAACAATTTTATTCAATTTTGTAGAGTTTGTTCACAGTTGAGAAACCTGGTGATATTGAACATGCATGGAAAAAAACCCCAATAAATACAAAACATAATTTCCGACCGGATGTGATGAACGTTCTGGTAGAACAAAACTATAATCAGACAAGATAGAAAATACAGATGAAAAAAATCAGTAAGTCAAACTCCTATCAGGTTCACAATATTATGGAAAAAGCTAAGGGAAAGCGAGGTGCCAGTGCACATGACCAGGGCATTTGGAGCTTCTTGTCCACGAACACCCTGAAGTCCTTCTCCCCAGAGCTATTCTCAATCCATTCTCTGCCTGGCCCGTACATATGTTTAGGATTGCCCTGACCCAGGTGCTCTTGGCCTTCATAAGGTTCATCAGGACCCACATCTCTGGCAACTTGCTGAGGGTTTTTAACTCAATTCCACTGCCTATGTGACTGACAAAGCTTCTAAACAAATGTTATCCATGTTATCTCTTAAAATGAGTTGTCATTAGAAATCTGAAAACACTAGTATGAAAGAAACACACTCAGACATAGGGACTCTTTCATCTCCATCACAAGTTTTTTGCTGTCACTCTCTGATGTAAAGAACACACATACCTTTAACATAATCGTCATACATACTTTTAATAAATAATGAGATTTGGATTGGTTATTTTATATGTAAAAATTCATGGAGTTTTTGTATATTTCTCCATCCAGATCCAGAAATTTTACTCTCACATATGTAGAGGTTATGTATATTTCAGCCACTGTGGCTTTGGGAGATTAGGAAAGAGAATGAACGTGACCAAACTCCCCTAAAATATTAATAAATATTAGTAAACATAATAAATTTTTTTTGACTGCAAATGGAAATTTAATTTTGAATGTAACTGAATTATACTTCTAACTGAGTTCTAAGAAAATCATAAGCGCAGAGATTGCTTGGTGGGAACAGGGGGTGAGGTGGAATGGATTAATTATTTTTAAGAAAATTCAAAATTAAGAAAAAAGTTGAGAAGAAAGTTAAGCATTTTGCATTTCTTTGACCACTTTTGTTGAGGAAAGGAAATATTGTGTGCTATTTATACAATTTTATTGGTAGACACTTCATATTGTATGTAGAAAGAGAATTTTGCCCTTTCCTCCTTTGCAGTCTGTTAATCCATAAGAAGAAATTCTTAATCTTCTTAAAATGTTTTCATTTTAAGGGATGGAAAGTAAAGTAGCAGAATGTCGTCCAGTCCACATGTTGTTGACAAAAATCTCCAAAGTAATCTTAAAATTTCTGGTATGAATCCATCTCCCTTTAGATAATTTAATCAACACAGCACCCCCATTCCTTCCAAGAAAAAAATAAAAAGAAAGAAGTTATTAATTCCAAACCTACTGAAATCATTGGGACCTTTTTACTGATCTGAACATGTTTTGTACCAAATCTCTAAAGGTTCGACACAAATTCTTAGAATCATAAGTACAGTTTCCATGTAAAAAGAAATTAAACATTATTCAGATAGTCTGTCTCAGTAAGGCAGCTTAATTGTTTTAATTCTATTCCTAATGCAAGAGGAGGGAGAACAGCTGAGATTGGCTCTTGCCTAACATAGCACACAGTTAACTTCTATCTTACAACACTGACGACTTGCAGATGCAAAATATTACCCAATTTTGACAGAGCACTTTTCATCAAGATATCTCAAAAGTGCTTTAAAAATGATATAACATAATCTATTCCACTGCTAGAAATAGAGGCATGAAGTGACTCACAACACACAGAAGCCCTGGAAAAAAATCAAGATTTCTTCTTCATCCAGTTAGTGCCCAATCCTGTAGGCTGCATCACTTCCCCCAGCCTACATGTGCCATTTCTTGAGAAATCAGAAGGAAAAAGTGATGGGAAGAAAGTATAAGGAATATGACTACAACAAATAAACAGAGTAGGTGCTGTAGCTCTTTGCAAAGCAGCCATAAGAATGTACATTTTTCAAAACGTAAAGGGCCAGTTCCCAGTGAGACAGACTGGGAAAACCTAACACTGTAGCAAAGTGCAAGCTTCTCTATGGACAGCAAATCTTTTTTGGGGATGTGAGTGTCCAGAATATGTGTTCAATCTATATCATGGCATTACACTAAAGGTTATACTTTAAAGGTTCTTAGTTAGACAGTTTAATGTCCACTTTAACCCTCGGGCTTAGCCAGAGCACAACAGAGTCACATTTGAGAATTCAAAGGTTTAATTTATGCCCCTGATTTAAGAGTCTCCCAGACCCCATCAGACGAAAGCACCAGATACATGGATGTAGCCTGGAAGTCAGCTTGGATGTGTCTTTGTGTCTTTATTGATCTTTCCTAAAAAGATTGATGCATAGATACTGATCTTATCTTCAGAAACAGAGAGAGGCTGATGCTGATCCTGTAGAGCTCAACCAAAATGGTTGTTACCTGGTTCCTCACAGTTGCCAGCCTCGGCTTCAAGCTGCATATAGAACTGTGCATACAAGTGACCTAATTATGCATGCAAATACCTTGTCAGTGCTCCAGCTGATTGTTTGCCTGCATAATTCCTGCAGTAAAGAAGAACATATTATAGCCAAGCATTTTTATATACACAGTCCTAAAAGGCTGGAGCTCATCAAGAAACAATTTCTTCTCCAAGGACAATAAAACTGAAGAACAGCAGAAGCAGCAGCTGTATGATCATCCGGAGGGGGCCAGAGCCACCTGCTCTGAAAGGCCAGAGACCTTGCAATTGAGGCAAAGTATGCTCAGAAGGGCAGGAAAAGCTTCTTCTCATTTCTCAGTGGCTAAAAGTTGGTACACACCAAGGAGCACAAGAGCTTTGACCCTTCCAGAACTCTGAATATTTTATCTAAACAAGTGCCAGACTCTTTGTAGTTCTCTGACAGTCTTGGTTATAATAACAGACTGGGGAATTATTGCCAGTGATTTCAGAGCACTGAATGGAAATACACTTTCTTTAACATGTTTTAGATTCTAAATCCACTTTTGGTGGATATTCCCTTAATCTCATATTAAAGAGGGAAGGTGAGTGGATAGGCAGGCAAAGACCTGAATTGTGTCTATTTACTTTTTTGCAGAATTATTAGAAATGCAGCCTTGACCCTGATTCAGGTTTCTACATTTTAATTATCATTTCATTCCCCTGATTCATGCCTGAAGGATGTCTTTTCAATATAGAAAAGAAGTGCATGGAGCTAGATGTAGGTTGCAGAGACCCAGTTTCAGCTCAATTTCCTACAGATTACTTTTAATTATTTCTCAAATTGATTTCTAGTGAAGTTCGGTGACAGAGACTGCTCTATACTCTTCATCTTTATTAACAGGCAAAAAAGAAACAATAAAATAACAAACAATAAAATGTTTCTTTGTCATAGTTGTTTCTTTCTTTATCACATAGAAGGTATCAATAATTCATGTCTGAGTTGAACCACTTCTGTAAAAGTTTACATACCTCATACCATTAGCAATAGATCAATTTTTAAGCACTGTTAGAGTCTCCCTTCCTATTTTATGATCTTGATTGCTATATTCATTTCAGTAAAAAAGATTTATTTTTAAAAAAGCCACACACCTTAGGTAACTCAGACAGAACAACACATTTGTAATTCAAGTGTAAATACCTCTCCAGCACTTGTAAAGAGATCTTATGTGTAAAACAAAACCCAAAATCAACACTTTCAAAAACTTCACAGCATTTTAGGAGATAAATTCCCATTTTGTGGAGCGAGGCACCTGATGTTGTGCAATGCTTGTATTTCAGTCCCTGGACACATGGAGAAATGTTCAAAACCTGGAATTCGAGCTGTGAAACTACTCTACACAGAAGGAGAGGGTCAATATCCAGACCTAAAGTTAACATCAGCAGCATCATGCAGCCTGGTCCTAACCACACACTGCACTTACATCATGCTCAAGAGTCCTTTATCAAGACCCTTCAATACAGTGACAGCATGTAGAAAAAGAGAAGCCAATCTGGGCCAGGAGCAGGTTGCAGATACCAGTCTCAGGCTGGCAGGTGAATATCTCTCTCTGCTCTGGGTTCTGAGTTCAAACCCATTTTTCAAGGATAAGCATTTATGTCCATGCAAAAACCTGAGCAAGGATAAGGCTTTTCTTTGTCCAAGACCAGGCTGGATGGGGCTTGGAGCAACCTGGTCTAGTGGTTGGTGTCCCTGCCCATGGCAGGGGGTTGTAACTCAGTGGTCTTCATGGCCCCTTCCAACCTATAACAGCCTATGGTTATATGACTTTAAAACAGTGGAGAAAATAATGCAAACAGCTGTCCTGGATATTCGTGTCAAAGATCATCAGGAGAGGAACAGATCACAGTTTTGCATCCATGAACTGAGGAGAGCCAGACTATCAGCTCCTTTTTAGTTCAAGAGATTGAACTAAAGGGCTATGCTGCTGGCCAAGGCAGGGGACAATCACTGACACCTTGCTAAAACTGCAGGGAAGAACACAAAGGGCTACAAAGATATTCTGAGGGTTGGAGCACCTCTGCTGTGCAGACAGGCTGAGAGTTGGAGTGGTTCCTCCTGGAGAAGAGAAGGTTCCAGGGAGACATCGTTGTGGCTTTCTAGTATCTAAATGGGGCTTATAAAAAGGAGGTAGAGAGATTTTTTGCTTGGGCAGATAGTGACAGGACAAAGGGCAAGTTTTAAACTGAAGAGGGAAGGTTTAGATTAGACGTTATGGAGAAATTCTTTGCTCAGAGGGTGGAAGCACTGGAACAGGTTGGCCAGAGATGGAGTGAATGCTCCATCCCTTGAAATGTCCAAGACCAAGCTGGAGGGATCGTAAACAACCTGACCTAGTGAGTGTCATCCTTTCCCATGCAGGAGAGTTGGAGAAAGATGATCTTCTGGTTCCCTTCCAACCCAAAACATCATATGATTCTGTGATTCTGTGCTACTAGAAACTGATGACCCAGAGGGAGACAGGGAACTCAAACATGAGTGAGTACACTGAGTCAAGTTTGCTCTATTTTTCATCTTACACAAACGCCTGAGTTTCTAATGTGTTCGTGGAAAGGAGGATGTATGGAGAAGAAAAAGTGGAAAGATAGAGGAATTGCACCCCCAAAAGGAGGAGACGGATTTGTGCCTGAAACTGAAAGGAGAGTGGGTGTATCTGTTACAGAATGCATCTTGCCAGAGTGCTTTTGGGATTTCGCTCTTAGGAAAGATTGGGGATTATCATCTATGCAAACGTGCAGGCAACATGAAAAATGACATTTGTTGAAGAGCTGTGAGAAACAATCTATGCAGAGCAAGTGTGTATTTGCACCAGGTGATGACATTATTTCAAGTTCATAATCTTCAGAAGCTTTAAGGGTTTTGGGGTTTTTTTTCAAGCACTTTTTTCCAGCTTTGCTGAAGCTTTTGCAGAATGGCTGATAGTACTCTTGATTGTATTTGAAATCTGAGAAAAAAAAAAAGAAAATTGCTAGGAAGTGTGATACTCTGCTGAGGTCCTATTTTCTCCTGGAGGTGTTAGGAGTGATGTATTGGGTATCTTAGGGATGTATCTTAGGGAACAGAATGGTCTATATTGACAGTAAAGATTTGAACACAGGAAATTTGGGCATATATTTTGTTTTTATTTTTGTAGTGCATAGATGCAATGACGATGATCAAATTCCTCAGCGTTCCTGGCACTTTACAGCTGCCATATTAAAAAAAAAAAAATCTATGAATCCAAATGATTCAGAGATCATAGTTTTGAAAACCAGATGTTTAAAACAATATTATCTTCTTGTAATATGGGAAACTGAGGCACAACGAGGGTAAGTTTTTCATCCACAAACTCAAAGGCTGTTTGACAGAGATGGAAACAGGATAGCCTTGTCATGTCTGAGCCTAATACATTCAAGACTATCCTCCCCTGTTTTCCTTATATCTTTGTTTCTAAACATATTATTAAAATTAAATGCTTGGGTTTGGGTCTGTTTTATGTATTCTTTGATATAAGTAGTACTCCAGTGTATTTTGTCCAAGACCACCTACAGTGAGGGGGTTGTGTTTGCCTTCCCTTTTAATCAAGTTGTTGGTACTCTTCAGGAGAATGATTGCTTAGACATTAATTGGTGCACTTGCCTTTAAGTGAATTTTTGCCTTTTGTTTTATCTTTGTTTTGTTTTGAATGTTTTGAGTCTTTTCTGGCAGCCTTGCTGCCTTTTGAATTGTTCTTTGTTTCCTGTGGAAACTTCATGTAGTTTGTTTTGGTTCCTTTCTTTTCTTACTTGTAGTAAAAAGGTGTCTGAATAGTCCAGTGAGATTTTTCCAGGTCTCTTTTTTATGTCACATATGAAATTAAAATTGCATCCCACCAAAATAATTAAGTGTTAACTAGTCACTGCTTCATTTCTCAGTAGTAATAAACCCAGATACACCCAAATTTTAGACCACAGCTTCCTGACAGACATAGGGGAAGTTGCATGTAAGAGGAAAAAGTGACATTACACTCCCTCCTGGCTAAATATACATTATGAATAGAATTTGTCAGTTACCCTGTGCACATAGGACTGATGAGAAGCCAGCATCCAGATTTTTTAAAGGGGGATAAGCTAAAGAGCCCATAATCTATGGCTGACATTGCCCAGTGTTTTATACAGATCAAGAAAGAAATGTCCAGTAATCTTTGCTGAAGACAAATAGAAATTAAGTACCAATTCACTTTTGTCTATAGTACGAAAAAGATTTCTCAAAAATTTCTTGAGCATCTTCAGCTTCATCATATCTCTACAAACACGAAGAAAGTGGCAAAGTTAATTTTATCTGCTCTGGCAAGATTGTTAGAGCTTGCTCTCTCACACTGGGGACAAAATATCTGATTTTTAGTGTAACGAATGTATATGTGTTGAAGACAAGAGATGTGTGGGTGCCTCACAAAGAATATGACTTTTATTTTTGGAAAGAATGTGCAGTATCTCTGAGTTCAGAGGAATTAATACTAGAGCAGAGTTTGTACATGCACATTTTAGTCAAAATTATTATCTGTGGCCTAAAGCAAATAAGATAATAGCCTGTCTCGAGGGCACCCATACAATTTTAATCTACAAGAGGAAGATAAACAGACTTAAATAGGTAATATTTTCCTTAACTTGACACTCAGGAATTACTTCAAATTTCATCCCTGTTCCTGTTCTGGATCATGGTCAAGGAACAGCCTGTCCTCCATATCCATGATTGTGGTGTGATTTCCATTTCAGTCTGCTGCCTTTTTATTAGGCAATGAAAGCTCTGATGAGTGTTTCAGTCATGTGGAAAATGTCAAAGACTACTATACCAAAACAAAATAGATGCTAGAAAGTGCAAATTGTGATGTATTCCTATGTGGTTAGGAAAAAAAAAAAAAAAAGATAAAAATAGCTGGCCATCTTTCTGCTGGATTTTTGATTTGAGGAAAGTATTTGTATTCTTCTGTGAAGTACTAGTGTGGAGAACTGCCATGCACAAACCCTTTCAAACATTCAACAGGAAGGCTTCCAGTGGAAGTAAAAGTCACTCTAGATTTGGTCCTACATGCAGCTGGAAAATAAAATATAGTGTCTCGGTGTAGTTCAAAGGGTCTGAAGAATTTCTCTTGAAGACACTTAGTTATGAAAAGTTTCTTCCTTTATCCAATAAAACAGTTTTCATTACAGCAGAGCCACCTCCAATCCCTGCACCAACCCCCTTCTGGGATTACAACATTTAAAAGGAAAATAGACTGGGGAAAGAGTGACTTTTACTGCATCCCTGTGCGATTTGAGCTGCATGACAAAACAATTCCTTTGCAGCTGTAATGGGCTTTGCTTTTTCAGTACTTTACCTCAAAATTCTTGCCTGCATCAAAAAACTTTTCAAAACAGAGTATGTGCTACTTCAGGACTATTTCAGGCAACTGAAAATTCCTTCTCTCACAACAGAGAGCACACAAGCAATTCAAACGTCATTTTCCCCAGCTGCAGAGTGAAGAGTCAAAATCCCATGTACTTTGAGGAGGTCAGTCAGAAAAGAGAAAAGAAAGAAAATATTTTATATAGTTCCTTTAATTGAAACTGGTATTTACCATAAACCTGTTTCCAAAGCACCGTCTCCTCAGGAGAAGAAATAAACCTTTCCCAGACCATTGTATGTCATGACAAGCAGAAGTCTCTGGCTAACCTCTGCCACCAAAGCCAAGAGAAACAAGTGTCTCAGACTACTTTTCATCAGGATCTAAAAACAACCCAGGTTCAGGTATATCTAAAAGATTTACTCTGTGGGCAGAACATTTCCCTTAGCTCATTTGTTTCTCTAGATTACATCTAGAAACTGTCTTGTGAGTCCTTATTCCTCCTCTTCTCTATGCATCCTCAAACTGGTTTCTAGAGATACCAGTGGACCTGGGTTATTGTTTCTTCTCCTTGTCCAGAATTAAACCCCCCTTTCTGCCAAGATGGACTTCTTTTGCTGAGAGACACTCAGACAATTTTTTCCTGACACTTTTCTGTCAAACACAGTTATTTCACCAAGTATTTCAAAGTGTCTCCATGAAGAAAGAGTTTTCTGTGAGGAAAACAATAAGATAAAGAAAGAGCCTTTAAAATTCACTTTCATTTACTTTTTCGCTTGATTTTTTGTCTGTTAGTTTTGTTTTGACATGATTTCTTGTTAGGTAAACAGCAGTTCCAGTGTTGTTGATGGTACCACTGCGTGGCATGTTGATAGCAGTAGTGTGCAAAATGATATACCATGGCACAGTGTGTACTAATATGAGCAGCAAAGACTTGTACTAACATACTTGTGGTTGACTGAAAATCTAATTTTTCTAGATCAAAAAAGTCTCTTGTTTGTGTAGGAATTAAGCCATGACACTTTGAGCAAGAAAAGGAATAAAGAGTTTGTGTATTAACAAGGAAAATAGCTGGGTTTTGTGCTCAAGGAAAATAGAGGTATAGTTGATTGGTGGGGATGCAAAGCAGAGGCCTTGGCAGATCCAGGCTGAACATCTTTGGTGGACCCCTGAACCCTCCATTACATCATGATTCCTGCTACAGCTCAAGGGAAGGATTTGGAGCTGATTGGTTAAATTGGTCTTTTTGTTTTGGTTTGGTTTGTTTGTTTGTTTGCAATTTTTAATGTATTGTACATTCAATTTTCTCAAGATAAAGTGAAATGAGTATTCCTGAAGCAGGTAATGGCCACTGGGGCCCTCCCTGGGTAAGACCCTCCAAGTCACCTGGGACCCAGGGATTTTGATGATTTTCTCTGTGGAGAGCAGGGGATCTAGAGTTTGCCCATGGTAACCATGTGTTTGAGAAACTTTGGGGTAAAGTGGTGGAAGCATGTCTGAATCTGTTAAGGGAACTGGGGTGAGAATACTGTAGTTCTTATCTGCAATGTGGATAGAGAGTACACTGATTTGAGAATGCCACTGGACCCTGTTGTTCAGTGGTGTAGTGGAAGGGAAGGTTTAAGACCTGAATTTCCCTTAAAAAACTTACTGAGTGGTTCCCTTGGAGTCAGCATGGGCTGTAAGAAACGACAGGACAAAGAGCTGGTCAGCTAAAGAAGATGTAAGCCAGCTGGGAAAGGAACATTTGAATTGTGTTTAAATATCACCTAAATTCTTTTCAGGCTGGCTATTTGTCTCTTTGGCTCATCCTGCAGAAACTTGACAATTCTGAGTCCAAACCAGAAACAAACCAAAATGTGATTTTGTTCTGAGAATTAGAACTGCTGCAAGAGCCCTGCTCAACAATAAAAGCAAGACATCCTCCTCCCATCCAACATACGGTTATGGGAGTCTCAAGGAGCTGATACCACAGTGTCATCACAAACTACCAAATAGCTCTTTGTTACTGTTTTTGCACGGGTTGTGCAGCATCTTTGCGCAGAGTAATGCTGCTGATCTCTGCACCTCTTGAGGGTAGGGGCAAAAGCAGCTCTGAGAGCCCCACTGCCTGCAGAATATACTGCAGATACCTTTTGGAAAACTCAGTGAATCTGCTCAGGAGCGACTTCTCTTTTAAACTGAGGACTGTCAAATGAGTTAGGTGCTGTGGCTGACTCTCTGCCCTCTCAGTTGTCTATGTCAGCTGTGTGTGAGAAGATGGTGTGATGTGTGGAGGATGCAGTGGGCCATGCAAGAGAAGAAAGGCTGCATGATCTGAGTGCATCCTGGGAGCTTGTCACTGAGGTTGGAATTTCATCCAACATTTTACACAGTACTTTCCCTGTGTTGTCTGTTCCTGAAGATAAACTAAGGCCACTATCTCTTTTTTACCCTGTTCTTTTTTAAAGGGTTTCGAAGGAACAATTCCCCAGACTCCTAAAATAAACGAGTATGTCTCCTGGATTGTAAAAATGCTGAATCAATTACTGAAACTGTCTGGGAATGTTTAATGGCTCTTTTAAAATATATTGTCTGATCTGTTCAGGAAGAAATAAGGGAAAGGAAATCTTTACTTGCAGTTATTCCAGTGAGAAAATGCCTTCCCACACTCTGCTCCCATCTTTTCCTCCCTCCCTTTCCCTCTTTCTCTTGGATAGTGACTCATGGTAGGAACTAACAACCTGAACCGCTGTAAACTGTGGCAGTAACTTCCACCCACACACCTCATTAGGCCTTTAACACATTTTTCTTTGCTTTTCCCCAGCACAGCTAAGTGGCACAACAGTGAACTTGCCCTTTCACATTATAATTGGAAGCAGTCAGTGGTTTTTATGCTCTGTAATTCGGTAATTATATGGTCTGTCACTTACTGGACCCTGGTCTGTCTGGTCATTTCAGGTTTTGGGTCTGTCCAGTAGTCATTAACCATGAAAAAGTCCTCAACAGCCCATAAGCCTTCTCTGCCCAGAGAATTCTTTTATTTCTACCGCTTAATTTTTTTCTTTCGTTTTTTTTTTCCCCCAGATGTTAATGGAGAAACTACAGCTTTTTCAGTGGAAACATGGGTATTGCATCTTGTCATGAGCTCAGAAGACCTGGTTCTATATTTTGCCTCTGGTTTATGCCACTGAAACTCTGCCACTGCCCACTTGGCATTATTCTGAACTTGTCTCCATGGTGTGTCCAAGCTACCCCATATGCTGCTGCTTACATAGCAGTTTTGGGTAATATTTACAAAAACTTAAGTGCCAGTAAACAACTTGACTCCATTGAATTGGACCAACATTTGAGTGCTGACTTGTCCTTTCAATGTCTTGAATTTCCCCAACTGCTTGTCAACTCCAGCCATTTAAGACTGGTTTTATTTCATGAAGCTAAATCAATTTACACACCTTTTCCTGAAGAACAGTCTCATGGGTTAAGCCAAGACTTTGTAGTCAAATTTCCCTCTCCTTCACGCCATTTAAATTTGCTCTAAGAGGAACTATTCAGGAAAATACAATACTGAGACAATGTTTAGCTGGTAGTGACTTTAGGTGATGAACACAAAGAAAATTAGATACATAACATTAAGAACCTAAGGAGTTAAAGGAGTTAAGGACTTAAACACTTTAGGAGATAGACAGGTACAACTGAAGATGACTATGGAAGGTATTTCATAAATATTGGACTTTGGAATATGTGAGTTAAACAATAAGGAAAGGTTGAAAGATTTAAAATCTGTGAAACTCCCCCAAGGGCAAATGGTGTGATAATGGTAATGTTCAGTTTTGGAGCTAGAACTATAGCTGCTTAGACATTTAGGTAGCAGTTATTGCATAAGTAACAATAATAAGAACAATAAGAATACATACATGTAAGTCTTTATTTTTGAATGATAGTGCAGATTTTTAAAAAAACACAGGCATATTGTTGTATGTTCCAGAAGAACTGAAAACACAGAAGGATCAAGGTATAAGGACCAGCATATAATAAGGATTCTGGGAATCCTTATTTTGGGATTTCCCAGATTTTGGGATCTGGGAAAGTACAGTTCCCCTATGTAGTTGCCTAGGTATCCTACCTTGACAAAATGTTAAGCCAGATTAATTTGGTAAACTTCTGTCCCTGCAAATGGATGGAAGAGCTTAAGGGTGGCTTAAAATTGGTTACTGCAGCGGTGAAACCTAATCCTTTCTTCTAAATCTAGCCCTAGTTTTCTTTATATAACTGTTCCCCACCTGTAGTACACAGCACATATTGCTGAAGTTTCTCCAACATGTTTTGAAGGCAAAGATACAGGTGTTGCCTGAAAGGGACTTTGTTCTCTGAGCATGAGAGTGCTCAAATGGTTTCAGCCCTACTCAAGAAAGCAGAACACATGTTCTGGTAAACAAATACAGGTATCTTATTGCATTGTCCATTTTTCCTCCTAATGCAAGTCTGCCAATAGGATGTGGATGCTGATGGCTGCTCAGGTTGGATACGATGGTGTTAGTTTTTGCTGTGCAGTTTACTTCAAGGATTTCTTTGTTTCATAGCTGATTACCCAGTGATTACTCTTTAGCTATCAATCTTAAGACATCCCAACACTCATCCATTCCCCTTTAGGCTCCTGTTTAGAGGCCTGTGTATTAAAATAGTAGGGAAGTGTATAATTTTCTTAAAATCTTCTTTTAATTATACAGATGCAAATGCCAAAATCCTGGCATGTTTTCAGCAAGGCAGAGCAATGGATACCTGCAGGTTTATGGAAGTTGGGGAATTGGGGTAAGGCTCTTATGAGACTCAAGTATAATTGAACTAGGTGGAGCTTCTTCAACTGTAAACGTGTACAGAAACTCTAAAATCTCCTTTCACCACAATGCTTTTACTTCATAGCAATTAAACAGAACTCTAGTGTGTGGCAACAACCTCTGCAAAGCCTCAGGAAGGAACAAGGCATGTGGGAGGGCAGGTACTTGAGGTGTCAACAAATCAGACCCATGCACATGACCAGAATGTTAAGCTGCAGTTTCAGCTTCTGTGTTAATTGGTGCTGGCAAAGCACAGCCCCAGTGCAATTAACTTTACTGCAGTGGAAGAAGAAATATTTAAACCTCGTAAGTGCCGTGCTATGCACCTCCTAAAGGTATTCAGTTATTGCAAGGAAATTGTACAGCTAACAACGCTGAGTGAAATATAGAGGTCTGGAAGTGACAACAGGGAAATCAAGTACTGATGCATTGAGTTATACAGGTCACTGCAAACCACAATTTACAGAGGATGAATATCTACTGGCTTCAGTGAGATTTAGTTGTCTTCGTATGCTCTTCAACAGATTTTGAATCAAAACTTAAATAAAGAAGAGGCAACAAATTGGATATGTATATATAATGATTCTGAACCCTTTCTTTCTAATACAAAAATAAGATATATTTGATAGAATTGAAAGGTAACAAAATTAGAAAAAAGGAAAAGAAAGACTGTTTGGTTCTTCATTAACTTTTAAAGCTGACAACTGTAACAGGTTGCCCAGGACAATACCTTCTAGAAATGCAGCTGGATAAATAAGGGTGATCAGAGAGTAAATTAAGCTTATGAAACAAATGACAGTCAGAAGAAAGTCACTGGAAGAATATATTAGTTATTTGTAATTATCTTTTGTGGACTTTCCTAGTTATCTCATCCTGGACAATGTCAGGGAATACTTAATAAAGAGGAAAAGACCACAGTTCAGCTGGCTGTAGTTGCAATTATTTAAGAATATGTAATAGGAACAGATTTCGTTAGGAAAAGTGAAAATGTGAAGAACTGGGGTTAAAACTCCTCAGATTATTCAGAAGATGTTTCTCTTGCTGGAAGCAGTTCTCTTGTCTGGGTTTCTGTGGGTCTGATCTGACCCTGTTCTCTAGGATGTTCTCTAGGATGCCCTGCTGTGAGTTACTGCACACGTGCAAATTGATGATGGCAGTTGCACACAGATATTAACACAAATCAAATTAAAAAATCATAAAGTAGGTTGCAACTTCCTCATATGTCTTTTTAATAGCATTAGTAGAAGAAGAAATTAAGATGGATAGTGTTTCACTTTGAAGTTGTCCTCTTTATCGTTATTGTTGTACATATTACCACGGACTTTATCAGTTCTGGTGATAGAACAGAATACAATATCCTGGGTTGGTAGGGATCCACAAGGAGCAGCTCTTCACAGGACAACCCCAAGAACCCCACCATGTGCCTGAGAGCCTTGTCCAAACACATCTTGAACTCTGTCAGATCTTAGTATTGTGACCACTGCCCCGGGGAAACCTGTTAAGTGCCCAACCAGCCTCTGTGTAAAGAACTTTTTCCTAATATCCAACCTAAACCTGCTCTGACAAAACTTCAGGCCATTCTCTGAGGTTCTGTCACTGGTCACCAGAGACAAGAGACCAATCCTGCTCCTCTGCTTACCTTGAGGAGGAAGTTTTAGACTGCTGATAGTGATAATCCATGAGCTCACTAAAGTCAATACAGTATATAGACTTAAAAGTCTATCCTTCCCTGTAGAAATTGGTGAATGCTCTTCTCTCATGAAAGGCCAGTGAGAGAAGGAGCACAAATCACCCCACAATTTTATCTGTACACATTGTTTCTGAACATGGGGCTACCACAGGTCTCTAAAGGGAGGCACTGGGCTTTCAAATAGCTCTGTAGCCACTAGGAGGTTTTGCAAAACTTCTAAAGCCTATTTATCTAAAATTCATGAAAGCCAGTGGAGGGAGAAGCAAGCCCAGAAAACAGGAAAGATATCAAAGTCGTTTTCACTGTGGGCTACAGAGTGAGAAAGGTACCAGAAAGGAACAACTGCAAAGACCAGGTGGATGTGCTAAAATCATTGAGTCCAAATGACAGCCCCAAAGCCCCATGGTGACCACTAAACCCTATCCTCAAATATCATATCCACATTTTTTTTGAACACTTCAAGGGATGGTGATTCCACTACTTCCCTGGGCAACCTGTTCCAACGCCTGATCCCCCTTTCCAGTGAAGTCTGGCTTCTTCTTGGATCCTGGCTTTCCAATTCCTGCTGTCTGTTAATTTGGCAGTTTCCATTGGACAACAAACATTTCTAACAGAGGCCCTCAGGGATGTTTAATTCATCCCTATTTCTTCTCTTGGACAACCTGTGTAGTTCCCAGTGATAGATCTGGGTTGCCTCACCAACAACAACCACTGTAGTTACCCAAGGTGACTAACTTGGGTGACCAACCCCTGAAACTCATACACAGGAACTGAAAGAGATCTCAAGGAAGCTCTCATGCCTAAATGTCTTGTTATTCTTAATGTCTTGTTATTCTTAAAGCTTATATAAAGATAAAATTGTGGTGATGAATAACAGTTGTGAGTCCAAACTGGTTTCCATACTTTAAAGTTCTACAAAGAAAAACTTTGAGCAAAAGGAGAAAGAGTTCTAAATACACCAGGCAATGGAGGCTAACAATGCCCTTGAACTGAAATAGAAGAAACATTACAAGTGGGCAGGCAAATTGAAAACCATTCTCCTGCTCTCTCATTCATTCTCCTGTCTGCTTTTTTCAGTCATACAGATTTGATTTTAAAACACCTGGAGGGAATACCATTGAACCAGTAAATTTTACTTCAGTTCCAGCTCATCTGTGGCTGAAACTCTTTTGGTTTAATTCCAGTTCACACTAGTCAGAAACAGCTAACCCTCAGCTATTTAGAAATTATTCCTTTTGAAAAATGTATTTAAAAATTTAAAGTCCATGTGACAAAGGCAACACTAGAGACCAAGGAAACTAGGAGACTACCAGGAAAGGACTCCAAGGTACTTCTTCCAAGTCCTCCGTCACAGCCCAGACAAATTTGTGTTCCCAGTAGTTCCAACCATACCACTGCTTGCTTAGTTTAAGGAATTTAAGGGAAACTGAGCTGTTGATTTCAGACCCAATTGTACCATTGCAAAAGTAAAGACAGCAGGAGATGGAGTTTAATGACTGAAGGGAATCACATCCTTGCAACCACATACACCACTGAAAAAATATTTAGCACAGAAGCAGAAGGACTTTGGTATTTCTGTATAATGAGGTATATGAGGCTGGCCAAGAGGGAAGGAACACTAAGTCCTGCATGGTAGAATCACAGATCTTTTCAAGACCATGCCTGATGGTAGTAGCAGGTGGAATCAATTTTTCTTTGAGCCCATTCATTTCTCTTTTAGGTTTAACAAATAATTTCAATATTTGTTCTAATTAAGCTCTGATATGGGGGGAAATAATGGTTTGAATAATTTTCACTTTTGGCTTTGGGTTCAGTTTGTTTGTCCAGTGACACTCTGTCTGTCCAGTGAGTAGCACTGAAGGTGTCAGGGTCTAGTGGTGCTTGAAGACCAGTGCCTGAACCACTGGTACCTCTACTGAGGGGTGTTTTTGTGTCTGGTAGTCATAAATACAGAATAAGGAAAATGGGACAGGAGCTTACCTGCACCTTATTTCTGCTTCTGGACTGAGCTCTCCTTGAGTTTGCTAGATAGCCTTGAGAGATCCCTTCCTGCACCAGATTACACAGGGAAATTATTGAGAAAATTAGACATGGAAAATAAGACACTCAACACGCAGCCTATTCAGCAGGATTTCTGACAGTTCACTGTGGATCTATCCCTGCATTGTTGCTCAGTGCAAGCATGTTAAGTAGTAAAGGCCTTTCTCACCATGGCTATGTCCCATGCCAACACATTATCCAGCTGTTCCAGACTGAGTGTTTTCACCACGTGGCACCTCTGTTTCTTCTTCTGTTCAGTGTCTTCCCACATTCTTCCACTTTTCATTTTCAACTTCCACAGCATTGTTTACTGCGCTGCCAAAGCCAAATAGGATTAAACCTGATAAAGAGAAGCAGATGCATTACATCTGGCAGAAAACAAAAGATCAGCATTTGGCGCGAGGGTTTATTGATTGTGACAAGGCTCTGGAATGTAATTAATTTTGCAAAGCCGTGCCAGTGAATGCCATTCAAACTCACCAGATGTGCCAGGGAGGGAGATGCCAACTCTTCTTCCAAGAGGACGGCTTGCTGCCTGCTGACTCTCATTTGTGCAGCTCCATAGGTGTCAAAGGAAATAATGTCTCTTTGGATGGCAACAGAGAACAAGCTATTCTCTGCAGAGCTACTGCATATGCAAAAGGGGTTTTTTGCTTGGTGCTGGTGTAGTTTAACTGGGTGGATGTGTTTTTCCATTTATTTATTTATTTATGTGGAGTCTTTGTCTACAATTAAATTCTGGGCAAAGCACGCATTGGTCTGAAGTTACCAACAGTCAAAGACAGGGGCACACACAGACCAAAGAACTTGTACATCCACAAAAATAATTGCTCATGCAGAATGGGAAGCAAGAGATAAAATGCAATTTCCTCATAATATGGCTTTGTATTCAATTTTTGCTCACTGGAAAAATTTCTCCAGATGCACATGTTGCTTCTGGCAAGGGGGAAAGTGCAATTTTTTTTTTTTTCTTTTCCTACTAAACTTCACTACAGCACAGACAGAATAATGCAGAACACAATATGCAATAACAGGCAGCTGTTAGTGTTTCATTTTACTGGGATTTAAAGTTTCTGTAAAGCTGACAGCAGAGGAGACAGGCTTTTAATGGGGTAGGTAGTTTAATTTTGCCAACTGGTGGCTGCTGCTAAGACAAAGCCCATTTTTTTACACTTGGGTCCAGGTGTGTGTGGCAGGAAGCTGGAGGAGCCAGATCAAGATGGAGCTGGGTGGGAGAAAAAAGCACACACACACACACACATGCAAAACTAAGGGTCCAAGAAACTCAGTCCCCCATAACGTGAAACGGTTATTTCCAAATAAACTTAATTTTAGCATATTAGCATAATTTTTATAGCACAGCTGATGCTTCTGGCCTGCCAATCTTCTGCCTCCTGCACACAACTCCTGCTTTATGCTCCTGCACAGCAACTGTGGCCTTCTGCCAAAGGGATATTTGACATGAGTGGAGAAGGGGAGGCAGCAGGAATGGCAAAACAGCTCTCCCCTTGCTTGTCTCCGGGGTCCCCAAACATCTCCTGATGCATAACACAACTGTGGGACCAGCTAAGTCTAAAAGATATTCAAGACAGAGAAATATCTTCAGGACAGCTAACGCTGAGGGTTAGAAAAGACAAGAATGTCACAGGGCTGGAAAAAAACTCAAGACAGACTATGATGACATGTCCAGGGCTGAGTAAATTAATGCATGCCATGAGACCTTCCCACACAACCTCCTCACATTACAGCCCCAGGCCAAAACTCATCTTCCAGTAGCAGGTACGTCTCCACCTCATTCTTCTCGACTATGTTCAGACCTCACAGGTTGTTATTAAGACATTGAGCAGGTAGGCACAGGTTACAGTTTAGGCCGCATTATTATTGCATAGGGAATATTAGAAAAACAGGGAAAAACTAATTATTAAAGAATTATTCCTTATTAAGGAATTATTCCTGCTATAGAGAACACATAATCCAAAACTGAGGAGGGAGAAGGGACAGGAAGCTGAGATATCTTCCATCAACAAATGTATGCAAAACGAGCTAAGGATTTTCATACCTTCTTGAGATGACATGGGAGGCCAGGTCTTCAATCCCTTTTTGTTTGCACATGATGGCATTTTGGTAATTAAAGTTGTTTTCTTTCCTTGAGCACTTTTCCATTCAGCAGAACTGATTGTACCAGTGTGATTCTACTCCCAGTCTCCCACTGGCCCAGTACAGTTCCTTTCCAGACACTCCAAACCCTGCTTCAGCCTCCAGCCAAAACTTGGCAGTTCTGTATTCTACAAGATGTGTTTTCCCCAGACTAGTTTTCAGAGAGGCTTTATCAATTTTAATTAAAATGCTGCCATCTCTCTTGGTACTTGCTGTTTGGACCACATGTAAGCCACAAAACATAATTCACCTTTTGCAAGATAGAAGTGTGAAGTGAAATCTCTTGCCCTGTGATGATGGTGATAATAAAACAGATCATGTCTGATAATTTCTTTGATGTTTTGTTTTAGAATCTGTATCTTTGATCTGTTTAATGTTTATTTGGGATATCTCTGAAATATTAAAGTGGTTTGATTTTGCTGAAGGAAAGAGTCCCGTGGAAATTAGTGGCACAGTCAGAGAAGGCAATTAGTGGTACAGTCAAGAGAAGCAAGCATCACACAAACAGTGGTCTCTTACCCTAAAAATTTCAAATGTCACAAACCTTCATCCATGGTACTTTCATCATTTTTTACCCTTAGACTTTGACTGAAGAGTAGATCAAAAGGAGAAAATCAAGAAGAGAACTATAGGAATGTGCTTAGGTAGAAACTATGAGCCATGAGGAAAGATTGATCAGAATCACAGAATAGTTTGGATTGGAAGGGAACGTAAAGATTATTTAGTTCCAACACCCATGCTCATGAGGATATTGTTTCAGGGAGGAAATTACAAGAAAGAATTGTAAAACCCTTAAAATATGGGGGAGGGTGGGCAGGAGTGGGAGGGGGGGAAGAAACTGAAAAGAAAGCAGGAATAAACCATTTTCCATGTTTATGGATAATAGGAGAGTCAGTCTCATCTTAAATTGTAGGAAAAGACATATGGTTTGGAGATGAGGAAAGTGTTTCCAGGGGTTAGAGGAATGAACAGCAGGGACACAGCGGTCCTTCACTGTTAAAGGTTGTCACAAACTGAGTAGAAAAATAGCTGCCTTGAATGGTGTAGAAACAATTGGACCTAGCTGAACAACTCCTTGAAACTTCTTCCGGACTATGTCTTTCCCCTGGATCCTCCTTCCTTCCCAACCTGATCAGAAGAAGATGGTAAAAATGAAAACATTAACTTCCTGCCATGGAAATATTTACTTATTACAGAAGGACGTAATCTTAAGGACAGGCCAAAACTCATTTGAGTCCAATATCCTGCATCTGACAGTGACCAGCAACAGATGTTTTGGGAGAGAATAGAAGAAACAGAACAAGTGCTGAATGGGTGTTTGGCTGGTACCTCTTCCCAGATCTCAATACAGCTTAGGGATTTTTAGAGACAGAGAAAGTACCCGGAATTTGGAACCAGTATTACAAATCATCTGATATGTTCCACACAAAATAGTGCAATAATGACAATTAATATAAATAAATAAAACTTATTTTCCCATGAGATTAATTTAAAGTTATCTTTACTTTCAGGAAAGAAACTAAGGTTTTAAATACATTTCTACCCCCTGATACTCTTCAGAAGCCAGCTGGGACCCAAGAATTTCTTTACAGAGGAGTCAAAATATTGAGGAGAGCTGGGAAATTGGTATCAATGTTTAGAAATCCAAAATTATGACTTTCAGTTCTATTTCTTTCACAGAATTCTGGATTTTTGTAAAGCTTTCTGGAAGATGTATGTCAGACCCTTCAACTTGTCAACTTAAAGTCTTTAATGTTGGGTTTGAAATGAGCTCCATCTTTTCATCCCAGGAAGTCTTTTTGATGACAGGGGCAGCATTGTCTATGTGTGAAGTGCTGGTGAACATAAAGCTTCACTCATAGAGGTTTAATTTCATTTTATTTTGTGTCCATGTGTTGGTTGTCTTCTAGCGGTCACATCAAGAGTTTCTGCATCCTACCTGTGAGCTCTGCAAAGGTGTTCTCCCTAAATTATCTCAAGTCGTGTTATAGAACCAAACTGTGGACAACTGAACTGAGTCCAGAGTAAATGTCTCTTCCATGTTCATGTGTAATGATTTTCTTGTCCCTGTAGTCATGGGAGTTTCTGTTATTCCAAGGAAGTTATGAACACACTCATTTCCCCTCACGACAGTTTGTTGTAAAGAAGTCCCTCCAAGGTACCTCACATACACAAGGGACTGAGGTACTCAGAGGCACTGAACTCATTCCCACTTTAGGAAATCTAAGCTGGTAAACCTGATGACACGACTTGATGGTCCTGTGTTACGTTCCCTTAGGTAAAAGCGGGTCAGAATAGAAATCCCACAATCTAGATAATTTCCTTACCTTTAACTGCTTTGTAGTGCAGGGATTTAATGACACTGTTGGGCCTCTCAGTGCCTGAGCTCTGAGAGCTGAATCAGACATTGGTTGAGGTAAGCAAGAGACACGGAAACACTGAGGGGATGCGAACCTGGCTCACAAAATATATTTTTGACAGAACTGAGGATTCAAGCAAAGTCTTTTTCTTCTTAGTCCCTTTAGGCCACGGGCCATACTGCCTCTCTGTAAGTAAGAGATTTTTCCGTTAAAAAGTCATTGAAACTATTGAAGAAGGCAATTTTCATGCACAATGTTTCTTGGTCACAAGAATAGAAAGGAAAAGGAAAATACAAACCAAAAAAAACGACCACAAACCCCCACAAGCTCTTGAAACAATCCTCACCTTCCAGCTAATCTTTACAATGCCATTTTAACATTTTATAGTGTATAAACAACACCTTGATGTTATTGCTGTGCCAGAAGGCTGATTACGACAGAAGGCAATAATAGGCCACACATATGCCAAAGTCCAACTGCTACTTCAGGCTTGGATTTTATAGAAGGACACATTTTCACATTCTTCTTTATTGACTCCCCCTGTGCCCCTCCCTTTATGTGCTGTTAAAGAAATGCCAACATAAAACTGGCTAAAAATAAAGCCAGTTCGGGCATATTTTTCATGTTATTGTGGGATAAATAAAGCTGTCTAAAGGAAGTATGCTATTAACCATGAATCATGGGGGGAAGCAGGGTTTTGCTTGACTAGTGTTTGAAGGTATAAAGCATTCTTTAAAAACAACAACTCTAACCCTATTTTAAGAACTACATATATATAGGATTTTATTTCTAGGCACTTCCAGAAAAAAATAATAAATGCAATATAAAATAAAATTGATGTTAGATCCTGGGCCTAGATTTTCAGGAAAAAAAGTCACAAGTTTTTATAGACTGTTTTCTGAGCCTCCGTCTGTCTCCTTTTGTCACTCCTGTCTTTTGTTTTCTTTCTTCTCATTAATAATATGACCCTGCTACTGGAACTCGAGCCATACACCCAGACTCATACGAGCAGGTAAGAAGCAGCAGTACGTGTACAGAACAGAGGTTAGAGACAAACATTGGTACACAAATTCAAATATGAAGGGACTTTTCATCTGACATCCCTACACTAGCATTTTATTAACTTCAAAAGAACCCCCTGGTTGGTTTTTTCACACCAAGCATTATTCAGACCTTAGTAGCGGAAACTAAGATGTCTCTCTGAAGATGGTGTCAGACTGAGGGTTTCTGCTAAGATGCAAAAATGCTCTGTAAAAGCCTTGTTTTTCTAGCTTGCACACACCCAGAAGGTTCCTAGCTGCCTTCACAGAGGTGAGTTACATATGGGATCACAATCTTGTTGGTGATTGATCACACTGAGAGACTAATCCGGAAAGAACTGTAGAGGCTCATGGTGAAGGCTTCAATACCAGATTTCTGAAAGCAGATTTAGGGGATTGAAACTTGTGTGCCACCTAATTAAATGCCTGATTGCTAAGAGTTCATAGGATCATAGAAAGGCTTAGGTTGGAAGGGATTGGACGCAAAAAATGCTTTGTTCCTTTTCATGGGCAGAGACACTTTCCAGTGTCCCAGGTTGCTCCAACCCATCCAACCTGGCCTTGGACACTTCCAGGGATGGGGCAGCTACAGCTTCTCTGGGCAACCTGTGCCAGGGCCTCACCACCCTCACAGCTAAGAATTTTTTCTTAATATCTAATCTAAGCTTAATTATCTTAATATCCAATCTAAACACACTCTCAGTGTTAGGCCATTTGTCCTTATCTGGTCACTGCCCTTGCAAACGGTCTCTCTCCATCTTTCTTGTTAGCTCCCTTCAGTTGCTAAAAGACCACAAACAGGTCACCCTAAAAACCAGAGCTGATGGAGAGCTAACAAATAAAGTCAGTAGAGATTAGAGGATAAGTCACACAACATTCAACACTAGTGCTTGGACATCAGTCTTGTCTGTTGATAGTCCAGTAGGGCTACACAGGTTTTCAGGAACCATCCAAATTGCTTATGCAGGGAGGCATCTTGTACTATTTCAGAAGCTCTAGGATTTCTTACATGACCTCCAAATAGTATCCAAGCAGTGCATGGGTTATAAATGCCATCTGAAATATAGAACAATTCCTTGCAGATCTCTAGCATACCATAAGACATCTCAGATAACACTTGAACCTCCATTTTATCAACTGGATCACTTATGGATTGTGGATACGACACAGAAATGACATATAGCTGTCTTTATATGTAGACACAAAGCTTAGTTTCCTGATTCTGTACCTGAATCCCACTTCTTATGCAAGAGATTGTCCAGCACTGACCACATCAACAAATCCTGTTGAAACGAGGTAAGTTTGCATGGAACCCCGAATCAGAAACTGTGATACCAGTAAAGGAACAGGGAAAAAAACCAAAATTCAAAACAAGTTCCAACCTCAGAGCAGGATGAGAAAAGGTCAAGGTGGAGTTCTACAGAACTATTAATTAGCTGCTTTTCAACACAATCTTTGTGCCCTTTGCAACTGAAGATGGTGAGACCTGAACCCCACCTAAGCCTGAGACCCCATCACACGTCGTTACTTCTTCAGACTTAAACCATAACACCAGTATAAGCAGCCACCAAAACAATACTTGATTCTAACAGCAACTTGAGAACTTTCAGAATGAAAGCTCCTAAAATTGAAATGAACATCTTGTTTGAACATATTTTAAAAACAATTACACTTCTTCTCTCATTACATAAAATTTTAATCCAAGACTTTACTGTTATAGAAAAATACAGAGAAATAAATAGTTCCTCAAAATAATGGGCTTTATAACTCTACCAGAGTACTTCAGCATAATTCTTTAACCGTCTTTGAGTACTTAAAAAGTTGTCTTTTTGTGGGCCTTTTCATAAGTGCTTTTTTGCTCAGAAGGTTGAAATGCATTGCTCAAATTTTCTTGACAGGCATCCCAAAATACACTTATGTGATCAGAGAGATAAAGAAGTAGTGAAAGTGCTGTGCTCTTAAAACACTCATAATTGTACTAAAACACAATAATCATATTTTTAAAGGAGAATTTTCAAGTATTAGATGCACTAGAGTAACCAGAATGTCTAAGTAAATATTGACTATGTCTTCATTAATCCTTAAGGTTTACAGAAAAAAGGAATAGTCCTTTGAGCAAAACCCTACTAGTTTTGTTTGTTTTTCTTAAACTCATCTTTTTCCTGAAAAATATCCTTTTAGATGTAAAATTCTTGATTCTTTGATGATTTACATAGTGATGCACATACATAAAACAAATGCTATGATTGGGAAATAGAAATCTTCATGTATACTGAAAGTAGATAATTTTCTTGTTGCTAATTTGTACCATTCTACTGTCATAAGAAATGCAAGAGTTTTTTTTGATTTTTTTGGTGTGTGTGTGGGTTTTTTTGTTTTGTTTTGGTTTGGTTTTTTTTAGAAATTCACCTTCAGGAAGGTAATTTCAAAAGAAACTTACTCAAATAACACAGATTCATGTATAGACTGTAGAATGTGAAAATAGGATCTCCAAAACCCTTAAAGCCCACCAGCGTTGAAGCAAAAAACCAAGCTTAAGATTAATATTTTTTTTTTTTAAACCTGTGGCTGTTAATAACTTTAGATCTTGTGGAGTGGCAAAACAGATTCTCAGATGTGAGCAACATATTTTAAGGACTATGGGCTCAATCCAGGCTGGTTGCTGCAGGTGCCTGACTTAGACACTGCTGGCATTATAGTCTACCTTGGTAGGTTCTCCTCACCTAAATTTGGTTGTCTGAGCATCAGAAATCCAAAGTCACAGCCAGTTGCCCCAGGCTGAGCTTGAAGTGAATAGGGAGAAATTGGCATGCCCAGCAGGTGACTCATGCTTCACTTTGTGAGATGTGATGGATCACTTTCTGAACACAACTGTTTCCCTCCACTGAATGTAAATGGACCTGAGGGATCTGCTCACTGACTCTTAAACACTTAACTTGTAACAGTCTAAGTAAAAGCAGACAAATCGTGCCTATTATCTCGGAGTTCTAGAAGGTGATGAACAGCACAGGCTGCCTCCTCCTCAGCCCTGACTAAACCTTGTTGTATCTGATAGACAGAAGCAGTCTTACTGCCTGGCCTGACACGTGTAGTAGGATTTTGCTGTCTTTGTTTCTCTTACATTTCTGTGTTTTTGCAGTTCTTGTGAATTTTTTATGAGGAATCTGATTTTGCTGAAGTTCTTAATATTCCCTATTGAAAGTGGCAAGAAACTATTTTATTTTTATTGATTTTACACATTTTTTAAAATGGTTTGGGTTGGAAGGGACCTTCAGGACCATCTTGCTCTGACCCCCCAACCACTAGATCAGGTTGCTCCAACATCTATCTGACCTGGCCTTGGACACTTCCAGGGATGGGGCACTCACAGCTTCTCTGGGCAACCTGTACCAGGGCCTCACCATGGAGAATTTATCACAACAAGAATTTCCTCTCTATATCCAATCTAATCCTCCCTTTTGTCAGTTTGAAGCCATTCCCCCTTATCATATCCCTCCAGGCTGTTGCAAAAAGCTCCTCTCCAGCTCTCTTGAAACTCCTTTAGCACCTGGAAGGTGCTATATGTCTGTATTGAAATTAAAATGGCTGAGGAGGAGTAAAGTGTTTATTAAAAAAAAAAAATTTGAAATTAATCCTGAAGAGTTTAGTGTCATGGATAGATCATCTCTTCTTTCAATGGCAGAGACTCCTAGATCATGTAACTGCAGTGCCTAAGGGGACCCTCACTACACAACAGGAGAGTTACTGACTAGTTTTGCTGCTAAACCCACTATGAAATAATGTAGGAAAAGGTCAGAAAAATTACACCCATCACCAGCACCATGAGTTTCTATTATGATTTAAGGCAAAAACAACCCTGCAGTGTCTTGTGAAATAGTCCTTCTAACTTTGTACCAGCTGTATCAGAATCACAGAATCACAGAATGCTTTGTGTTTGAAGGGACCTCCAAGATCATCTAGTTCCAATCCCCCTACCATGGGCAGGGAGATCTTCCACTGGAAGTTGAAAGTGAGGCAACTCGCATATGCCGTTCAATATGGAGCATTAGAAATGCAGTATTAATTTATAACAAGTTAAAGATCATCAGCACTTGTTGTTAGCCACTGATATATTGCTGCTCTTTGAAAAATTTTTGGTAGAGGAATATTTTTTTCCCATAATGCTGGGGGAACTTGATGAATAATAACCTTAATGAAAGGCTAACTTGATGTAAGAAAGTTTTTCCCCATGCAATTAAAGATGCAGGTGAAATAAAAATTCTTCAATGTGTCCAGAAAAATTCTCATAAAAGCTAAGTTCAAGGTGGGACATCAATCAGATTTTTCTAAATTCTGTTTATGAGGTAACACCTCTACATGGTTGTAGTACAGCTGTGACTACACAACCCTGTTTTTGAAGCTTTGGGCAGCCCTGGAAACCAAGAGGAACATCACACAGGCACTGGTAGACAAACAGGCTTGGTGAAAATGCCTATTATAAGAAATATATTTCAGGGAATAATTCTACACTGGAAAGTAGAGAGACTCAGAGAGTTAATGAATACCTAATATCTGAAGGAACAAACTGCACACGTATCTTTGGAAACCTACAATGAGTATTCTGTTTAGTTACTAATGATATTATTGACCATTCACCTAATATGATGAATTACAATGAACAAGTCTATATTAACTTTCATTTTTTCATCCATCAGTGCTCATTCCTTTTCACTGAACAGTCATCCTCAACGCAACTTCCTGTACTTGGCCTGCAGGGAAGTTTTAGAGTAACAACAAGAACCATCCCCAGAAAATAATGAACATCACTGGACTGTCCATCTATTGAACATCTATATAAACTAAATAACTAATAATGGATGCCTGCAGCAGTCAATATTTCACTTGTAGCTATTTGGATGAGGAATAAAAGAAAGAACACTTTATTACAGAAAGAGGAAACAAAATGTCAATTTGGAGTTGAAAAAAAAATTAGCCTGAATGAAAATCTCTCAATGACTGTAAACATACACTGCAGTGTCTGTGTCAAAAATAGTAATGGGGAGGATTGTGGCAGCTTCTAAAAGAGAGCCTACAGAGAATTGTCTTCTTCAAAAGAAGATATTTGAAGGGATTTAAAAAAAAAAATCTTGAACAGAAATGATTGTTGGCAACTGAAGCAAAATCCTGAATGAGTTTGTGCTGTTTATTATACCAAAAGAATATGATGAAATAACAGTATGTGTAAAGCAACAAAACCCAAGTTATTGTTTGTTTTTATCGCTTTGGGGGGGAGTGGAGTGTTTTTGGTTTTGTTCCATTTTGTTTCTTTTAGTTTCATTTTTTTCTCCATACAGGATGCAAATGTATTTAGGAATTCAGTGGTGTAGGATGTTGTGGAGGACAAAATTAGATTAGGCAAATTTTTGGAAAACAGGCCCAATATTCACAATAAAATCATGGTCAGAATTATTTCCCTAACTATTTTTTCCCTAACTTATTTTAAGCAGAACTGTGCCCTAATGGGAGATAGTTCAGTCCCCTCTTTCTAGTAATTTGTTTATGCATTTATTACTTACTCCTGTTGGCAACTGATTTCTGCCTAAGCAGCATTTTCAACTAGTTGAAATAGGAAATTCTTTTGTTCACTTTTCATATTATTTTCTATGATTTAGACTCTATGAGTTATAAGTTCTAGAAGGGTATTGGCAGTATACTGAACATTTCACCAAACTGTTTATGAAGAGGAAAAAACAACATTTTCATAATTTCTTTGTTGGTAATTTGTAGTGAATTCTTAACACCTTAGGTGATTTCAAGGCAAAAAAATGATGCCCATGTAAAATGCCTCTGCTACTGTATTACTCTTCTTTCACAGAGGACAGCAGAGATGCATAGACTGAGGATTTGTCAATTCTTCTTCTGTTTTGCCATCAGGAAGTTTTTTGTAAGGAACAGCCTCCCAAACCAACATGAAATCGTGATGTGCTTGTCTCCGAAATTTGTTGTCAGCTGGGATTTGCTCACCTCAATGAAAAAATATTTAGAGAAAAAGCAATAATGAGAAACTCTCTTCGTCTGGAGATATTGAGATGTGTGAAAACTGAGGGCCCTTCTAGATCTGGATTCTGAGGGGCTCTCAATATTTTCACTCGCTTCATACATTTACTGAGAAAAAATTTATTATCACCTGATTCAAAGTCCATTATAGTCAATATGAAAAATCCACCAATTCCTGCAAGATTTGTCTCAAACCAAGAATAAAAGGCTTCTTAATTTAGATCTCCAATTTTCATGAGAACTTATTTTATAGCCATCTATATATGCAAATTAAAACTGTGAATGTTATGCTTGCTGTTTATCATGGTGACTGTTTACTCTAGGTAGCTCTCAGATTTCTTTAATAATTTGTGTTATTGCCCTCTAGAATTATCTTTCATCTAATTGCTAGACTATATATGTAAATGCTGTCTGATTTAATTAACATTTTCCCCTTTTGAAATGATGAACAAAACTCAAAAAGTTTTAGATGGGTCATATTCTATAGATATTACATTAGATATCCTATGCTGTTCCACAAAATATATTGTAGCTCTTCCATAAAAGATATTGTAGCATCTCCCCAGAGGATTAACAAACACAGGATTAAGAAACACAGGCTTGGTCTTTAATGAGCCTATTGGTGAACACACTTCAAAATGTCACATCCAAATGGTTCAGTGGAGATTAGTGAAATCTATATTAACATCCACCTGAATTGGTAATCTATATGATATCACAGAGAACTATAATGAATTATGAGTTTAGTCAGTAAAGAGTCACAAATGTACCAACATCTTCAACAGGAGAGCTCAGGAGCAGAATTGATGTCAATAGATTATGTCAGCCTACAGTTTATATGTGTATATTGGTTTGTTTACAGTGCATCTATTTATCTATGTTCATACACACACACTTCAAGTCATCCACCAGTAAATCTCAATCTGGATTTCCCATCCCTTAATCTCCATTTTCACTACCAGTTCATGTGGAACATGCAAAGTATATACCATAAAATTATCTTTGTAAATGCTCTGTCAGTATACTTAATGGTATACTCAATGGGTTTAAACAGGAATGAGGCCAAATATGTTCCCATACCACACCAGGAAGAAATCACACAATTTGATAGAAGTAAGGTGCTTTGCTGTACTTCTAAACTACACATTCATGACACAAATCACTCTCACTCGATGAAGAAGGAACATCTGGTTCAATTCCTTTTGGGATAATAGACCTTCCTTTCTTCATTCATCCTTGTTGGTCCATAACACACTTATCTTTGCAGAGTCACTCATGAACAGCAAATTTGCACCCTGCCTTAATGCTTACTCTTTTGACACAGTGGTGAAGATTGATTATCTTTCTCAAAGACACATTATCTTTAGGTGTCTCTGAAGGAACATCACCCAGCACAACTACTAGTAATAGAAGGAACCAAGCAAACTAGCCATACAGTCATAGCTTGATTCCTAACTTTCATATATTTTAAATTCAGTAAGATTCTTTCCATCCAAGCATTGTGTATTCAGAAATAGCTTTGCTTGAAAGCTGTATGCAAGCAGTTAGACCACCAGCTGCTTGCAGAGACAAGTCCTTACAGACACACTTGATAATGTGCTGTGTCACATGCCAGTGTAATCCATGTCATGATCCATTCTGCTTATGACACCTTTCTCAGCAATGTGTGTTTTAGGCACTTTTATACTTTTGTTGAACTGGAATCGAAGACTTCCACTAGGTTTGCAATCATTTAAGAAATTTGACCCAAAGATTCAGTGACACAACCATATGTCAAACAAAAATACCTTTGGCCTTCTAGAATTTTCATGCAAATGTCAGAGGTTGGAAGACAATTAATAAAAGGTTCTTTTGGGAAGCCAGGAAGCAAAAAAACCTTATTTCTCTGTTGTTGTTTGACAGGCATATAAAAAATGATCTTAACAATTTGATTCTGGAACAACTAAGCCATGCCCTACACAAAGAGTTGTGGTGGTTTGACCCTGACTGGACACCAGGCTCCCACCAAAGCTACTCTATCAATCCTCTTCTCAAATGGACAGGGAAGAGAAAATATAATGAAAAACTCATGAGACAAGTGCAGGGAGAGATCACTACAGTGTGGATGTCATCCACAGAGTCAGTCCTCCAGGAACAGATTGCTCCTGCCTGGACCCCTCAGGGTCACAAGTCCTGCCACCAAACCTGCTCCTGTTTCCAGTTTTGAAAATTAAATGTAAGAGAGAAGTTTCTTAGTGAATTTCTGCTGGAAGAATACAAAAGGTTGCACAGCAGATGTGTGCAAGGTAGACTAGGAGTTGAATGAACTTTTCAGATTCTGTACACCTTGTGGAATATCAAGGGACAATTTTAGGGTCTGGTTAACTTGACTTTGGCTTTTTGGTGGTCTACACTAGGATGGGTTAGGTTATATCATAAAAATATTTACTTCTTCTTAGACAAGAGGTAGTTAGGTCAGCCATAAACAACTGTATCATACAATCTGAAGTTGGGTGAAGTGAAAGTTTCTCCTACTGATTTATAGGCCATATCACTTGCTGTCTCAGCAATGCCAGGCTTTACCACCTTCTTTCCTATTTCTCTCTTAAACACCAGGGTCTTTTACTTTAAGTTACACTTAAGAGACAAAAATCTATTCTGCAAAAATATTTAAAATGGATTCAGCATTTCAGATGGAGCTGCCAGGTAGGACACAGGGGCAAGCTACTACTTTGTCTGTTAAACTGTTACTCAATTTCGGTCAACAATGCCAGAGACACTAGCTAGTTCATAGCATGTATTGATCCCAAATAAATTCCAATGCTTTATAGAA
This sequence comes from Pachyramphus minor, assembly GCA_013397135.1. Classification (NCBI taxonomy): domain Eukaryota; kingdom Metazoa; phylum Chordata; class Aves; order Passeriformes; family Tyrannidae; genus Pachyramphus; species Pachyramphus minor. The sequence continues at coordinate 126,425 of VYXB01002800.1, forward strand.
GTTTTTGCCTTTTTGGAGAGTCACTTAATCCTGAGGGCTGGAAGAGCTGAAATCCTGACCTTTGAAGGCAAATGGGTTATGAGTGAATCTGTACAGGTGCCCCAATACATTGTTTGTCCAGACTAGTAGAACTATTACTATAACTTGCAGAGGTACAAGTTAGTAAGTTTTAAAGGTAAGATCACGAAGTTACTGTTTTAGGCAAGGCTATTAAAAAAAAAGAAAGTCAAATTTTAATATTCAAAGAAGAAGAGAATAAACTGCAGTTATCTATGTGCTTCTAGAAAAAGAATATTAATATTAATCTTATTACTTAACATTTTGCATGGGTTGGCAAATGCTTCATGTAGAACCCATACCTGTAGAGAGATCGTGGTGTCCAGTATAAAGGAAACATCCTAGAGATCATGTTTATCACATCCAGCAGTGGGAAATACAGGAATTCGCCATTCCCTGTCCCTCATTTGGAAGCTTGTCACTTACTTTCCACCTGGTCCCGACCATGGTGTGCTCAATGAGGAAGTACTCTCCAGGTATGACCCACCCTTGGAGACCTGTAAGATGCCCATATCACATGGTAACTCAATTTCAAATCTCCAGACCACACACTTGCAATATTGATCTCAGTTTTCCAAACCCCAATTAGGCACGCAATAACGAAAATAATTTTGTAGAGCTGGTCTGTATGGAGGCAAAAGGATATCGAAATGAAAGCAAGGAATTACCCAGCCTGATTTAAAGTTGACCCCCTCAGGCTATTGCTCACTAACTCTGCACTGCAAAAGAATAAAACAATTCCCTTGTTCATCCTGGAAACTGGTTTTATATTCTCATAACAAACTCCTTTTCCAACAATCCAAACACTCTCCTACTGGGAAATATTATCGCCCGAAACAAATTTTGCTTCATGACGGTGAGTCAAACCTTCAAAGCTTTTCGCAGGTGACCCTGTAATGGGTTGGAAAAGAAAAGGCTGACAGTGTAACCAAGAAAGTACTCCATTTCCAGGTGAACAATACACAGAAGGCATATAAAAGAGGCAGTAACTAAAGACAAAACTAACAAACACAGAGCCGCTCACTCCAGACGGCCAAGGTTATTTTCAGGTGTTGCCTACTCTAGAGAAATCAATTGGCTGTAGCGTCCTTCAGCTGTCAGTAAGTGCTCTTGAGTCTGAGCAGATTTGATACCAGCAACTTTTCAGTGGCTATCACTGATAGCTCTCCAGGATTTGTGTGTCTGGGAGAGTTCACTCCACTGCTGGGGCAGATAATACACATCCCACTGCTTTACCATCTTCAGCAGCAGAGTTAACCATCTCTCATCTATTTTCTTCATCTGGCCTGAAGCCATCTAACTACAGCCGTGGTATAATGTGTTTTACAGAACCTACCTTGGGAGTTCCTTTCTTTTTTCTCAATAAGCAGTTTCTGGTACAGAAGTACCTTCCCCACCACACACCCACCATCCCCACCCCTGTGCCAGAAACTATCTAGTTCTTTCCAGCTGTATCTTTCTTCATCTCTGAAGGATGAGAAACTTTGCCAGTTCCTGGGGTATAAAGTGCCTCAGCTGTTTTAAAGAATATGGACATTTTTTTCTCCAATGATTGGAAGTCAAAGGTTAAAGAGGGGAAAGACCTGGAGGCAAAGGTAAAAACTTAGGGAAGTTGTAATGAAAAAGGTATCAGAGACCATCTGTTTTTAATCCTTCCCTGAAAATCCATAACTGCTTGAAATCACACCACTAGTTCAACAGGCAGACACCTTGTGATAAATGAAATGCAAAATTGAGATTTGGGTATAAAGAGTCCATTTATAGAGATTTTTTTTATTACTATTATTATTACTTTTTAAATTTAATTTTATTTAAGCTACTTTTGTGCATCCAGTCTGGAACTTTGCAGAATAAGCGCTTCAATAAATATTACTGGTTCTGTCATTTGTATGAGGTTCAAATAAGAGGCTTGAATGTCTTCTTTATTTCCGTTGTCATACTTTTAATTATTTAAGCCTCTTAAATGAAAATCCAATTTTCCATAGAAACATAGAAAATCTTGCCTGAGAATCACTTTTAAAGCTCACCTTGTTCCAACCCTCCAGCCATGGGCAGGGACAACTTCCACTAGGCCAGGTTGCTCAAAGGTCCATTCAGTCTGGCTGTAGGCACTTCCAGGGATGAAGCAGCCACAGCTTCTCTGGGGAACCTGTACCTGGGCCTCACCACCCTCATAGTAAAGTACTTATTCCTAATATCTGATCTAAATCTTCTCTCTTTCAGTTCCCTCTTGTTTTGTCACCTCATGCCCTTGTAAATAGCCACACCCCACTATTCTTGTAGTCTCCCTTCAGGTATTAGAAGGTTAGTGATTTTCATAATAATTATATGGGGCACATGGTTGTTGCCATATATATTGAAGAATGACTGGAAAATGAAAAATGTTTTATGACAGTCTATTTTGTTTACCACTCTCCCAGTGACCCTTTTTGCTGATGTTCACACCACTAAACTTAGATGTGGCTCCATGTGTGTTAGATGGAAGATATGATGATTCAAGTGCATAATCATGGCATATCATCCTTTCTTTAAATGCCAAAGATCCTTGCTGGACCTTTGCAGTTATTCCCATGTAGTTTCTACAGTCAACACAAACCTCATAACAATGAAACTATCAACACTTTTTCCATGAGTGGAAGGTGAGAACTGAACTTTTGTTCCTTTTTCTCCACTATCCTCAACATCATTTGCAACATTTAGAACCGTAACTTGAATTTTCTCAAGAAAGGGGAACAATAAGTCATCTCAATATGAGCTCAAGACATCTTCTATAGAATCCCAATAGATCAGTCTTGAGCAAGACCAAACACAAAAGAGGGTGGTTTTCCTGCAGTTATTGCTAATTTTGGCTTCTTCTGGTAGCCAGTAAGGTGAGCAAGGAGTTGTGGCTCATGGGGTTCAGCGTAGCCTGTGCTTCAACCATATGCAATATCTAGTGTGTTGTAAATTAATACGCTAATCTAACCTCTCTTGTAGACAAGCTGTGAAAGAAAAAAACTACTAAGAAAGTATATGTTCATATGGCAACACTGAACTCAGGCCAGACTGGCTGCTTAGCACATCAGAAAGCAGAGCACTTACAAAACATTAAGGTAGAGTACCTCAAAAATATTATGTATACATTTATGTGGTCAGTCCCCCCATTAAACACCACAGATGTCTTGACCTGACTGCAAGAGACCCTAAGGAATAGAGCAGTGATTAAATCTGTATCCTATATTTACTTATCTATCTATCTATCTACTTATTAATTATTTTATTTGAAGCTCCGTAGTGGCGAAAGAGGAACTGACCAGTTTTGACTTCAATCCAAAGCAAGTTTCTGTGATATGAAACTGTATTTTTTCAGCCAAGTAATACATTTATAAAACAGACTCAATCAAACAAAAATAATGTTATTTTTGCTATATTTTATTCTCTTTGATATTGCTTGGATAATATGAGTACTTCGTAGAGATGCTGCAGGCCCTTTGTATGAGTCATTAATTCAGTCTACCTCTAAGGCAGGAGAGTTGTCATATCTGAAAGGCTGTGGTCTTCCCATATACCTTGATTTCAGGTTTTCTGTGTACAAGAAGACTTGTCACATACATTTGTGGTAAGATAGAGTCTGGGTCTTTCTTTGGAGAAAGAAAAAAAAAAAAAAGATGTTTTACCTATATGGTTTTCCACATTTCTAAAATCTGGAGGGACCAACTGACTTCCACATCAGTTATTCTTGTTGAGAAAGGATGAGTTTTGACTGTATGACAGTGAAATTTATTGGGAAAAAAGCATATCTTCCATGTGCACAATTTTTCATCTGTTGCTTTACCTCAGCAGTTACTGTTAGGTACCCTTACTAAAAGAGTCAATAATTTCATTCACATACAATATATAACTCTTTCCAGAGTTACATTGACTTAAGGGAAACTTTTCAGAAATGCAGTAGGGAAAAAAAAGTAAACAAACCTTATTTGCCATAAGGTCACAGGTTATGTGATCTTTCTGTTTCCCCTTCTAATGTTGACCATGAATTGGAGTTTTCTGGTGTTCAGACAGAAAATCTGGCCCTGGCACAGGGTCAGTCTTTTTTTCCCTTATTGTAAGAAATTTGTTCTCAACTTTGTTGTGTAAAATGCAGTGTAGTAACTTTTTCAGAGAAGTTACTGTAAAGGGAACACAGGGTCAGCCAACCTGTTCTTTCTAAAGGAATGACTATTGGAAAAAAAAGATCTCACCTTCTGCTGCTTTGCTTCTCTTCTTTACCACTTGCCACTGCCACTGAAGAAATTCAGCTGAAGAAATTAATAAATCATAAAAGATAGCACAATTTGGCATATTTTTTTATTGCTGTTCAGGGAAACCAAACTTACCTGTACAGCATGTGAACCTATACCAGAGTCTGAATGAATAAAACTGTTCATTTTCACCCACAGGGTGCAAAAGGTAGAGAGGAGAGTTACTTCCAAGGCAATAACATGTGGCAGTGATCAAAACAAATCAAACATCATGCTGTTGCACATGGATATTAAAGAAAAAAAATATATATAAACCAATTTTTTCCAATGAGACAGGAAAGAAGCAAAACACACATTGTTATGTGTTCTTTGTTATTCTGGAAAGCGTTCGCAGCAGATAAGAGTGACTGAAGGAAATGACCAGTTCCCCTGGTTGCAAAAAGCTAGGCTCACTGTTGGTGTTGATAGGTTTTGTAGGTACAGACACAAACCTAGTGTCTAGAGATTTAAAAGCTAGCAGGAGTAATCCTGGCTCACCTGAAATTAACAACATGTTTTTTACTGACTAGAGAGGCAGAATTTTTCTCCCATGAAAATATTTGACCACTATTTTACCTTGATGGGCTTGAAATATTCTTCCAAGGGTGACTTGTAAAGGACTAGACATCCTGGAAACCAGCCTGATCTCAGCTCAGCATTGCCAAGTTACACATGTGAGGATTAAACTGTAAGATGATGAGTAAGAATTACCACTTAGCTTGTTCTTCATGTAAAGTGCTCAGTTAGTAAGTGTCGCAATTTCCATCATTAAAGGCTTTCTCTTCATCCAGTATTAAATGTATGAGCTTTGAGACTGTTCTCACACACTCAATTAAAAGAAAATTGTCTCTAGAATGAGCTGATAAACTCAGCTCAGACTGCAATCCTGGGGTGTCATTTGTCCATATTGTATCTCTTCAGTTTCATCCTAACAGCCATCCTTGTTAGAATCTCCCTTGTCTAACACAGAATGGTTCATGTCCCCTTCACAAAGCTTAGCACAGAAAGGAGAAAGGGAAAGAAGTACAGTTGAGCCATTGGGATTATTCCTTTAAAAAGTTTTGGTCCAGAGAAAACTCCTATGCCACCGACAAACTCTTCCTGCCTGAACGTAATTCAGCATAAGTAGCATATAACTGCAGTGAAGATAGGCAATTGTGGTTGCTAATGTGTTTTTTTCCCCCAAGATCTGCCCTTTTACAGCTATAATTACACATAAAAATGAGGGTCTACCTAAAGACAGACATGGTGCTGGTGGGGACCCCAGTGTATGAGATGTTGAACTGTTCGTGTACAACTCCCATGAGGAACAGAACTGCTTGGACATATGAAAGCTAACATCAAAACTACCAGGAATGAATTGCTTCACATATAATTTCTAAGAAGCTTTAATCCCATGAGACATTTTAATATTTCATCTGTTTATTCAGTTCAGGATAAAAACACGTATGAAAACACATTGATTCTGGTCCTCCCTCCTTTAACATTTGTGAGCCAAACATGCCTCACAGACATTTCTCATAAAGCTGAAGGACTTTATATGGACTCTGGTGTACTTATATGGACTTCAAATGGTGTAAGTGAAAGCAAATTTTGGCCCAATGGCTGTAAATCTGACCATCTATCAGGAATTAAACACACTTAACATGTGAAAAGACACATATTACTATCAGTGGTGACTGACATTATTTACTTTTGACACTAAAGATCTCTCACCAGGGACTTACAAAGCAAGCAAAACAAATCTTATATTTGCCTTCCAACTCTTTCTTCACTATCTGTGCAGTGACAAGTCCTCAGCAGCTCCTATAACATCTCACTTCACCCCCATGATATATCACAAGCTCCCTCTGTGAGTCCAGTATTTGATGTTTCTCAGAGCTCACAAATGGTTTAGTCTTTCCAAAGGGTTGCATCATTTACATCAACTTCTTTCATAGTGAACAAAGCAAGGCCAGTCCTCAGGAGCCTTTCCTGAATTTCATCCTGCTCTTCCCTTATCTGGCAGTGGTGCTGGTGCCAGTTGGATTGAGCTACTATTTCAGTTTCTGGAGCAAAGAGTCAAATGAGAATGTAGGGAATTTATAACAAGAATGGTATGAAACCATAAAGTAGAGGGAGTTCTTCAATACTCTGCTCAGGTGATAGATACCTCAGGTGACAAAATCAGGAAAGAGTTCACAAGTATCAAGTCCAATCAGAAAAAAACACTGTTGACTTGAAATGTACAGGTGGATGCTCAGGTGCAGTAAAGAAGGACACTTGCAGTGTTGTCAATACAGCCACTCAAATTTAAATTAGTCTGCCCATAGACTACATTGACATTGATCAGTTTATGGTTGATCATATCACCTGCAACATGCAGGTGAATGAATTCTAATCAGGACTAAGGTGATCAAGCATTTGTGTTAGAAGATGTGGACAAAAACTAAAGAGCCTGGTTCCTGAAGAGCTGAGCACTGGTTTCGGTAAAGACAGACTGTACGAAATGGAAGAAATGCGGATAACACCAAGCTGGGGGGGAGCGTCGATCAACTGGAAGGCAGGAGGGCTCTGCAGAGGGACCTGGACAGACTGGAGAGTTGGGCTGATTCCAATGGGATGAGGTTCAACAAGTCCAAATGCCGGGTCCTGCACTTTGGCCACAACAACCCCCTGCA
>VYXB01002800.1:133544-164350 GCA_013397135.1 Pachyramphus minor
GCTGAGGGAGCTGGGGTTGTTTAGCTTGGAGAAGAGAAGGCTCAGGGGAGACCTCATCGCTCTCTACAACCCCCTGAGAGGAGGTTGTAGCCAGGTGGGGGTTGGTCTCTTCTCCCAGGCAATCAGCAGTAGGACAAGAGGGCATGGCCTCAAGCTGTGCCAGGGGAGGTTTAGGTTAGATATTAGAAAGAAATTCTTTACAGTGAGGGTACTCAGCCATTGGAATGGGCTGCCCAGGGAAGTGGTGGATTCACCGTCCCTGGAGGTTTTTAAGAAGAGACTGGATGTGGCGCTTGGTGCCATGGTCTAGCAACTGTGATGGTAGTGGATCAAAGGTTGGACTTGGTGATGTCAGAGGTCCTTTCCAACCTGTCTGATTCTATGATTCTATGATTCTATGAAATTGCAGGGTGAAGGGAATAGTCCTAGTCAACAGGAAAAAATTCGCTTGCGATTGAAAGGTAGGAAAAAATCTAGTTCGAAGCAAGAAAAAAGTTACTTTACTGTGTCTAAATAGTCATCTTGAATTCTACAGAGAATGACAGCAGCTCTCTACAGACTTGGCACTCGGTGTCACCAATTCTCAAGTTGATCCTTGCAGCTGTGACTTGCCATCTTTATTCAAGAGTTTCAAAATATGTTCTGAATGGTAGAGGCTTAGCAACTGTTTCTGGTCTGCTCTATACGTTGATTCATTGCTTTCTGAGAAGATGGGACAGTTCCTGTCATATCACCTTGAAACAACTAAACATGATTTAAGGAGCAAAGGAAATTTAGCCTGTTGTAGTAAAGTGCAGAATTAAGGTTTGGATTGTTAAACTATCAACAAAGTCTTGAAGCATTTTGACGGAAGTAAATTTTGTTCAAACTGACCTGTATATAATAAGAAAATGTTTTGAAACATAAATAAATTGAAATTTGGTGAAGACAAGTGCAAGGTAACATATTTTGGGAGGCATCATCAGATATAAGATGGAAATAATGGGCCTGATAGAAGTTATGTAGGGCAGTATGAGGAGTTCATTAGGGACAAAAAACTGAACAGGAGTTAATAATTTTGTACAGATGTGGAGAATAAACATTATATTAAGATAAGCAACAAAGAATATAAGCTGACTTCCTGTCTTTTTCAACTTTGTATTACAACATGAAAGCAGAACTGAAAGGGAATATTTTTGAAGGCCTGAGCAGGATCACATTCAAAAAGAAAATGTATCTAATTGAAAACTACTAACATGAACCACAGAATTTAACACTTATTTTATAAGAGACAGCAAGTGGGTGAGAGCAAGGACAGTGTACAGGTACAGATATAAATATTCCTGTGATAGTAAGTGGAGTTGGGATCAAATTTGAGGTGTGATGGCATTAGCAATACCACACTCAAAGCAAAACAAAGGTGCTCTAAACTGTTAATGTTGCTAAGGAACCAAATTTTCATACCTGCATCAGGCTACATAGCTCACACATTCCTGTTTTACATGCTACATCTGAATCAATGTCTCATGAGCTGATCTGTTAGTTATAGCCAAAACAACCATGTGAATTACTGCCATGACTAGAAGATCCCTAAACTTGTTTTATTTTCCTTCACCTATCCTCTTTCCCTTTCCTCTCTCTTTCTTTTTTATTTTTTAAATTTATTTTTAATAAGATATCTTCACTTGAGCATTGTTGACATGTAAAAAATGTCAGTGTGTGAAGGCAGAGTCCATGGGGGAGTCATATCCTATAGAGTACTTTCTCTTGCTGCCAACTTTTATGTAGGACACAGTGTTAAAATAAAAATGTAACAGCTCTCCTGTCGAAGCTCACGCTGGTAACCACAGCCTGTTAAAGAAGGCAAGCAGCTATCAGATAAGTATCTAAGTCTTTATGGGCAAATGGTTGAAACCCCCACTTCACAGAAGTTTTGGTCTTGAGGTTTTTTTTTCAGTTGATTGAGGCTTTTTCTTTGTGTGAAAAGAGAAATCAATATTCTTTGTTGAAAACAGTTTAGAAAGTTAAGCCTGAACTTTAAAGAAGTTACCTATACCAAAATTTGTGTCTTGGTTTCTAACTAAGAACTTCAATTGTAAGTGTTAAGTGCCACACAACTGATCTCTTTCATGGAACAAAAGAATTGGTCAAATGTGTATTAAGAATTGGTCAAATGTGTATTATGAGCAAAGTTGTATAAGTTTTATGCATAACATAATTGTGCTTCTCTATCAACAGGTAGAAGTTGTGCTTCTGCCTCATATCTTACAGCTTCTAGTATGTATGAGAGTTATTTTCCCTACCCACTGAAAATGTATACCACTTATTTAGAGACTGAATTTTTCAGTCAATTCAGGTTGAATTTTTCCGGTCCTTTCCTGAACACTTCCAGTGATGGTGACTCCACCACCTCCCTGGGAAGTCCATTCCAATGCCTGACAATCCTTTCAGTGAAGAAATTCTTCCTGATGTCCAACCTGAACCTCCCTCGAACCAGCTTGGGGTTATTTCCTCTTGTCTTGCTGCAAGCTCCTCAGAGAAGAGACTGACCCCCACCTGGTCACAATCTTCTTTCAGGTACTTGTGGAGAGTGAGAAGGTCTCTCTTCCCCGACCCTCTTCTTCTCCATACTCAACACCTCCAGCTCTCTCAGTCACTCCTCATGTGAGTGGCTTTTGTATGGATTTTTCTCTTTTAATTTACATATCATTATTTATTTTATATGTTCTCTTTATCTTTTCTATTCATTCTATTCACCTTTTATCTGTGTGCTTATTTAAATATTGTATTTTATGTAGATTTTGAATTTAAAAATTAAGTACATTCATGGTATAACCTCAAGTTTCTTTCCCCAAATGTGAAACTATCATGCCTTGTTTTTCTATCCATGCCTACACCCCTCTATTTCCTGCTGAACCACTCATGTCATCTCATATTTCCAGGAGCTCAGAGTTACAGAATCATAAGATGGTTTGGATTTAAAGGGACCTTACAAATCCTCTAGTTTCTATCCCTCTGCCATGGGCATTGACTTCTTCCACTAGACCAGGTTATTTCAAACTCTGTCCAACCTGGCTTTGAACACTCCCAGAAATAAGGAAAAAACATCAGTCACTCTCAAACCCTCTCATGGCAGCTGACATCACCAACCTCTCCCTAAATGATAATGTAGTGTGGTTTTTGTATCCTCAGTTCAGAGGTTTCCAAACTAGTGGCCACGACTTTTTTTTCCTCACAAGCAAAGGTTAAGAAAACATATGTTTGACTGTATGTGATATAAGCAATTAATAACAACAGTAAACAAAGTCAGAAGCCAAATCATAGTTCCAGCTGTGCACAATTTAATACTTGAACACTTCCCTTCATGAATCTTATTATATAGAAATATATAGTACAATATTATTTGCTTTTCAATATTCTGTGCTCTGCACACAGATATCTCAGTGCACATTTCTTCCTTAGAAAATTGGAATGAAATATTTCCATGTTCTCGAGATCCTTGACATGTAATAATCCAGTGAAGAGAGATTTAGGCTGCTATTTTCTGTTAACACGTACAGTAAAAGAAATAAAATGATCTTTGTGCATGTTTCCTGCGTATAAACTCCTTGTAGATATTATTGAACCAGCAATCGGTTCTCCAATCTTCTATTAAAATATCAATAGTATTTTTCAGAACTTAAATTGAGCAGTGATTTTATTTAAGGCTGCACCTAGACACCACTTTTCTTCGAAGAAATCTCTTGTTGTTGCTAAAAATGAAAGCCATTCAAACGAGTGTGATTGAAACAGGGACAGGGAAAGGGAAAAAATCAATAGAACATTTTCCAGGGTACTATATCTGCTTTTGAAAAGAGACCATTAATAACATGCTTACAGTAAAAGCAGCTGCTTGTTCAAAGTGCATTCAAGGGTGAGCTGAAAGGATGGCTCTCTCCACACAGCCTCCCTGCAGAGAGAGTTTGTAAAGATTTCAAAACCCAACTTGAGGCTATGAACAAAAACCTTTCCTAGGAATTTTAAATATTCTTATCTAATGTCAGATTGTGGGACTGAAATGCTTCAATATTTTGCTCCTTATGAAGGGCAACATGGGTCAGTGAGTGTGCTATTGGTCTAAACACTGTTCTACAGACAAAACACTGCAGGCCATAGCCATACCTCTGAGGACAGCAGGTGCCATGCTAATGCCAGTTGGTGCAACCCTCAGCAGTGATGCTCAGCACTGAGGGGCATGAAAAAATGTCAGTTCACTCGTGGGACATCCCTTCTGCTGAAACACGGGGCTGGGTTGCAACATTTAGGAAATTTTAGAGAATCATAGAATATCCCGGGTAGGAAGGAGCCCACAAGGATCATTGAGTCCAACTCCTGACCCTGCACAGGACAGCCCCAAAAATCTCAACATGTTCCTGAGAGCCTTGTCCAAGTGATTCTTGATCTCTGTCAGCCTTGATGCTGTGACCAGGGCCCTGGGTAGCCTGTTCAGTGCCCGACCACCTTCTGGGGGAAGAAGCTTTTGCTAGTATCTGCCCTAAACCTCCCCAGAACAGCTTCATGCCATTCCCTTGCATCCTGTCACTGATCACCAGAGAAAAGATTGGAACCTGCCCTCCATTTCCCATTGTGAAAAACTGTAGACCACAATGAGGTCTTCCCTCAGTATCCTCTTCTCTAGTATATACTCAAAGTATCATAAGACAAATTAAAGATAAGTATTGGGACAGGATCGAATCTTGGATCACCACCTAACTTGGTTCTAGTATCATTTCACATGCTTAAAAGCATGTAATGGTTTAGAATACATAAAAGGTCAAGAACTGGTTTAACAGAGCTTAGTACTCTCGGGTTCAGTTTTGTAATCTCTCACTTGTTTTGTCCAGATAGTTCAAGCAGATCTGTATGTTTTCAGGAACACTGGGACAAAATACAAAGCACACCTATAACCAGGAGCACACCATAAGGGGGTGAAGACTTGACCTCATACAAGTAATAACTGACTGATTGTTAAGTTACACAGTATGCACTTAACTGTCTATGGAAACAATATTGTCAGTTGAAGAGCCTATAAACTTCCAATGTGTGAATGTTCTTATTGTTGCTATACTGCTGATTAATCTAGACCTGTCCAGTCTTTGTGATCCTGGTTCCACAATTTGGGTAGCTGGAGAAGCCTTGGTCTCTCTAACATAAGCCACTAAGGCACCAATTCACCTCATCTCACTCCATTTAGGCCCCTAACAGCTATTGCTAAATTAAGATCCTACTTGTCCTTGGTATTCCAGAATCACTGGAGAGTGAATGAACAAATCATATCTTGGGGTGATTACCAAATTCTACACTCTGTAAGGTTTTGACCAGAGACGTCTGCAGGGAAGACCAGACTAAGGAGTTACAGCTGCTCCTTTCTGCTTTTGGCTGCTTCTTCTTACTCTCACATTGCAGCAAGAAACGTGTGCGGGCTAAAAATCTTCAGTACTACAAGCAACAAGAAAACAAAAACAAGAAATTTGCCTTCAGAACCAGAGAGAAAAAGCTCAGCTTCCTGATCCATCTCACACATAGATACTGTCAATAGTCAACAAGGGAGGAAAAAGCAATATGGAAAGGATGGTTACTTCTGACCCTGGTTTGGCGCCTAAAGCTCCTGCATTACAAATCACAACATTAAACTAGCAGGAAATTCCAAGACACACACTATAATGGCATATATTGCTCTAAAAACAGGGACCATCACCAAAACATGCAGGCAATCCTTAACACCTTTCTTCCTGGTCTCAGCCTGGCTGACTACAATTCCATAGATTTTGTAAAACAGTAATAATTTGACGCCTTTTATGACAATAGATTTGTGTGGGCACTCAGCACGCCAGATCTCACTGATTATTGTATCTCTGAGTTTCTATTCTAAGCAGAAGTTATTGTATAATCTGCTGGGTTGATAGATGAGGAGTTGGCATTATTGCAACAGGCTGTCCACAGCTCCTTTTCATCATAGTTATAGCTATGGACTAGCAGGAGCCCCTCTGGAAATGAATGTTGAAAATCATAATGGCACTTTGCACTGTGCAGTTTTATTTAGGGAAATACTATTCAAGACAGAAAATAAGGAGCTCCTGTAGAAAAAGAAATAAACAACTGGATGCTTTAATATGATAGTTTCAACAAAGTTCTGTATTGTATTTAATAATAGTTCTGATGGCACTTTTATATTCTAGATTTTACGTTCATTTGCTTCAATTTTGCCTAGAGATTGATATGAGATGTTCATTTCAAAGAGAGAGATAGCCGTGGTGATTAAAATCTCTTTTGTTATGTGCAAGCAGAAGAAGCAGTTATTAATACTGAGAAATATATTATGGATGTCTCCCCTCTGCTCTGAGCTCTCATGAAAGACACTCCTATGGGAAAAAAAAGAAAAAAAAAAAGAGGTTTTTCTGGAACACCATTATGATTAGTTTCTATTCTTTACCACTAGCTTCAAAAATTATAAGTTTTCTAAGGCATTTCTGGTGGTCATTTAAGTTCTTATTGGAAAAAAAATCCTGAAAAAAAGTTGATAACAGTTAAGCATGGATGGTTAGACCTCTCAGCTAGGGACAGTGTTTTGGCTGACTCAAAATGCCTACCCAGCCTTCATTACCGTTTAAAAAACAATATTTATTCTGTGAACTTCCATTCTCCCTACTTAGTAGGGGGAGTATTGCTATCCCTATTTCACAAAGGGAGACTGAGGCATTGAAATATTTAATGGTTATTCAAGGAAGAGAGGGAGACTGAAATTTTGAACTGCTCTTTAAATATGATTTTCAAGTGAACTTATGCACCGAGGAACCCTGAAAATCTTACCACCTTTTTTAATGAATGAACAGGATATTAATTTGATTAAAAAAAAAAAAAAAAGCAAGCTAAACTGCTGAGGTCCATAAGAGTTTGTTTTTCATTCATGACAAAGATTTTTCAGTTCAGCCCTTAAATTCCACTCCTTAGCCACTCGGTTGCTGCTTTTGCTGGTAACTACATATATTAACCATATGGACTAAATAACCATTTTGTGCATGTAATACAAGTCATCTTAAATGAGGGTACATGAGAACTAACACAGTTTCTATTCTGAGCTGAATTTTGATTTTTTGGATTTTGGGCATGACCCTGATTGAATTTTAGACATTGAGTGAACTGTCCAGGTCTTGCAGCCTCAGTGACTTTATGTCATAGAATTGGAGAATCATAGAACAGTTTGGGTTGGAGACCTTAGAGACAATCTCATTCCCCTCCCCTGCCATGGGCAGGGACACCTTCCACTATCTCAGGTTGCTCCAAACCCCATCCAGCCTGGCCTTGGACACTTCCAGGGATGAAGTATCCACAGCTTCTCTTGGCAACCTGTGCCAGGGCCTCACCATCATCACAGGGAAGAATTTCTTCCTGCTTAGTTGATGATTTGATTTCATGATTAGAAACTTATAGGCAAAGACCCTTCAGGGTTTCAGGGTATTTTTAACAGACTCAGTCAGAGAGCAGAGAATACCATAAAACAGGATTCTTCTTTTTGTGCCTCTCCACCAGGAGTTTGCTCAGCATCTGAGAGAAGCAACACGTGGGATACATCGAAAGCCTTCCAAATCCAAAATCTTTCAAACAAAGTGCTTTGAATCTCAATTAAAAAAATATTCATACAGGTTTTTTTAGTAAAAAAATTATAGAATCATAGAATCTCTAAGTTAGAAAAGCCCTCCAAGATTATTGAGTCCAATCATTAACCCAGTACTGTCATGCCCACCACTAAACCATGTCCCCATTTGCCACATCTACAGCTTTTTGAATAATTCCAGGAAAGCGTTCCATTAATTTGGAAGTTCCATTGGTTTCCAGCACTCAGTCAGAAGGGAAGACACTTACTCTAATCACAAGTCTTCTGTACTTAGCTGTATTAACCAAGTGAGAAACATATAAATTGTGAAAATAATGCTTTGTTTTTTACTGGAATGGTCATTCTGCAGCAAAAAACAAAACAAAGCAAAAACCACAACCAAAAAAACCCCAAAAACCCCAAACAAAAAATCACCCCAAAAACTGAACTGTATAAGACAGGCATTGGGGCCATAAACAAGGTCAGGATATGGAATGGGAAGAAAAGCTGCAGGGTTAGGGTGTAAGGAAATAAAAAAAATGTGGGAACATTCTTTAGGAAGGATGTTACATGGTGGAGCATATGGGGGGAAAGAGAATTTGGTTAACTTAAAGCATAAGAAAAAGTAAGAAAAACTAACGATGCAAGAAGAGATTTAGTAGAAAAAAAATGGTGTTAAAAGAAGAGAGGAAAAGAAAGAAGAAGACCAAAAGACAGAAATCTTCTTTGTTCTTGAAAGGCATGGGCATATCCCAGCAGCTGTAATTAGTGTTGACCAGTAAACACAACTGGGTATGTGTGTCATCCATATCATATTTGAATGCAACTAAGCAACTTCACTGATGCTGTCTCCAGACAACTTTTCTTGAATGGAGTGTGATGTGTGTTCAACACGTGAATTGCACAAGTCATACAGTTTTCTTTATCAGTTGGATGAGTTTGGATTTCTCCAGTGTCTGCCTGATGAATTGAATGCATCATGCTCAGTTTAAAATCACTTTATCTCACCAGGTTATTAAAACAAAAGACAGAACTTCAGTACACAACAATCAGGATGCACATGATAACATTCATCAAGTTAATTTCATTTAATTACTCCAGTGTTTTTTAAAGTAGACTCCAGCTATTTCTATGCATGTGCATGTTTTAAAAATTAAAACCATAACAACAGCAAACAAAATCCTCAACGGTGAAAACTTCTCCATGTGAAAATTAATCAGGTTTATTTAATTGCAATATATTTCTTATCTAGCCTCAATCCCTTTGTGAGGACATTGAGGAATGTTACTACCTGCTGCAGATTAATTCTGAAAAGTTTTCTCAGTTAAACACATATATATGATATATATGTGCATGTGGCATGTTTGTATGCATGATCCTATGAGGGAGGATTATTCAGGATCATCCACTTTAGCAAATTTCTGTGGCTCTGATATTGCAGGACAGAACATTGCTGTCAATATTGAGAGTGGGTCTGAAGGATAGAACTGAAAAGAAAGGTCTAGAAAAGAGGAGGTAGTTCCACATAGCAGAAGGAAGTGGGCAACGGGTAAGCCTTTTCATAACACAACCTGTCAAACAGAAAAATGTCCTGGGGAAAAAAAAAAACCAAACAAAAAACCAGAGTCCCACTAACGTTTAGAAAAAGGCATTATTCTGTTCAGATCTACTGTGAGAACATGGTGCTCACTGCTTTGAAACATGAGGAAAAAAAGTGGTGTTGTATAAATAGATGGAATGGGTCAATTAAATATCCTCTCTTTAATTCACCCTTTTGAACAATCACATGAAAATTTGGAAATATATTAGAAGAAGAAACACTGATGAAGCAAAACCCACACAGTACAGATTTAACCTTCTTTGTTAATACGTTGCACAGTCTTTTAGCAGTACAAACATTAAGGACTTCAAAAAAATCTGAATAATTCTCTACCATATTCGCTACACCTTTGGCTTGGGAGCATGATGAATTAAAGATACTGCATAATTCAGGTCGCTTGAGCTTTTCTCTCTGTATATAACCCTTTCCAACAAACCCCCTGGTTCTGCACTTCAAATTCTAGTTAAATTACTTTTGTCTATCAATCAGTATGACACTTGTATTAGAATATCACCAGACACACCATGTTGTCAAACACAATCTTTGTAGGCAGCTTGAAAAAATGCAACCTAGTTTCATCAATCCCATATAAGAACACTTGACACTAAATCATCTTTATGACCTAGTACAAAGATTTTGTACCTAACAAGCAGTGAATTTGCATGGATAATTGCTTGGATTACTTCATTAACAGTGGCATTTTCCCTGTATATCCAAAAACTTCACATTGCTCTACCTTACACACCAAAACTTACATTTAGCTAGAAATTTAGTTAGCTTTTTCATTTTAAATCTTCAGTGGTGAGATGCCTGTAAATGAGAGCTTGGTCCCAGTCACGTCCAGCTATAGTCATCTCCAGATTTCCACGTCTGACAATTCGTAGAATCACAGAATCATTCAGGTTAGAAGGGTCCTTAAAGGTCATTTTGTTCCAACCCCTGCCATGGGGTTGGCACCTTCCACTATCCCAGGTTGCTCCAAGCCCCGTCCAACCTGGCCTTAAACACTTCCAAGATGGGTCAGCCACAACTTCTCTGGGCAACCTGTGCCTGGGCCTCACCACTCTCACAGCCAAGACCTTCTTTACATCTAATCCAAATCTCTCCTCTTTTAGTTTAAAACCATTTCCTCTTGCATTATCACTATCTGCCCCTGTAAAACTCATTTTCCCACTTTTTTTTACGAGCTACCTTCAAATAGCCCCTCTCAATTATTTGCTCAGGATGGGAGCATTTCTGCAGGTTGCTTCAGGTTGTACCTCTCCCTACATATGAAAGATTTGATTTGGAAATCTGGTGTGATCTTTTCTAGCTAGGGCAGGAATTAAAGAGGTAGAAGATGCAACTTTTGATCATACAAACCCAGGTGGAAATAACCTGCCCCAGACCTTACTGTCTGATGGTAGCATAAGCTGAGGTTTTCACCTACTATGACCAGGGCACAGATGAAGATAAATCCAAGGAACTAGGAGGTAGGTTTAAATACAAGAAAAGTCACCCTACTTTTCTCTACATTGGCTATAGATAGAGTTCAGATGAACCACTCTTAAGCAATAAAAGTTAGACATAAATTGTGTGCATAATTACAAACACTCATAAATTGTGTTGTTCTCCAGCTACAGTAAGTGGGTGAGCTAGGGAAGGTTGGATGACCACTTCAGTAATCCAAGCACAAGAAAAAACCCCTGTATTTATAATATATTAGAAGCCAAATACAAGGCAGGACACAGATAGAATAGCTGGCCACTGAAATAAATTATCAAGAGAAAACTTGGATGTTTTTCTCTTCCCCCCCGCCCCGTAATTCTGATAAAAGATACTGAATTCTGTAGAGGGTCATAATTTAGGGCGTGACCTGTAAGGGTCAGGCTGTTGTACTAATCCTTGCTGGACTGAGTGCCTATTATTTACACTCTTTGAAGCAGGATACCGTATGCAAATACTGATGACAATGGGCTCCAGATGCAGTTTCATTGACCACTCTGCTATTTCCTTCCAATACATCCCTGTTAGGAAGCTGACTCAAAAATAATGCTTTTTTAAAAAATTAAACTCAATGACAAAATTCACTGACTGGTGACGAAAACTAAATTTACTAATTCATGAAAGAAATTACTTTAAAATGGAACTGTAATATAATAAAAGCAAAACTGCATAAATGGTCAGGAGAATATTTTGCAGATTTTTTTTTTTTTAATATAATCAGTCGGTTCCTCATGTAACACTGAGGCTGCCTGTAAACAAATCCACTCTTAGATTGGTGTGATTCAAAAGAAAAATTTGCAACAGCTGTTGTGTGAATAGCACCGTTCTGAGATTTGAGCTCCTAGGCTGATTACAGGCGAACATCTGGAAAATTGAATTGAATCCAAAACTACTAAAAATTACTGTGCCTGTTAGTTTGTTGTGTTCACTTCAGGAAATGAGCAATTTCATCATAATTTAAGGAATTTCATTGCACGGTTGGTGGCATATACATTGAAAGAATGAGGTAATCTCTATCCTTCTGCTATGGAGAAAATAATCTTTACAAAAGGGGAAACTGTCCCACTTCCATCTCTGTGAGATCACATCACTGTGAGATTCTTCTCATGGTGCCTGGGTAACCAAATGGAACTTATGCTTAATGAAAAGTGAACCTATTTATGTACATAGATACTGATTTGTTTAGACCTGTAAGCAGTGAACTGAGTCCTTCTTCTGAAGTTCGGATGGGCTGAAGCCCACCCAATGTACATGGGATTGACTGATAGTCAAACATGAGCAAAGGTATTTTACATAGTGGAGGAGAAAAAAACCAGCCTTATTTTTATTTTATTTTGAGGTTTTCTTTGGTGGTTGTTGTTTAACATGTCTTTAAAGATTTAGAAATGGATGAGTGTTGAAGCCAGAATTTCTTTTCAGCCATTGGAAAACATGTACACAGTGGCCTCTCCAGGCTTGCTTACCCTCTCCAGTTTAATAAAAATTAACTAAAAAATTTCTGTAAAATCATAAGGTATTTATAGTATTCATCAGTGTCATCTTCTTTTGGGAAAAAAACAGAAAAGAATAACACTTGCAGAAAATGCCACACAAATCCAGTTGTTACCATAGCTAACAGGGATCAGTTTGACTCTGGGGCAAAGAGTTATTAATTAATCTATCTACTGATATTTTCTTAGTTTTAATACGAATTATCTATGGACACTTCAAAATAAAATAGTAGAGAATACTTAATATGAGCCTAATAATAACATGTGAGGTTTGTTGTTGCTGTTGTTATTTATCATGTTTTTATTATTATTTAATTATTTTTGTTTTATTTTTTCAGTGAAAATTTGGAAATATAGACTTAGGATATTTCACTAGTAAATAAAAGCTGCAATCTTGTCTTCAACTTCTTATTAGATCCATTGACCTCTTCCAAGACTTTCAATACTCAGAAAAGATTTGGAACCATAAGTGTTCAAACAGCTTGGTCTGAAATAACTCCTTCTCATTCAGGAGGAAGTCTCATTTCACTGAAGCTGCATCAGTGCCCTGTCAGAAATATGAATTCAGTCAACACAACTTGCATAAAATTATTTTATTCATCTTAAAATAGAATTTTTAAACTTTAAATGAAGTTTAAAGTAAATTTTTACTTAGTATATAACGATAATTCCAAAATGATCCCTAGCACAGGGTTATGAGCCAATAAATGTTGAGCTGTACCATCTGCCTAAAAATGGAGATTTCCCTGAAGAAGGTGTAAAGTAAAATCTTTCTTTAGGTGCAACAAATTAATAGGACAGATAACATAACCCTTAAGTAACTGAAGTCTGAAAACTTTTGGGAAGATTTCAGAGTTATGCAAATTGTCTACAATTCTGCATAGAAATACTCTAGGAAGATGCTCCCTCTATTATTTCCTTTTAGCTAAACATACACTCAGAATAGAGAAAAAACAAGTGGAGTTCAAATGATAGGCAGGATAACACCAGTGTGGTCCTTCACAGACATGCAAAGGATTGGGAAGAATTCCAAGCAGTGTGGTTGTGGACAGTAAAACACCTCAAGTGGTTTCACTGAAGTGCAAATATGGAAATTGTTTCATGCAATCATGGGATATAACAGGATATATTGCACCATTTAACAAGGGAGGGGTGGTGAGAGAGGTAAAGGAAGGAAAGATGGAAGGAAGGAAAGAGGGAAGGGAGGAGTGAGGGAAGGAAGGAAGGCAGGCAAAGAAAGATAGAGAAAAGGAAAGGGAAAGAGAAAGAGAAAGAGAAAGAGAAAAAGAAAAAGAAAAAGAAAAAGAAAAAGAAAAAGAAAAAGAAAAAGAAAAAGAAAAAGAAAAAGAAAAAGAAAAAGAAAAAGAAAAAGAAAGAAAAAGAAAAAGAAAAAGAAAAAGAAAAAGAAAAAGAAAAAGAAAAAGAAAAAGAAAAAGAAAAAGAAAAAAAAAAAAGAAAAAGAAAAAGAAAAAGAAAAAAAGTCAGTCCTTGATATTACAGCTTCAGCTTAGATGACAGGAATAAAATGCTGGCCCCAAGATCCACATGGAGTCATTCAAATAGCTTAATAGCACAGGGGATAAATCACTATTATTATTATGAAACAGGAGACAGAGTTCTTTGAGACCAGGAACTGTGCAGCTCAGCTCCAACTGCTGTTCAACATTCAGAACTACCAACTTCATTTCCTCCTAGCACGTAATAAATAACACATCTACCCAACATAAAAGCATTTTTATAATAGCAGTAAAGGAACTGCAGAGAGTGTGATTATCATGAACTAATAACACCCCGTGGAAGATATGCAGCACAGCTTGGAGATGACCTGAAAACGAGCCTGTGGTTCACGGGGCTGGTACTGTACCTGACCAGACATTGTCCCATTTTGACCATGATATCCCAGAGTGCTACCACATTTCAATATTCTCTCCCTCTGCCACAGTGATCTGTGCAGAGTGAGACCATTTTTCATTGTCAGTTTTGTCTTTATGTGGTGGCACAAATGCAGTGCTTCAATCCACGGCTGCTCTCGTGCTCCAGCTCACACTGCCTGTAGTATTTTCACAGCATCACACATCTCGAGGAAACAGAAGGGAAGCTCAGCTGGTCTCTTTTCAGTGATACTCTAGCTTTGCAGAGGTGATGACTGTACCCTCTAATGGGAGAGAAAGGGTTGCCTGGTGGTTAAAATATACAGCTGGCTATTAGCCAAATCGGATTTGCTCCACACATTTGCATAGACCTGTGTGACCAGTGGCTTCGTGCCTCGCTTGGGCTGCCCCTGAAGTGCATCCTACTTCATTCTGTTCTTGCATGTGTTTTACCACACACCCCAGTACACATCTCAGAGCTGGTGTTTGAATACCTGCAAGGAGTGGGGGGAACTGTTCTGGCTGTGCACAAGACGCTCATTCATAGAGGAGTGTCTCACACAGGAGACATTTGCACGTGCCCTGAAACAATTAAAAAATCAGCCCAACAGCCCCACATCTGGTATGACTGGGAGGGAATGGATGGGATCATTTAATAAAAGCTCATCCCTCAATTACAGCCTCATCTAATATTCCTCAGACAAATTTTAGCAGTGTATGAAAGTCACATGAACTACATAATCTTCTGACTTTAGGGAAGGGGCCAGGAAAGTTGTATGCCTATGGATGAATGGGTCTTTAATTGTATTCACCCCTATACACAGCTTTACCTCCTCTATGATGGGTGTTTGACAACCAGGAAATAGTGGCAGTGATCCAGGGCAGCCTTCTCTGACAAGATGTTTTGGTCTTTAGATGAGGCTTGGTATCCCTATATCCTGGTGGATCCTTCTTGATAGTGCTGTGGAGCAAGAAAGCATGGGCAGCTTGAATCTTATAGTTTTTGGTATGAAATTCATATTTTATGGGATTTCATCAGATCTTTGGGACACGCTTCATAGTCTTGGTATTGCAGATCTAAAATCACACTGAGCAGAAGACAGCAGCAGTCACAGAGGAAAGAATAGACATACCTTGACAGAAAAAAGACAGATCTGTTTTCTGATCTTCTTCAACCATCTACAGACAGTGAAAAACAGACCAGTAAAGGTCTGTTTTTTCATAATAAAAATATTCTTTTTTTTTGTTTCATTTGAGAGTTGAATTAAATACTGGGGGAAAAAAAAAGATTTGGGAGTTTGATTTTTCAGGGAGAAAGGTGACTTAAATTATCTAAATTGCCTGCCAATCTCACTTTTCTGAACATTACAATATGAGTCATTTTAGCACAATTCAAAAAAGGAAGGGGTACAATAAGCAAGAGGATATTTGCCTTATACCAAACAGTTTCTCACATTGTCTGTAAGTAATTTACAGTTTTAAGTTAGAGCAAGCTTAATGTATATCAAGGGGATAAAGAGTTCTTAATCTTTTCTCTTATGTGATTGCACATTGTAGGAACTACTCAAGTATCCATCAAAAAGAATAGTGAATTTTCTTGGAAAGAGTAAAGAGACATAAGGTAAGGCAGAACTATGGTGAGGTGGGGACTTAGCTCAGCCTGAAAAGAAGTATGATATCATGTAAGAAATAAATAAGAGGGAAGGGAAGTGTAATCATATAATTCAGAGGTGTAAGGCAATCCCAAAGTCACTGCAGTGGGAACAGATTGTCAGTCCCTGAGGGAAGGAAGCAAAGGAAGCAACTGTATGCAAATGAGTATGATCATTTATGCAAATTATATTTACAATTGGTCACAGGATTTTTGTAGGCCCAGATGACTTCTGTGAGAGGCGAAACAGCAGGACCTGGATTAATTTAATGTGTTAATTTTACTGATTTTTCACCCCACAACATAGAGGTGTCAGAAAAGATATTTATCAGGATGTTATTTCCACAGTACCTGCAGCAGATCCCCTGAAGAGTGTAAGAAAAGCCTGGGGTGTGGGAAAAGGCATTGTGATCTCCTGGGACAAGTTTCCAGTAGTGAGTATTGCTGGGAATGCTGAACTGGAGACTATGGGTTGGCTGCTGTGTTGAACAGCTGCTGGATTTGTGGACTTTCATGGATATCTTATCTCTTCTCTGAACCTATGGATAGTTTTTTACTTTTGGAAAATTCTGTGACAGAGCTTCACAGTTCAATGTGCAGCATAGAGAAAAAGAAACAAAACCAAAACAAAATCAATAAAGACAAATTAATGAAATCAAAAAGCAAAACAAATGAAACAAAAAAACCAGCCCACCTTTTAAATTTCCTATCTGACCATTTCCTCAGGAGTTTTCAGGATATTGTATTGTGAAAAATCTATTATTTCCACTCCTTGCTTTCTTCACACCGTTCCTGATTCCATAGATCCCTGTTATATTCACCATAACAGTCTATTTTTAATTTTCTGGTGGGTGTTTTATGCTTTTGATTGTGTTTTTCACCTTCTCTCTACCTCTTCCAGTTCTGCTATATCCCTTTTGACTCGATGTGATAGCATATTCCATTCAGAATAAGTGAATGAAGTGCAGTGATACAAATCTTATTTGGAGCTGTCACTGAATATGCATACTTAGGGTTATTTTTCCACATGTACATTACTTTGCATTTGTAGAAATTAAATTCTCTCAACCATTTTATTACCCAGTTAGACAGTGCTGGAAGATAATTCTGTGACTCTTTGCAGTCAGTATTAGATTTGACTGCCCTGTACAGTTTTTAACACCTGCAAGCGTTGTTCCCTTTTCAGATTACATGTGGATACTGTGAAGAACAGCAGGCACAGTGTGGCTTGTGGGGAAACCATCTGCTAGATTCTCCCCACTGCAAAAATAAATTATGTGCTCCCACTACTTGTTTCCTTGTCTCCTAACCACTCCTAAGATGAGAAGTTTTCTGTGACAACATACTCTGTGCAGGAGCAGCTTTTATATCTCATCACATCTGATGGTCTTAGAGGTCTTTTCCAACACAAATGACTCCACAATCCTATGGTTCCATGACTTTTGTTGCCTCCAAACAGGGAGGGATAGAAAAAATTGGCTGAGTTTGTCAACAGTTGCCTTTTCATCCCATGGCCTTGCCATTAATTGTTTATTTATATATACTTGCTAATGCATGAGATAATATCTCTCACACAACTGGAGTGAGTGTTAAAACTGGACAGAAATTGGTTGCCCCTGACAAGTTTCTGAAGTTCTGTTATTTTTCAGCTGATAAAGGTCAGGGTAAATATCTTGGTATCTTGACATGAAATAAGGTAACCTCATAAATGAAATAAGTGTGAAAGAATTTCAAACTTCAAGTTTTTCAAATCTTCCAATACTTTTACGTTGTGGCAGTATGCAGAAGTGTTTAATATGGCATTACTTTCACACCAGGACTGCAGTTCACTTTCAGTTTTCTGAGAAAGCTCTACCTGGGCTGCAGGATGTAGGTACTTAAGGTGGCTATAAAATGATATCCCAGTGATCAGCCCATTTGCAGGAGGGCCTGAGAATACAGTCAGAAGTGTATTCCTAGATCCTGGTCTCCTTAATACATCTCTGCCTACTCAATTTCTCACATTACTTTCACATTACTGTACTTACATAAAGGATGCACCACATAGAGCTGGTTCTTCCTTATTTTGATCTAGATGGGCACTGCCACTCATAAAAACCCCCAATTTTCTTGTATTAACAGTCACACACTGGTGTAAGAGCAAGGAAAACAAGGCCAACATATGCCCTTGGTTGTGTTTTGCTTTCCCAGGAGGAAGAATGTATTAGATCTTTAGCACATTATGGACAGAGAAATGGTAGTGTGTTGACTGAAGCTACTCCTGATTTACACCAGGGAGGAGAGCAAATAGCTGCTTGCAAAACCAGCAAAGAGAAAAGCAAAATACAAAACAGTTGGAGCTGACAACAGCAATGCTTTGTTTCTGGTCAACATCACCGGATAGTGGCTGCTTCAGGCTGTGTTCTCCTCTTTTGAAGAAAACACACAGTGTTTGTGAGCTGCAACAGATCCCAGCAGGATAAACAGCAGCAGCAGATCCTCTGATCTCTCCCTTTGGTGGCAGCTCATCCACGAGTACTGATCTTATTCTGGGTTAATTATACCCATATTTATACATCCCCCAGAAGATCCTCAGGTTTCACATGTTCTCTAAATCTGGCTGTGCACCTTTTTTTTGTGGTCTGTTCTGGTTACTTTTGTGTAGAAGGTGCTACAGAATTCTCTTCTCTGCCTGTATCACCCCAAGGACCAGTTAAATGATATCTCTGCATGCATCTCCTTTGTCTGTACCAGGCTTATGGCAGCAGAGATATACAGCCCTACAGCTTAGCCAAAAATAGTCAGTAAATGTTTGTTAAAAAAAACCTCACCAATGAAAAGAGGTTTTGACTAAAATGAAAAAAGTAACTGTAGACAAAAGATGTTCATTTTGGCTGAATATTTCCTGTGTTTAGGTTAAACAGTTACCTTTTTCTGAAGTTTCTAATAAGATCTGGTGGAGGAATTAGGACGGTTTTTCTTTCCTTTTTATTTTCTCCTCCTCTATTTAGGAAAATAAGATAACTATCCATTTCCTTATGTCCTGCAGGACCAATAACCAAATTTTATCTGGAGGTATAGGGGATGGGAAAAGATTTCTCAGTCTTAGGATTTATCACACCATGTGCCTGAGACTGGTCTGATCACTTTGAAGTAGAACTGGGGGAGAAGGAAAGTGTTGTTTCCTCAGATCTTCTACCCTCAAATCCTGGCAGGTACCCATTTATATCTCTTCTTTGAGGTATGAAGAAATGGTTGTTGTCTCCTCTATCTGGAAAATTATGTAAAAGCATCATTCAAAAGACAGAGGACCATGCTCATAACCAAGTCTAGAAAAATGCTGTGGCTGGTTATATTTCAAGGGTATTGTAATAATTTGTCTTTTTTGGCAATTGTAGATGAACCCATGATGCAAGTTTTAAAAGCTACCTGTCCCTTCCTTGCTCCAGAATGATCTGGATAGGAATTTTTCTGAGCAAGAAAAAAAATTTCAGCATTGTGGTCTGTGGGTCTCACACAGTTCTTGACATTACTAAGCTCGGATTAGGGCACTGGTTTCAAATGAGTTCGTGGTAATGATGATGACCTTTAAATTTGGGATGGCTCATGAAAGTGCTGGAGCAATTGTTGTGGACGTCATCATGTCATGTTTATCAAGAACCTTTCATAATGTGGAGGTTTGTAGTGGGAGAATTCCACCCAAAAAGAGCCATGAGAGAAGTTCTAACAACTCTAAAATAAATCATCTAACCAGTGTGCTGTCAGCCACTGCACAAGGGAAGGGAAAGAAATTGTAAAAAGACCTTTGCATTTCACTGGTGACTGTCAGAAATGTGAGCTGGCTAAGACAGAGAAAGAATTTACTCAATTTCATAATTTACTTGTTAATAATTCATAAGCTATGACAGTGGCAATTAAGGCCCAGACTAGCTTTTTCTGTTCTTTCATCTTTCAGTCTACAAAGATGGACTTTGGCTAATCCATTCCTAGAGGTCTTCTCTCTAATTTTCATTTCTCTTTCCCCCTTTCATCCCTTTCAGCTCTATCTCTACTTTCAATTACATTCAATTCTTCACAGCTTCCTTTCCCAGACACAAACTATTATTGCTCTTCTTTTTTCCAGTGCTTTCCTGACATTATCATCCACTTTGTTGCAAGAAACCTGGTCCTTGATCCATCATGCTCTTAATTGGCTTTTGACCTTCCAATAACACTCTGCCCTGCCTGTTTGTAACCTCAATCTCTTCCACCCTGTTCTACCCTCCATGTTTCACGTTCAGCATTTCCCGCTCTTCAGTTGTTTTCCTTAAAATACTACTTCTTTGGAATCTCTGCTCCTCTTTTGAGGGAAGAGCTGTTTTTTTTCTGAGTCTGAATATGTAAGTGGCATCCATTTCATCTCTCCTTTGCAAAGTTAAAAGAGGTCATTATGCCATGATGAAATGCAGTCTGTTCATTTGCTGTGCTGGGTTTTGTAGACCTTATATGATGGTCAGTCCTTAGGTCTTAGCCCATAACCAGTTAATATACCTATATACCTAGTATTGTCTAGGAAGAGTATAATGGAAAATAACACTGTAACATGTTAAAACTGGAAGTGAAAGAGTGGAAATTTCAGGAGTGTAAAATATCTCTAAATGTTTCAGTGAAACTCGGAAGTAATACTTGGCTATCT
Source organism: Pachyramphus minor (assembly GCA_013397135.1). NCBI lineage: Eukaryota > Metazoa > Chordata > Aves > Passeriformes > Tyrannidae > Pachyramphus > Pachyramphus minor. Next base: position 153,908 of record VYXB01002800.1, read on the forward strand.
TTCACACCACTTACTTTTATTTCTCTGTTCTCTTTACATACCTGCAGACATAAAACATAATTTCAACTCTGCTGTTCTCTTTCTGTATCTGTTTATAATTGGATATGCAAGCAAGTGCTGGTTTTTCTTTTGTCTGGATCACACAGGCAATGCCTTGAGTGCCATATCCAGCACCAATGACACAGAGATATACTTATTTATACCAGTCAGACACCAGGCTTTTCTCTACTAGTGGGGGAAAAATAACACTGACTTTCTCCTACTTCAAGTGAAACAGGACAATAACAGGTTCAGGAATTGCCTATTTTAATTTTCCAGGACAGGATCTTCCTGTCTGGGTATTTATACAGCAGCTACCACTGTGGTATCTAAACTCCCTATTGATTTATTAAAGTGCACTCATAAAGCTCTCTGTATTTTTTTTCCCCTTTCTCTGTTATTTTATGTGGTGTTATTGTGGGAAAGCGAGGTCAATGGAAGAATGTTCTACATTTTGTTCTGAAAGCGCTGAGGTTTACAGCCACTCTGATGTGTTCCAGAAGCAGCTATCACAATGTGGACCAGTTTCCAAGAAACCTCTGTCTCCTGCTTTCATGAGTTTCCTTCTGCCCTTTCGTGAGGAGTGGAGCTCCCCTGTGTGATCTCTCTGATAACACGAATAAAGCGAAATGGAATTTTTGGAAACTGAGGAGAAAATTGTTGATTCCATGTAATAAGTCATCAGTGTCAGCTCAAACATTAGATGACTTCCAGCAGTTGCTTGTTCAGCAGATGGACTTTTGTGCTTTCCATCAGCTGGAGGGTGTATTTTCCTCTGTTTTTTTTTTTAAGCTTGGCAAGCACTTTCTTATCTCTCTTTGATATAGGCATAAGAGCCAGGAGGTTTGGGGCTTGGTAAGTGTGTATGTCAATCTTTGAAGATGCAGCCAGAGCTCACAAAATAAAGGGCAGTTGTACCCTGGTTGAGTCTGAGACATTTTGGGTGTCCACAGTGCACACGGGCAGGATGAGGAAGCACTTTTTAGATGTGTGAATAGCAGCAGTAATCTTGAATGGAATGGGAATACCACTGAAAGGGAAGCATTGTCCCTACTTTTCTCAGTGCTAGCCAAAACAAATTATTCTTCAATTGTTGACTTGTTCTTTAACTGTGAAGCCAACAGACTAAAAAACTTAAGTGTATTCCTGGAATAGCAGTATTTGAATGAGGTGATTTAGAGGTAAAAACCTGCTCCTGTGTTTCTGTCATTCTCGTTCATGATATCTCAGAGTCTTCACAGAGTGGTCAGACAGGATGAATTTGAAAGCAGGGCCCAAATGGAAACGTACACAGATGCAGTCTGGAAAGAAAGGGGCAGAGAATAGCTATGAGAAGGTGTTGGACATGGCCATGTCTTACACCATCTGAGGGAAGACAGCAGAATCTCAGCTCTACTGTGCCATGTAGGGGTGCAGACATAGTGTACATCTTGGATCCTTGGAGGGAGGGATGTCAGTCCTCATGCTTTGCAGCACAATTGCTGGTAACAATCCTTGACAACTACAGTGTTGCTTCAAATATTTGCAGACCCTGCACAGCTGTGCAATAACTGACCCCTGTCCGTGACATTCCACAGTAAGGGGTGAACATTTATCAATGACACAATTGATTTCTGTAGACATTCTTGTCTATCCTCAACCCCTCCCAGAGCCCTGACTGACTGGCAAACTCTCTGCTGTGCTAGTAAGGATGGGATGGGGTAGGGTGTCTGTAGGGAAAGATTGTCACTACTGGGCAGATCTGGGTTAGTGGAGTATTGCAGAAGGTTTCTGAACTATGCACATGGACAAGATAACATATGGATGTTTTCTGTGGACAGAAGCAGCATACAGAATATTCTAGGGCACCCAGAATATTTGGCTGAAACTTGCATACTTAAAAGCAAAGCAAACCACTGATATTTAAAATCCATAAATATTTTTGGACATTTTAAAACAAATTCATATTAAATTGGTACCTGCAAAAACCAATATGTTGTAACTTAAAACCTCCGTAAGGAAANACTTGTTCATCACTGTGCTGTGCTGATACTAGAGCAGACATAAATATAATCAAACCCAGGTCTCTTTTTTTCCTCTCCCCTTCATTTCCATTCTGACCAATGCATTTTAATTCAGCCCATATGAATGAAGTTCAGCCATTAATTTTATATAACCTGATCTATGCCACAGAATAAATAATACAGTATCCATTGCCAAGTTGGAACACTCTAACTGAAATAGATATGTGCATTTAGCGAAGCCAAGCCCTAATTTGCTTGAACCAATATTAGTAAGGCAGCCAACATATGGGATTTTAAACCCAAAGTACATTTGTAAATGGGCTTTTATAATGCAAATGGATATACATTTTTCCAAAGCAGTGTATATTCAGTAAAACCCACCAGTTTCCTGAGTGTCAGCTGATACAGCAGTGGATAAGGTGCTATCTTTCCTCTTTTCAATTTCATGTTTATTGAACATCTTTACATATTTGTTTAGCTTGATTTATTTTGTTTCTGGCAGAAACGTGTTTAAAAGCATAATTCTTCCCTGTAATTTCAGGTTCACTCTCCTATTTCTCAGCAGCAATCCAGTGTCATAAATTAATCTGCAAAGAAAGGCAAATTTCCAATATATACCTGTAATTATTTTGCAGTCCCCTCCATCCTTGACATCTGTACATTCTTAAATAGCAATTGAACCACCCGCATGAAAAGTTTTCAGAAAAGAGGTGCTGAGACATTTCTACCTACCCAGTCTGCATGTGGTAACTTATTTTGATCATTGATCTGGATAAACAAAAATGTTATTATCTTGGTGGAATATACTAATCTAGAAAAGTGCTTCTGTCACTCACATTTTCAGCTGCTGAAAAGAAAGTTCCATTAGTGCATCCTTTTCAGGTTCTACTAGATGAAAAAAATTAAACTACTTTGGTGTGGTTCACCAAACCAGGAAACCTGTAGCTGATGGTAATTTTGGAGGAGGTGAGAACTGATGTCGGTGACAATAAACTCTGTAATTGCATGGCTGCACAGCAAAATTTCTTCCTAGCTCCAGATGTTAATGAGCCTGGTGAGAATAAATGGCCAACTTTCCCTGCATGCATGTTACTGAGTCTGTAAAATATGATCAGCCACTTCATGCTTGAACAGACCTTTTGAGTTTTGGCTTTCTGGATGTATAATAATGGGCTGAAATAAACACAGAAGGTTGACCACCAAAAGCCCTGGACTGATTGTGCTTGAGGCCATCCCCTGAGAGTTCAGTGAAGGAAAGTGTGAAGCCTCCGACGCCTCCAACCAACCTGGGCTCTTACCTCAGATTTTGATGTCTGGCACATATTACAGCAGAGGTGGCTTATAGATAGAAAAGACACAACCTGAGCTGACCATATAGACATGTATTCCAGGTGATTAACTATTTTACAATTTTTCCTCACTTTTGAATGACCTGAAGATTTAATTTTTAGGGTATAAAACCTTTTGGTTTCTCTCATTAAACGTATGTTGGAGAAATGTTAAAGTGGTTATTTAACTTTATTTTTAACATGTAAAAAAAAGTTTCCTGTGGGCGATTTTGGGGCAGTAGCAAGATGATTGCCTTACTTTGCAGAAATTGTTTGAAGGTGGCTGATGTTTTGACAATAAATAAATCAATACAGTTATACAAACATGAAGGTGGGTTCAGACACTGTTGCAACAGGACAAGGGGTAATGGTTTTATCTTAAAGGAGAGTAGAGTAAGGTTAGATGGAAGAAGACATTTTTTAACAATGAGAGGGGTGACACACTGCTACAAGTAGCCCAGAGAGGTTGTGGATGTCACATCCCTGGAAACATGGAAGGTCAGGTTGGACAGGGCTCTGAACAACATGATCTAGCCGAAGATGAACTTTAAGGTCCCTTCCGACCCAAACTGTGATTCCATGATTCCAGGAAACTCTATTATAAATCTCTTCATCCATGTTCTCAAAGAATATTCATTTGTTATTCTTCGACATGAATTTTCCCCCTCGTAATAATTGTTATTTACCCAAAACAATCACGCGCTTAGAATACTGAAAGTTTTATTTATTTATTTATTCATTTATAGTCATCACAAGCTTAAACTGAGCACAGAACTAGAAAAAACGTAGAAGATCATTCCTTCATCTGTCCTACATGTGAAACAAGCTAGTAACCAAAATATATATGTTTGCATCAATGATCAACTTACTTGCTTTCCCATTTCTATCCTGTCAGTGTCTTCATCTACACCAATTGTGATACAGCCGATATATTCAATATAGATTAGATCTGTACAGTCACTGGAGTTTCCTTAATGCAGGTGATTTCATATTATTTAGGGTGAGAGGAGTCAAATTCTCTTGATCCCTATGTTTTTGCTTCACAGTAATTGAGAAATAAAAGTATTAAGGTGGGATAAATAGTACATTTGTCTGGAATGATTAGGGTGAAATCCAGACTTCAAGGTAGATTCAAGTGAAATTCCCACTCATTTTAGTTCCCAGGTGCTCTTTAGCTCTCAGGGGAACAAAAAGAGGGTTTTTTGACTCTTCTTCCTCACTACTTTTATACCGATACTATTGGGATTATACCACTGTCTTTACATGAGGATTTGGCCCTGAATTATCCATTTATGGCATGAGGACAAATAATAATACTATAGACCCACATTACAGAAGAAAATTTGTTTCTTATGAAATCAGTTAACAGACACAAAACCCCTTTGAAATTAATGGAAACTAATTGAAAATAATGGAGAATTACCTGAAAATGTAGCACAAGAAGATGAAATTAATTGAAGATAATTGATAGTGACTGGAATTAATAAAAAATTGAAACAAATTGGGCTTAATTGAAATTTATTGAAAATGAATTAAACTCAATAACTCAAAACCTATTAAATTTAATAGAATCTAATTCATATTAAATTTATGCAACATTTAATAGTAACATAACATTCTTAAAAGGGATTTTTATTACATGTTTTATTTGTATAATGCTATTTTAATATAATAGTAAGAATAAATTTTAATGGGGCAAAAAAAAGAAAAGATGCAAACCACAGAAACTTCAGGCTCCTTCTCGAATACTTATGGGGATGGTGTGTGATACTGATAACAAAAGTTCCTGACAGGATTTAGTAGGATTAAAATAAAGTCTTATGGATTTTATATCATCCTGGAGGCTTTTATTAGAGTTTAATGAGAACATTCTACCCATTAAGATGTTGGTTTTGATTTGATAAATAACTTTTTGACCAGATATTGAATCCAGCATCCATCTTTGTGAGTGTACTATGACAACCCTTCTTTTTTTTTCTTCAACGATGAAGCATTTAAAGTCTTATGAGTGTCCTTACAGGCTTCCTTCTGTTACATCATCAGTGTTTTTACCAGCTGCTGCCACATCCCCCAATGCTTGTCAGTTACAAGAGCCAAATACTTTTCCACATAAGCACATTAATAGATATATTCAGCCCAGTGTCTGAATTACACTTTTTGTGGATGCTTGTTCCGGCTGTAATTTGCAGGAAGCTGAAGGATAATGTGAAATATTTTTTAGTGAACTGTCACTGAGATCACATCATTTCGAGAACGAGAAAGACAAAGAAACCAGAAAAATCAGGAAGAAAATATAAAACCAGAACCAATTGTATGTGAATTGAGCATTTCTCAAACTTATAAAAATACTTAAAATATTTCTGCAGGCTCGAGTTCTAATTAAGAAAAAACCTGTAAGTGTACATGGAAGACCAATGCCTTTTAGAAAAGCTGAAAAAGCAGATGCTACTTTTGAAGAAATACTTATGTCCCTGTAATGGCAAAAAAACTAAAACATAAAACCCCATGTGTTTTAGCTAAGCAGAGACCTTAAACTAAACACAGGTTTTAACTTTTTGTTCCTTTTTTTTGTCTTTGTTTTTGACCTACTACTCACTGAAAACCTCAGGGAGGATTAGAATTGTGAAAAATTACTAGTAGGTAAATAGTTATAAATGCTTAACAGTGGCCTGCAAGTATTGGTGGTGTCAAACAAATCTGGATTTCCTATTCACACACATAAAAATTCCTGCTGTTTATTTGTTCATATCTGCCAATTTGTAAGAAAAATTAAGCAAAGGTTACAGAACTCCTTTACTTCATTCATCTTTCCTTGTGGCACCTACAAAACTGATGGAGTTTAGTCCTAGGTTTAGGAGGCAAATAAATTGGGATTCAACTGACAAACTAGGATACAAAATTTAGGAGGCTGAATATAGGTTTTAAAAGATGTTTCTGGTATCACTTCTCAGTGTAGCCATTGGAAATCCAGTCAGTACAGTCAGTGGAGCATGAAGTCATTCAGCTGACTAAACACAGACGTCTTCTTTAGGTCAGGTTAATTAGATCTCTGGACTCCACTGATTATATTGGGGCTTGATTCTGTCCTACACATAACACTGGCTGCCATTCAAAAATGTGTTGGGCATCTGAATTATCCATGGCAGACATTTCATGGGATCTGCAGGATACTTTTGGTCAGCTGGAGATCATCCAGGATGCCTTAGGAATCTCAAAGAATTNGTATTAAGGTTGCTGAATCATGTCCTTGCTGGCAATGGAAATGTACAACTAGGTCACATTTAGTTATTTACATGGTAATCTCTAAATTTATGTATGTTAACCAAGAAGTTGAATCATACCACTAGTTGAACCTGGTAATTAAAGTCAGAGTAGAGGGAACTCTATGCACTTCAATGTTCAATGTGGTTTGAACTTAGCAGTCATTAGGTGGATTTTGCTGGTATTTCCAGAAAGAATTTTGGTTTGGAAAATATATTTGTTTATAATAAAGTGTAGGAAGGCTTTCTGACAAGAAAATTAAAAAAAGGAAGAAGTTGGGAGAACTTAAGAAAAGAAGACACATAGAAAAAGGAGCAAAGAAAAGGAGGTGAATTGAGAAAAAAGAAGAATGAAAAAACAAAATAAGGAGGTAAAAAGAATGAGAACTGCTAGAATAGAAACTATACAATTGCCATTCTGTCTGTACAAAGCAGGTTTCATGTGTTCTCAGACAAATTCCCTAGAGTTTGTTGTGACACCCATAACTGGTTGTAGGCTTGCTACAGGTTCTGGTACTGTGCAAAAACTAGGCAAAACTACCCCCCCCTTAAAGCTCCCAAAGTGTAAATAGCTTCTGTAGCAGTTGTCAGGGAAGTTCTGATGGGAAACAAAGTGCATTGTGAAGCTCTGGGGAGTACCGTGAAATGCTCCTCAGGAATGAAACCTGAAACTGAAATCCATCCATCCCCATTTGTCACTGTGACTAAGTTAATGGCCTGCTCTGCCTGATGTGGTACAGCAGACAAACCTCTTTGATTTACTGATTATTTGGGTAATGTTTAAGCCACATACACTGCCAGGTAACACTGTGGATTCTCCCTGGCCCCTCCAGACTGTTTACCCACATCCAGCTTCCCAGTGAGACATGATTTTCCTTCATTAAGCACTTCAGTTTAATTCTAAAATGGAAGCAGTGACATAAGACACATATTCTTTTTGAGTTGAGAAAACAAGAGCACATAATTTTTGGGTGGCAAAGGGCACATAAACTGACTTCCATGTCCTGTGCTTTTGATTTCAGCCAGAAACAGGTGGGATGGTAGAAGAGAGGAAAATAAAATGGATCCTTCAAGTATTTAAATTGATCAGTGCAACCTGTTGCAGTGCTGCACCACCCTCCCACACCACAAGTGTTTATTTTATGGTTGGTTCTGCCCGGGAAGAGTATAGAAACATCATCTTGTCAACTCCCAACAAATGGGCTGATTTTGGATCCCTTCTCAACCTCCTCTTCCCCAAAATAAATGAGCCAGGCCCTAGGCCTGTGGTAGATCCCGTAACCCGGGATACTCATGATCTCTTTAACTCCCCAGTGGGCCTTTTCTAGAGTTTCAACATCCTTCTTTATTTAAGGGACACAAAACTCTATATAGTAGTTGCCCATCAGATTATGCACCTGCTTAAATTTTTTAGGCCTTGCATGGAATTGAAAATGTCTCAAAAACAGTGAATGGAGGATAATAGAAGGAAGGTCTGAGATACCAGAAATTTGTCTAATTATAATTTCTACAAAAGTAAGTCAAATAGTCAGAAATTAATAACAAACAAGATTCTGATGACAGTAAGATTTTTCCCTCCCATTGCTTTCTGGGGATAAAAAGAATATAAAACTTGCAGCTGGTTTATCAGATTATAGAAGCACGGAGTGGTTTGGGTTAGAAGGGACCTTGAAGATCATCTCATTCCAGTCTTCCTGCCATGGTCAGGGACACCTTCCACTACCCCAGGTTGCTCCAAGGCCCGTCCAACCTGGCGTTAAATACTTCCAGGGATAGGGCAGCCACAACTTCTCTGGGCAACCTGTGCCAGGGCCTCACCACCCTCCCAACCAAGAATTTCTTCACAATATCTACATAAACCATCCCTTTTTCAATTTAAAGACTATTCCCTTTATGCTGTCACTATATCCCTTGTCCCAAATCCCTCTCCAGTTCTTTTGGCTCTCCCAACCTGTTTCCAGAGCAAAGGAGTTACAGACCTCAGAGCATCTCTGTGATCCCTTCTGGACTTGCTTCAAGAGATCCACATCCTTCTTATGTTGGGGACACCAGAGCTGGATGTACCAGACTAGGCTGGGTCTCACAAGCTTAGAAAAGAGAGCAGAATCCCCTGCCTTGACCTGCTGCCCACACTGCTTTTGATGCACCCCAGGACATGGTTGGTTTCTGGGCTGCAAAAATCATGGGCTTCAAAACAACAACAAAAACCCCCCTTGTGCTTAGGATTCCATTAACAGGTCTATGACAACACTTAGGAGGAGAGAAAGACTTTGAAATAAGAATCATGAATGTGCTAAATCACCTAGAAATATATGCTGCAACAGCTTTGTGAGCAATAAAAGCATGTTGCATAGTTAATGCATTTCTCAGTCCACTCTGATTTTTTACCAAATAGCTTTGATTGGCCAAGGAGATTTCTGAGGAGCTGGGTCAACTTTTTGGATTAGCTCTGCTCATTCAAAATTGCTGTTTAGATATTCTGAACTGTCACATCACATCCCAGCATGAAAAAACACTTTTGCCCTTTCTTATAAATTTTGAATTACATTACAACACAGCTCAACATTATTCAGTATCAGCTTCTTCTTCCTTCGTCTTCTTTTCATTGTATTTATTTATTTATATTCTGATAATAACCTCCTTGGGGGCATTGTGTAGGCAAGACATGTATTTTGGCCTCCTACTTTCCTCAGGAGTGCAATTGCCTTGTGGTAATTATAAGATGTCATATGTTATTATGAAGTTGCCTTATTGCTCAAACACATCAGGGATATCTGATAACGTAATTACTTCACCTTATAAGACTATTATAAATCATGTATGGGTAACATTTTTTTTCATATTAAAGCTGTCTGAGGAATTATCACATTTCATGGAACAGAAAAATCACAGTATGGTTAACATTATGTTCCCTAAGTCCACAGTAGGCAATGGCAATATTAAAAAAAAAAATTAACATGGAAGGTTAAAGAAAACTCATTCAGAAAGCATGGCTTCTTTCTAAAAGTCTGGGAGGAGAAGAAACTGGCATCTAAAAGGATATATTCCACACTTTACCTTCTAAGACATGAATAATAGGTTTGTGTTTGCCTTTATTTTTCCTTAATTTTTGTTCTTCCTCCTCTATATTTCCAGCTTTCCTGAGTGTAATATAATTGTTATAAAAGCAAATCAATAAGCACTTGAAATGTTGCCCATTGTACAAAGAATTGTACTTCTTGTGGCCATCACTTTAATAACATCTAATGATTATTTCTCCTTCTTTCATCTTCTGAGGTTTCCCAGAACTTTATTGATTAGAGCTCATGACAGAGTTCAGATTATAATTAAAAATCATCAATGAGTGAACAGAATGCAGTTCTACTTAGCAATCAACTGAACAGATAATCACTAGGTTAGGTGATGTGACCACAAAATATTTCCAATAGTTCCAGGTAGAGAGTAATTGAAAGTCACTTCATGGGTCACAATTCAGTAGGGCTTCACTGAATCTTGGATAGAGGCTTCTGTATCCTAAGTAAATAGACAGTGTTAAATAGGAAAGTATCCTAAGTAAATAGGTAGCTCTAAATCAAGCCCTTTCACAACCAGGGTTCTTGAATCATAGAATCACAGAATGGTTTGGGTTGGAAGGGGCCCTAAAGCTCATCTCATTCAAACCACCTGCCATGGGCAGGGACACCTTCCATTAGACCCGGCTGCTCCAAGCCCTGTCCAACCTGGCCTTGACCAGAGGTGGGGCAGCCTGTGCCAGTGTTTCACCACCCTCACAGTAAAGAGTTTCTTCCATATATCCAACCTAAATTCCCCGCC